>CM008280.1:40450534-40701757 GCA_002319775.1 Fagopyrum tataricum | reverse complement strand
TCCAGATTCATACACAAGCATAAACATACACATATAAACATCAATCCTACATTCAATCATCTAATCTCAAGCTAAGGAAGAAGAAGAACAAAAAAGGAAGAAGAAGAAAGAAGAAGAAAGGAATACCTACCACAACTGTGGCCTAGGCACGAACTGATCCAAGGCAGTATCTCCACTAGCTCAAGCTCAACAACAACATCATACCACATCAACATCCACCAAAACTCACACAAACAACTCTCCCACACTAAGGAGAAAACAAGAGCATGATCAAGTAGGAGAAAGGGAAAAGCAAGAAGAACGTAAGGGTAGCCGGGGAAGATGAAGAATGAAGAAACCCTTCATCCTAAGGTAAGGAAAGGTTAAGAAGGAAAGAGAGTAAATCATGGTCCAACGGTCAACAAAGCCGGCTGCAGCCGCAGAAAACCGTAGGGGCGGGTTTCTTGGCCACAGGGGCGGAACAACAGGGGAGACGCAGGGGCGGCCTCACAGACCCGCGGGGGCGGCTAAGGCCAAAACTAGCTCCAAAAACTAATGCTCTTACACCCGTCCTATACTGTACGGAGACCCCGGTTGTCCACTCCTCCACCTCACTCGGCGACGTCCCTAACCTGCAAGTCATCTACAACGCGGTTAAAACCGTTAGCTCATATTCTAGGCATTAGAAAAGCGGTGAAGGCACAAACACATATATAACACCAAACATAAATCACACAAGTCCGGTTTATTATCTTTTTATTATTAAGTCGTATCCCGTTCTAATTCAACTTCTGTTGTGACACGAGAACCACCGTGGTCTCGCCCCGGTCCCCCCTCCGGCAAGAATGGTACGGATGCAACCGACCATATCACCCGCCGGGCCAGTCGCTGGGATCCCCCTAGACTCACTCGGTCATAGGCAGTGATGTCACCGCCCGTTATCATACACTTGGGCCAACATATACATATAAGGTCGGTGGTCCTAATTACCGGTTTAATTGTTATAACATAACATAAACACACACCACCAAACACACAATAATGCTAATACATAAAATACGAGCTAAGTAAGTCCGGAGACTTACCTCGTCACCAAACCCAAGTCACCACACTCTCGCTTCCTCAAGGCGGAAGCCCACAACCTACTCACAAGAGATATGCATATCAATACATACTCACACTCAAGAAGTCTTAGACTTCACTCTAGTGATCTACGCAAGATCACCTAACCCTCCAACTAGGAAACGCATCCTAGGTCCCAAGTACTCATCACACTCTCAACACATGTAACAACCCACAACAGTTTATATCATCAAAAGATATAAATCCTCAACCAAAGAGGAACAAGCTAGCCTAGAGGATCCATCATGCTCACATGCTCATATGATCACATATATCGAGCCTTAAGGGCTCCTAGATCCATAAACACTACATTTCATCCCACACTAATCTAGATCCATCCTAGGCATGCTACTACATGAATCAACAACACATCTAAGGAATGAACGAGGGTTGAAGGAGAGGAGGGACCTACTGTTGCCGAAACCGCAGCCGCGGAGTCAAGCTGGCGCCTTCTGCGGACACAGGAGCCGCCCCCGCGGAACTAGGAGCCGCACCCGTAGAGGACTGCGTCGCCTTCCAGGAGCCGGCCCCGTGGTCTTGCCGAGCCGCACCCGCGGCCGTCCGCCGCCGCCCCTGCGCCCGAGTCACGCCGCACCCGCGGCCGTCCACCGCCGCCCCCGCGCCCGAGTCACGCAGCATCCGCGGCCGTCCGCTGCCACTCCCGCGCCCGTCCGCTCGCGCGGCTGTGCTTAGCCGCCCTCGCGGGTTCTGCGCAGAACGTCGTCTTCTTCGTCTTCGACTTTGGATCCTTTGCTCCAAAGTCCTTCTTCTCTTGCTGGATCTTCTCCAAACACCCACCACGGGTCTTAGGCACCTCTCCTTGACTTAAACGAGCTAAGAACCTAGACATGCACAAGGGTTGAGCAAAAACCTCTCCAAGCTTCATCCATGGCCATGGATGAAGGAGGAAGGAAGAAGAAGGAAAAGAGCAGCAAGGAAGAGAGGGAAGGAAGAGGGAGAGCTTACCAACAGCTTGAGATCACCTTCTGCAGTCCACAACAGATCTTTAGCACCAAGGGAGAAGAGAAGAGAGCAAAGAGAGGAGAAGAGTTGAGTGTGGAAGAGTGAAAGAGAAAAGTGACGTGAGAAAGGAGCCAAGGAGGAGAGAGAGGGGACAAGGCTGCAAGGTAGGTGTGGGGATCAAGGGGTCGGAAATGACCCCTTGGCATTTTTAACCCGGAACGAAGGGTCGGAACGCGGAAAAAGAGGGAAAACGACGAGTCGGCTCGGGATTTTTCTTAGGAATAAATCTCGGCTCTCGGCATCTCGGAATTACGGAATAACTATCAAGTGCTCTAAGTCCGGAATAAAATTAATAAAATTCCGGGCGTTACATGTTTAAGCTTCAGGTCTCCACGTCTACGACGTGGAATTCTTACCACTAAACTAAAACCAATTTGTTGTTTTTTCTTGAATTTTACGTTGTTTTGTTTCAGCATGAAACATACATAAAGAGATGTTTTCATTATTTCTTTGGTTTTCTCCTATTTTTTCACACCTCTTCGAAAATATTATAATGATTAAGGAGGCAATCTCTTATACAACTCTTACTTATAAGCCTTCGTGACGATAATTGGTGATGAAAAGTGTTTTCCTATGTTAAAGGACATCGATTTCCACTAACAACATTACAATTCATTGTGGGTTTACATCAATAGCATCACTTGTAAATCTAAACTTCTTTCATTTGTTTGAAGATGGAAACTTAAAATGGATAAGAGACATGCAATGAGTTTCAATGAAATTCCTATTAAAGAAGCTTGTCTTTGTAGGTTGAGGGTTTGATTGCGGTGATGTGAAGGTTGAAGGCTTTCGTTTGTAGTTTTGATGGAAGAAATAACATCAATGGGACGAGTGACACTTCAATAATCAATTCTCATATGCAATACGAAAAGCTTCCAGAATCTTACTACACCTTACACGTTATTATGTATCTTTTTTATACTCTCTTAGTTGTCTCATATTCTCACTCTTTGATGTGTGATACAAAATTTGTCAAATTTTACATTCACAACAATATTTCATTTCAAGTATGTGGTGTCACTTCTTTAGAGATTAAAAAAGTATCAAGTTAAGACGATCATTAATGACATAAAAATGTTAAAATTAGAAGGAAAAAATTGCGGTTGTTGGGATTCAAGCTCATGTCTCCATCGCCACAATGTGGAATTCTTACCATTAAACTACAAACACTTTGTTACTTTATCTTTAAATTATTTTTAATTATATTTTAGTTAGTTTGACCTCATATTTTCCAATAAATAGATGTCATCTTTCATTGTGCCAATTATCTTAGAATTGAATAATATTTACATGTGTTGCCAATATTATTTGATTAGCCTCAAATATCAATAAAGTAGTCTTTTGTTAAAGAACTTCGTGTGATCCTTCTCCTCTTTCGGTTTTGTGTTCTTTTTCTCATCCAGGTGTTCGATTCGATCTTTAGTTTAATCAATCTAGATTGAATTTGGTGTTGGATTTTGTATTGAATCCCTTCTATATTCTCTATTCGATTTGCTATTTACAGTTGTGTTTACAATTGCATTTTCTCTTCTCCCTCTCTCTCTCTCGTGAGTGCCACCGAAACCCTTAGAGGATAAAGGCTAGATTTTGGTTCGGTTTATTCTAGCAAGATCAAATCAAGTTGGTAATTCCCTTCCTTTTCATGGATCCATTTAGATTATACTTTATGGGATAACAAGAAGTTAGTTGATTTTAATGTTCGTTCCTTGCAGATTTCAAGACCCCAATTGGTCAGGTTTAAACCTTCAAATAGTTTGTTGTCTCCTAGAAGCTTTATTTTGTAGGTTGAAGGCTCGATTTTGTTGATTGCTAAGGTTGAAGGCTTTCCTTTGTAGTTTGTTTAAAGAAAAAATATCAATGGGATAAGAGACACTTGATGTGGGAAAATATACTACCTCAAAAGCACATATTACCGCAAGTGCACGGTTGTGTCAATGTGAGTATATGGTTATAGAATCAAGGTCGAATCCCAAAGGACCATGTGTATCTCAACTTTGTCTCAAGTTCAACTATAAAAGCTTGAATGTGTAAAAGGAAATGAAAATAGGTTATCATTGTAACACCCCGAATCCGTAGGACTCGAGGCGCTACTGGGCTAGGATCTCACAATGGATCCTGACCCTAGCCTGACAACAAGTTCACTGGATCTTACAACAAGGCACAAATAGATTAAATCCAAAACATAAAACTGATATATATATATATATATATATATATCTATATATTAAAAGGTAATACATAAGTACCGCTGAGTACAACTAAAACATATAATTGTACATATGAAATGTCCTATAACCCTCGCATAACACCACGTGTACGGAGCCCTCAGCGGATCACCCCATCTGGATCACTCTGC
Source organism: Fagopyrum tataricum (assembly GCA_002319775.1). Lineage (NCBI taxonomy): Eukaryota > Viridiplantae > Streptophyta > Magnoliopsida > Caryophyllales > Polygonaceae > Fagopyrum > Fagopyrum tataricum. Next base: position 40,697,277 of record CM008280.1, on the reverse strand, counting down.
AGCTCTCCTAACCTGCAAAGGATCTACAACACGGTATAAAACCGTTAGCTAACCATACACATATATATAGAAGATGCATAAGCACAGTCACACCTCAAGAATAATAAACACGTCATCATGCTATCACAGATTTACCCGGTTAATTATCTTTATAAAGTCCAACACTCAAATCATATAAATATCTGCATATGAATATAGGTGACACGAGGAATATATATAATCCTCGCCTCTGAGTGCTAAAGCCAGCTGGAGTGGTATAAGCGCACCATCCCGTATACCATAAGGAGTGGTAGATGCCCTCCCCGTATACCAGATCTGGCCAGACTACAAAGAACCTCCCAGACTCCACTACGGGATGAAAGACAAGTTGTCACAACCACTACAATGGGCGGTCACTAAACAATAGGTCGGTAATAATCAATATCGCATGCTATAAAGCATATAACAAACACCACTCATGCATACATCCAATATAAGGATGGTAGCTAAGTAAGTCCTATGGACTTACCTCAACCTCAGAAGTAGTCTCAAACCCGATCAGCTCCAACTTTGCGAGAACAACACTGCCTAACAACAAGGCATAACGAGATATCAATCTCCTATCCATCAAAGGGGTCACACCTAGACCCAAGGATCCATAAGGATCATATCCAACTTATAAACCTCAAGCCCTAACTGGCATATATCTATATCATACTCATCATTATTTCTATCCTCATACACATACCTAGCATGCTACTAACCCGCTCATACTAGGAAAGGGATCAATACTACTCTAAGTAGGAAACGAGGCGGCACTTGCGGAACGAAAGACGCAGGGGCGGAAAGCGCAAGCGCAGGCGCGAAGGCACGCTGGCGCGGGCGCTGTGACCGTGGCCGCAGGGGCAGCGGAACTGAGGCGGCGTGCGTGACAAGGTCCCGCAAGGCGGCGGAGACTCACTGCGCGGGGCGGCGACAGTGCAAAACGTAGCCTCCCGACTTCTCTTCCACTCTTCACGTGATCAAATCACGTCTTCATCATTCCATAGCCAACATATACATATACATATACATATACATTCCAACATCAATATAATTCAATCACATCTAATCCTAAGCCAAGGAGGATGGAATGAATTCAAAGAAGAAGAAAGGAGAAGCAAGAAGCTTACCACTGCTGCAATGGCCTAAGCAAGGAAGAAAAGATCACAAACACCAACAACTGGCTCCTAAGCTCAGCAATACACACAATATCCTCATGAACAACCAAGCCACACCAAAAGCTCTTCCAAACCAAGAAGAATCCAAGCACAAGATCAAGGAGAAGGTCAAGAGAGAAGAAGGTCGTGTGAAGCTGGAAAAATGAAGACTGAAACCCTTCATCACGATCCAAAGAAGAGGCTTAAGGAGGAAGGAAAGAAAGAGTAAAGCACGGTCAAAGGGTCAACAAAGCCGGCTGCAGCCGCAGGAAACCGCAGGGGCGGTTCTATGAGCCACAGGGGTGGATCACTAGACTCAGCCGCAGGGGCGGCTCCCTAAACCCGCAGGGGCGGCTAAGACCAAACTCAGCTTTAAAGACTAAGGCTCTGACAATCAAGTGATCAAATACTTGGATTGGGGGTAACAAGTTTCAAGTTTCAAGTGACAAGATCAAGTATCAATATGGGAAAACTAAGATTGTGGATATTCCACCAATTGCAAACCATAGCTAGAAGCATCCTCAATAATGTTGTAATCAATCAATGAGGAGAGTTTAAGTCACAAATATCACGGTAGCATGATATAAATTATGTTTTGTCAAGGCAATTGGCTTGTGATAACTAGTATCACACAATGTTTGTTATTTACACACTAGTTGATCAAGCATGACAACAGATTATGATAATATTAGACAATGCAAGCATCTCATGGTGTTTGTTATTTGCTTGCACCATCTAGTGTAATCATAGTTTGGACATTCATAAGACAAGTAAGTTAGCCATCCTTATGGACGCTAGGCAACATTACTCAAGCAATATAGGCATCATAACATTGCACAATCATCCTTGTATTACTTATAGGTGTCAACTTAGATGATTGATTCATAAATCACTCATTCATGCTTGAAAATATACAAGGTGTTATGGGAACAATATAAACTATTTTTAGTCTAGCATTCGACATTCAAAAATAAGTCCAAGCATGGAATGAATCATAGATGAACTCGAGGCATCCTATATGCTACTAAGAATGTATTTGATTCTCCATTAAATGATAAACACAACATAGAACACACTAATCTAGCATGATTTGGGGATTTTCATCCCAAATCCTAGCAAGAGGATTATTAATACATGGTCAAACATCTCAGCATAGCAACAACTAGAACAAATGACGTGGTTGCAAACTAGACTTGAAATAAGGAAGGTAGGGAAAATAATGGAAATAAATCGGACTTACCATTCTAAAGATATGACCAAAACAAGATAAAAATAAATTATAAGATGAGAAATAAAAAGAACACGCAAGAACTTTGTTCGCTGTTTTAACACCCCTATAAACTTTTATCAATAATGATAAAAGCTCACAGGTTAGTAAAAACCACGGTATGCTTTAAATTTATAAAACAAAAAATAAACACCCAAATTGTAGCGAACCCACAGTGTATGGGTCAATCACAGTAAGGATAAGTACTCCAAGGTCGATCTCAGGGACCAAGTGTCTGAATTATAAATGTGATCTAAAATAGTGTAAATCAAAGTAAAAGAAAGAGGTTGGAAAGAAGGGAAGAAAGATCAAAAAGGTTTTAATGGATTTTGTAGAGTTCGCAATCAAATATCGGATTTGATTGAAAACTAAGTAAACAAACGAACGAAAGGTATATCAATAAAAGAGAAAGCGGATTCCAAGGATTCAAGGTCATTATTTATACGCATGGACTCAGGACATCTCTCAAAGGATCTATGGTTACAAGCTTTAGGGAAGAACGTTTCTAGGCTGACAGTCTATTACCGGTAAGTCTCAAGACTATCTAGTTCCAAACCAACCACCTATTACCGGGTAAATCTCAAGGAAGAGAGGTAGGAAATTCCTAAATAAACCCAGATTCCAAACTAAGGGAAAGATAAACCATTACCGGGTAAGTCTCAAGTATTACCCTACTTAGGAAGGAATCTAAGCACATTCAACCCAATAGAGATTTTCACCTCTATTACCTATTGATAACATGATTTATCGACCTGTTGCACACATGCATTTAGTTAGATTTCCCTTTTCCGGCATTCATGTTTTGGCCTTAGTTTGTGGCCATTTATGCTTGTTTAGTTCTACTTTGCAAGAATAGATGTCTACACATGCTATTTGTGGCTTTGTAGGTGATTTGGCACATTTTGGAGCTAAAACGACGTATTTGAGGATCAAGCCTCGAAGTGGACGCATTGGAGCAAGTGTACGTGCACGGGAAAGGCGAGGAATCGAGCTAAGGACGCGAGGAATCGAGCTAAAGACGCGAAGGAACGAAGAAGACCGCATCTCGGACCGAGATTAACTTGGCTCGGCCGAGATTTCCATGGCTCGGCCGAGATTACACATGGCTGGGCCGAGATCACACTTGGCTCGGCCGAGATTTCCATGGCTCGGCCGAGATAACACTTGGCTCGGCCGAGATTTCCTTGGCTCGGCCGAGATTACACATGGCTCGGCCGAGATCACACTTGGCTCGGGAGATTTACATGGCTCGGCCGAGATGGTCCGAGCTCGGCCGAGATTTCGTGATCTCGGCCGAGATTCCCGATATGTTGCGACGCTGAACTTTCTGTTGCCAAATCTCGTCCCGACTGGCCTGATCTCGGCCGAGATTTCCGACCGAGATTTCAGTGCGGCCGCTTTAATTCGCTATTTTCGGATCTGTTTTGGAGCAAGTGTACGTGAACGGGAAAGGCGAGGAATCGAGCTAAGGACGCGAAGAATCGAGCTAAAGACGCGAAGGAACGAAGAAGACCGCATCTCGGACCGAGATTACACTTGGCTCGGCCGAGATTTCCATGGCTCGGCCGAGATTACACATGGCTCGGCCGAGATCACACTTGGCTCGGCCGAGATCCATTGGCTCGGCCGAGATCACTTGGCTCGGCGAGATTTCCTTGGCTCGGCCGAGATTTCCTTGGCTCGGCCGAGATTACACATGGCTCGGCCGAGATCACACTTGGCTCGGCCGAGATTTCATGGCTCGGCCGAGATCAGCACTTGGCTCGGCCGAGATTCCGAGGCTCGGCCGAGATTTCCATGGCTCAGGCGAGATCAACCTTGGCTCGGCCGAGATGGTCCGCTCGACGAGATCACGAAATCTCGGTCCCGACTGGCCTGATCTCGGCCGAGATTTCCGACCGAGATTTCAGTGCGCCGCTTTAATTCGCTATTTTCGGATCTGTTTTAGGGCAGCCCGTTGCGGGATATAAAAGGAAAGCCCTAAATGGTGTTCCCGTTTCATTCAAATTTCGAGCTCCTTTGGAGAGAGCTTTTTCCCCTTTTCTTCTCCCTTTGCCTAGGCCATTGTTGGCCATTGTTGAACTTGTTGGAGCTTGAGGAACTTCGCGAATATTGGGGAATTTGACGTTTTGCTTAATCCTATATCAATAAAGCTGAGTTTCTTCTTTAATCTCTATTTTAGATTCTTGTTTATGCATTCTCTCTTGAATCTCTTGAATCTCTTGAATTGATTGGATTGATAATTGCTTCTTCCATTGAATTACTTGGATTGATGATTGTTTCTTCCATTGAATTGAGTGGATTGATGATTGCGTTTGAAATGTCGATTGTTGGCTAAAACTCGTGTGGATCCAAGGTGAATTGGGATCGTTATTACCGGATATGATGGAATTGTGCTTATTGCTTGGTTTTAAGTAGCTTTGAAATCCTATGGTTGGCTGTTTTAAACCTAGTTAGAATTCATCTAGCTAGTAACCTAAACCGGAATTGAGACCTACCCGGTAATGTTCCGTTTGGATACTTGAGTGTTCGATCATAGGTAATAGAGGTGGAAACCTCTATTGGGTTGAGTGTGCCTAGATTCTGTCCTAAAAGTAGGGTAATACCTGAGACTTACCCGGTAATGGTTTACCTTTCCCATAGTTCGGAATTTGGTTTGTTTAGAATTTCCTACCTCTCTACCTTGAGACTTACCCGGTAATAGGTAGTTGGTCTGGAACTAGATAGTCTTGAGACTTACCCGGTAATAGACTATCAGTTTAGAAACGTTCTTCTTTGAAGTTTGTAACCATAGATCTTTAGAGATTTCCTGAGTCCGTGCGTACTAACGATGACCTTAAATCCTTGGAATCCGCATTTTCTTTATTGATATACCTTCATTTGTCTGTTTTACTTGGTTTTCGATCAAATCTGTTATTTGATTGCGAACTTATAGAAAACCCTTCAAAACTCCTTTGATCTTTCTTCCTTCTTTTCCAACCTCGTTCTTTTATTTTGATTTACGCTATCTGTGATCACATCTGCATTCCAAACATTTAGTCCTGAGTTCGACCTTGGAATACTTACCTAACTGTAATTTACCCATACACTGTGGGTTCGCTACAAATTCGGTGTTTATTTCTGTTTATAAATTTAAAACATATCGTATTTTTACTAACGTGTGAGCTTTTATCATTTTTGATAAAAGTTTACAGGGGTGTGAAAATAGCGAACAGCTATGGTCAATCTCTAAGGTATCTAAGAAGGGGTTTCACCGGGGTAAGTCTCAACTCCAACTTAGGTTACTAGCTAGAAGGGTTCTAACTAGATTCAAGTCCTAACTAACCACTAGGATTTCAAAGCTATACAAACCAAGCATTAAACACTATTCCATCATAGTCCAGGTATAAATAAATCCCTATTCACCTTAGAACCACAATGGTTCTAGCCAACAATCAACATATCAAAAGCAATAATCAAATCAATGGAAGAATTCATAAATTAAGAACTAAAAGAGAGAATAAAGAAAGTACTCAGCTTTATTAAGATGAAACCAGCAAAATGACAAATTCCTAGTATCGCGAAACGTATCTGAATTGAATTAAATCTAAAAGCCTGAATCTTTCCTAAAAACTCAATGTAGTTCAACAATGGTGACAATGGTGTAGAGCAAGGGAGAAGAAGAAGGAGCAAGCGGCACTCTCTAATAGAAGCCTTAGAATAATATGAAGCGGAACCCTGGAAATTATTTAGAGCTTCCTTTTATACCCAACAATCTTCCACAGAACGGGCCGGGCCAAAACTGATCAAAAAAGAACAAAATATTTCGGCGCACATAAATCTCGGTCGGAAATCTCGGTCGTCAACCGAGATTTTGGAATGTCGGGACCGAGATTGGCTTCGTGTCTCAGCAAGGGGAAAATCTCGGTCGGTGATCTCGGTCAAGTCTCAGAAATCTCGCCCGAGATGGCACAAATCTCGGCCGAGATTGGTACCGAGATGGAGACCGAGATTTGCCGACAGAAGCTTCTGGAATGAAATCTCGGCCAAGATGGCTCGGATCTCGGCCGAGATATCTGGGAACTCGGCCGAGATCATGTGGATCTCGACCGAGATTGCTCTATTCTCGTGCATTCCTTCTTGTTTGCTTGTGGCTCGTCTTTTCCTCCTTTCCCGTGCCTGCGTGATCGCTCCAAAGCATCCATTCCGAGGCTTGGTCATCAAATGCATCGTTTTAGCTCCAAAACACGCCAAAATACCTACAAGGACACCAAAAGCGTGTGTAGACATCTATACTCGCAAAGTTGCACTAAACAAGTATAAAGAACACAAACTAAGGCTAAAACATGCATGCGGAAAAGGAAAAACTAACTAAATGCTCTACTAAACTAGGTCGATAATTCATGTTATCAAAATACCCCATACTTATCTTTGCTTGTCCCCAAGCAAATAATAAATTCAAGGCAAGATAGCATGAATCATCTATGCTAAACAAAAACAAAACTCTTTTTGTAGTGCTTCTATTCATGATCACTTTCAGAGTGTAGTCACAAGGCTAAAGACATAAATCGATTAAGGTCAAGTAAGATAGGCAACATATAGGATAATCACACCTTGCAAGGAATCCAAATCATTTAAACTACCAATGTCTAAAATTTATGAAAAATCCAAGTTTAGGCCATGAAGTCAATTACATGTATGCAAAGATCAATAGGACTTAACAAAAGAAAAGGCCAAGAAATGTGATATAGGTAGGATGTGTATATGTAATGTGGTGGAAATCCGGGAAAGAGGACAACACAACAATTTTTTTTTCTTTTCTTTCTTTTCTCAACATCCATCCCTTCTTCATGCATTTTTTTCTCTTGAGTGAAAGGCATAGGTGCACAATAGCCGAAACCTCGGTGTTCAGTTTCCTTCACGTACCTCACACCAAAGTGCACATACCAAATCAACTCTAGGTAATGTTTTTTAAAACCAATCCGACTTTGGCAAGACAAAAACACCCGATTATGTGAATGGTGCCGAGTTACTCATCTTCATAGCCAACAAAACCTATAAAAAGCTCTTGCTTGCAAATCACATCTCACAAATCAATCAACTTCTTCACATAATGCACATAAATCACTTTTTACAATTAAGCGCACACCTTCAAACTTCACTTTCCTAATTCCCGGATGGGTCATAAAGGGCAAATAAATTTTATGTTTGAGGTGCTGAAAATGGTAAAGATAGAGAAGAAGAAGAATTCGAATTGCCTAAATCATTCTTGTGCAAAGTAAAATAACTTTTCATATAGCTTCAACTTTTCAAGATCAATCCAAATAGACAAGGTAATCCAAATAAATCATATAGATTACAAACAAGGGATTCAAATCCCATAATTTCCATTAATTCAATTAAAGCTCAAAATAAACATCAATAGCCAAATAAACATACACAATATCCTCATTAAGGTCACATCAATCCTAGAAGCACAATTTTTTTAAAATTTTCTAATTTTTTTGGATTTTCATATAAAAATGCAGTGCATATAAAAGAAACGTGTGACAAGAATATGAAATTGTTCAATGCAGTACATATAAAAAGAAACATGCTAAAAGATATTGCAAGCATCCTACCCCATACTTAAAACTCACATTGTCCCCAATGTGAATAATAAATATGAAGTAAAAACAATACTCACAATGTAAAAATGAAGAAGGTGTCCGGCGTGTCTACTCGTATGGAGGAGGAGGAGGTGGATCACGTGGGTAGTGAAGGTTGTTTGGGTCATAGAAATGCCCAAACGTATGACGGTATAAGTCTCCGTACATCCCCTCCGAGACAGAATAGCGCCTATCCTGCTCAGCAATCCTCTGATCCTGTTGGGTCATCCTCAAATCCTGTGCAGCCCATCTGTCTTCAACTCTCTTGTAAAAGTCCCTCCGACTCATTTGCATCTCATGTATATCCGCTGCGAGCTGGGCCATAGTGTACGGCCTCCTGCGGCTGGGTCTAGGAGCATGTGATGATGATGCTCCTGCGGTAGACATCCTAGGTGGTGTACGTACATCACCCATGTCAGTATCAAAATCACCTGCCTCAGTGGCAGGCTCTAAGTCCTCATCATCCCGAGCAGCATCCTCATCATCAGAATGCCCTACATCCTCATCATCAGAATCCTCACCTCTAAGACCCTCAATGGCCTCTCTCCAGCACCTCTGATCTCTAATCGTGAAGTCACTACTCCATAGTATGCCATGGTGCTCATCCCAAGGCATAGCAACTCGAAATATGTTCATGACCTCCTCTGTTATGATCTTCATCCTTACTAGATGCTTCCTAGTGATGGGCACTGACTGGAGGGTGGGGGTAAAAGCAGTTAAATCATGCCCAAGCGTTTGAGTAATATAAGTAACCAACCCACCGACACAAAGGACACCGGTTGTCTTATTGGACACCTTTTTGAGGTGGTCCAACAAGAGAGTAGCTGAATCGGGTGCTCGACCCTCTGTAATGCACCACAAGATAAACAACTCTCCTAGAAGCACTAGGTGCGAGGTCTCATGCCTAGGAAACATAATCTCGCTCATAATTCTATGAGCTACCCGGAAGGACAAGTTCAGAATGAATTTGCATTTGGAGTCACCGGGTTTCCAATTACTCCCAACCCCACCTGGATAGGCTAGCTGGCGCCAGAATTCTATGAGCTACCCGGAAGGACAAGTTCAGAATGAATTTTCATTTGGAGTCACCGGGTTTCCAATTGCTCCCCGGCAACGGCGCCAAAATGTGCGCTGGTCAAAATCCTTATCAAAAGTATACTCGTCCGTCCTCGGGAAATGAAATAAATCCCCAAACGCAGCCTTAGACATCACATAGTCCGTATTCATCACACGAAACCTCACAGTCCGGTCACCATTTCCACCACCAAATTTAAATGTACTCAAGAATTCACAAGTTAGGTTATGATGATCAGGAGTTTGAGATGCCAACAAGTATTCTCATCCGCAAATTTCAGTTATAAGTCGCAAATCATCTTCAATTCCTAACTTACTAACATCTCCTAACTCAAAATGTCTAGGAGGATCATGCTTGAATTTAACAAGTGTAGAGTATCGTGCCTTACAAGGATCCGGGATGGTCGGCACGTAAATGGAGGGATCGGAATGCTCCGGTGGTGGTGCTTGCTTCTTCGATTTACGGTAGCCTTGGACAATGATCTCGTCAAACGCTTCATCTTTAATCAAAAGAAAACTCAACAGAACAAAATCTCGGTCAGCAGAAGGTCGGATCTCGGCTGAGATATTTGGGCAGTTGACCGAGATTTCTGGGTATAGCCGGGATCGGGTATTTCGTCGGATTTTTGACGGATCCTTGCTTGGTTGATGAGTCTAAGACGTTTTTGTGAAGGAATTTTGAGTGGAATGGTGCGTTTGTGGGGATTTGAGGGATTAAAATTTTTGGTTAGGGTTTGATGTTGAAGAGGAGATTTGGGTGAGGATTAAGTGAAATTGGTGATGGAATAGAGTTTAGAATTCGATTTGGGAGAGATTGTGGGAAGAATGAGAGGATTTGATGAAGTATAGAGGGATTTAGGAAAAATTTGGGTAGATGTTCCTTGCTTGGAGGCTATGGAGGAAGAGAAGAAAGTGAAGGAGAAGAAAGAAGAAGAATCTCGGCTGGCCTTAGGTAGGGTTCTGCTGGACGATCTCGGTTACCATAAATCTCGGTCGTCGACCGAGATTTATCTCGGGTCGGGACCGAGATTTTCCCCTTTTCCGATTTTTTTTTTTTTTTTTTTTGGGAAAACTCGATCTCGGTCTCTATTTTCCGATCTCGGCCGAGATTTCCCTATCTTGGACCGAGATCGGTTTCTGAGATGACATCTCGGTCTGCTTGAGCTGGATCTCGGCCGAGATATCTAGGCAGTTCGACCGAGATTTCTTGGTATGGCTGTTTTCTTCGTCGACTTACTTCGTTTCTCGTCTTTCTTAGCAATTTCCTCGCCTTAAACTCGTTCCGAGTGCTGCTTCCTGTATTTCTTTTCACCATGACACCTAGGTCCTGCAAAAACACAACAAAAACGCGCAAAAACGCAAAAGCAAAAAGTAAAAGTAAAAACAAAAAGACAAAAAGACTCTTACCTCGGGTTGCCTCCCGAGAAGCGCTTGGTTTAAGGTCTCTAGCCGGACCTAACTCCTTTAAAGCGTCAAGTGAGATGGATAGGTGGGAGTTTTTCCACCGGAAGTTCCGGTGTATACTTCTTCAACCTATGTCCATTCACTTTAAAAATACCGGAGTTTTCACCCCATACTTCGACAGCTCCGTGGGGGAAAATCTTCTTCACAACATAAGGTCCTGTCCACCTTGACTTTAACTTTCCTGAAAAAAGTCGGAGCCTAGAATTAAAGAGAAGAACAAGATCACCTTCTTTGAAGTTCTTTGGCAATATGTGCTTGTCATGCCACTTCTTTGTTCTTTCCTTGTAGATCCGTGCATTCTCATATGCGTTCATCCGGATCTCCTCCAGCTCGTTGATGTCCAGCAACCTCTTTTCTCCGGCTTCTTTTATGTCAAAATTTAGCCATTTCACGGCCCAATACGCTCTATGCTCCAACTCTACAGGCAAATGACAGGATTTCCCATAAACAAGTTGATAAGGAGTAGTACCTATGGGAGTCTTGTATGCTGCCCTATATGCCCAGACTAGTGTGGGGATGATATGGGGTTGCAACCTTGTGAGTTACCCCATACTTGGACAAAAGTGCTTCAAAGTTTCTGGCTGTGAAATGTTTTCCTCCATCACTAATAATGACACGTGGTGTGCCAAATCTAGGAAAGATAGTCCGGTTGAAAAATTTAATCACTACTTTAGCGTCATTTGTGGGCGAAGCTATAGCTTCAACCCATCTAGATACGTAGTCAACCGCTAAAAGAATGTAAAGATTCCCGCATGAAGATGGGAAAGGTCCCATGAAGTCAACACCCCATAAATCAAAAATCTCAACTTCTTGGATGTTGTTCAAAGGCATCTCATTCCTCCTTGATATGTTGCCCGTCCTTTGGCATGAATCACAAGCAGTGACGAATACATGCACATCTTCGAAAAGATTATGCCAAAAGAATCCAGATTGCAATACTTTGGCACTAGTCTTGTGGGCGCTAGCATGTCCTCCACAGGGCAATGAATGACAATGTCGGATGACACTCTCAATCTCGTCGTCTGGGACGCATCTCCTAAGGATCCCCTCGGGTCCACTCTTGAATAGAAGTGGTTCATTCCAATAGTAATGCCTCACATCCTTGTAGAATTTCTTCCGTTGGGAAGGAGATAAACCTGGAGGAATTTCACCACAAACTAGATAATTAACTATGTCAGCAAACCAAGGTTCCTTATCACCTGAAATTTGGAGAATATATTTCTCCATCATGTGGAGATGTTCGTCCGGAAATGCATCGTCAATAGGGATGTCGTCCCCTTCCATAAGTTCTGGAGGTAACTTGCTAAGATGATTAACTACTGAGTTTTCGGACCCCTTCTTATCTCTAATCTCTAGATCAAATTCTTGAAGGAGAAGGATCCATCGGATAAGATGTGGCTTTGCATCCTTCTTGGTGAGAAGGTACCGAATCGCAGCATGATCCGTGTACACAATCACCTTAGCTCCTACAAGATAGGAACGGAACTTCTCAAATACGTAGACGACGGCTAGGAGCTCCTTTTCAGTAGTTGCATAATTCACTTGGGCTCCATCAAGCGTCTTGCGAGCATAGTAGATAGCATGAGTAAGTCCTTCCTTCTTCTGTCCTAGCACCGCTCCCACTGCGAAGTTGCTTGCGTCACACATCACCTCAAATGGAAGAGACCAATCGGGGGGTTGCATGATTGGAGCGGTGATGAGAGCTTCCTTCAACCTATAAAAAGCATCAAGGCATTCCTTCGAGAAAACAAACTGAACATCCTTGATTAGTAGGTTAGTCAAAGGTTTAGCAATTTTGGAGAAATCTTTTATAAATCTTCGGTAAAAACCGGCATGTCCTAGAAAACTCCTTACCCCTTTGACTGATGATGGAGGAGGTAGTTTCTCAATAGTCTCAATCTTGGCCTTATCAACCTCAATTCCACGGTTAGATATCAAATGACCTAACACAATACCTTCCTTAACCATGAAATGACATTTTTCCCAATTAAGAACAAGATTGCAATCCTCACATCTTTGTAAGACTAAAGACAGGTTAGCCAAACAATCATCAAAAGAGGATCCATAGACAGAAAAGTCATCCATAAAGACTTCCATGATGTTTTTAATATATTCAGAAAAAATAGACATCATGCATCTTTGGAAAGTAGCAGGAGCATTGCATAAACCGAAAGGCATTCTCCTATAAGCAAAGGTACCCCAAGGACAAGTAAAAGTGGTTTTCTCTTGGTCATCTGGATGGATGGGGATTTGGAAAAAACCACTATAACCATCTAGGTAGCAAAAGTAGGAGTGTTGGGCTAACCTTTCTAACATTTGGTCAATGAAGGGCAAAGGGAAGTGATCTTTCCTAGTAGCATGATTCAACTTTCTATAATCAATGCACATCCTCCATCATGTCACGGTCCTAGTCGGGATCAACTCATTCTTCTCATTGGTTATGACAGTCATCCCACGTTTCTTCGGTACAACATGCACCGGGCTAACCCATTTACTATCCGAGATAGGGAATATAATTCCCGCATCAAGCAACTTAAGGATCTCCTTCTTGACTACTTCTTTCATGTTAGGATTCAATCTCCTTTGAGGTTCAATAGAAGGTCTATGTCCATCATCTAACATGATCTTATGCATGCACATAGAAGGATTAATCCCTATGAGGTCATCTATGGTGTAGCCTAAAGCTTTTCTATGCATCCTAAGCTCTTTCAATAATTTCTCAAGCTCAAGTTCATTCAAGCTAGCACTAACTATGACGGGATAAGATGAGTTAGAACCAAGGAAGGCGTACCTTAAGTGTGTTGGAAGAGGCTTCATTTCGACCTTAGGAGGCTCCGGTTCTTCTTCGGAAATCTCGGATAACTCACCTCGGTAGAGATAGGTGATCTCGGCCCGAGATTGGGTGAATCTCGGCCGAGATATTTCGGTCTCGGCCCGAGATTGGGTGAATCTCGGCCAAGATATTTCGGTCTCGGCCGAGATGGTTTGATCATCGGAAATCCGAAGTTTCTGTTGAAGGATCTCGGTCGCCCATCTCGGTCGAGATCTCGGCCGAGATTTTTCGGATCTCGGCCGGGATTTGTGGGTCTCGGGCGATATTTTCCAAGCTTCGGAGGTCCAAACGTTCTGTTGCCATATCTCGGCCGAGATTTTTAGGATCTCGGCCGAGATGCCCTCTGCCTCCGTCAATTCTTCGAATCTTGATTCCTCGTTGATGGGGAGTAGACTCAAAGATCGGACTTCTTCAAATAGTTCATCCTTTGGTTCTGCTGTCATGATGCTCATGGTCAATACCTGCTCAAGATGGTCAGAACATAGAATTGAATTTATAATCTTAAAATCATCTTCATCATCCTCTAGGATGTTGTACATATCTTCTTCAAACATGGGTCCCTTAATCAAAGGAGGGAGCTTATATTGTACAACTTCCTCATCAATTCTAAAAGTAAGAGTGGCATCCCTACAATCAACTAAACATCCGGATGTAGCAAGAAAAGGTCTCCCTAAAATGATAGGAACGGGACAATCTGCAGAAATATCAAGAAAAACAAAGTCAATAGGGATAAAGAACTTCTCTAGTTGGATTGGAACATCCTCAATGATTCCCACAGGACGTGTGGTAGTCCTGTCTGCCATGCAAGAGTCATCTTCACCGACTTTGGTTCTCCAAGTCCAACCTTCCTGCATAAAACGAGTGGAATAATGCTCACACTAGCTCCTAGATCGCATAGCGCCTTGTACTTTCCATCTCCAACCTTGATTGGGACACAAAAAGATCCGGGATCACTCAATTTTGGTGGCATCTTTCCACTGTTCCTCTGGATGAGGTTTGTAGATCTCCGGGTCATTCTAACTTCTCCATATTCCTCTAGCTTTCTCTTGTTGGAGAGGATTTCTTTCAAGAACTTCCCATAGGAAAGCATCCCTAGAATAGCATCAACAAAAGGGATGTTAATATGCAATTTATTTAAAAGATCTAGGAACTTACCAAAGTGCTTGTCCAATTGAGCTCTAGCACGGGATTTAGGAAATGGAAGTGGTGGCTTGTATGGAGGAGGAGGGATGTAAACATTATCTTTTTCCTTAGGCTCCTCTTCCATTGGTTGCTTTCCTTCATCCAAGACCTTTGGTTGTGGATCATTTGTCTCTAATCCACTTCTTGTAGTGATTGCCATGACTTGCCCTTTGGAATTATTTTCAGTCTTTCCAGGAAGTCTTCCTGGATCACTTTGGGAGTCTTCGGCCTTCTTGAACACTTGAGTTTCCAAAACCTTTTGGGCTTTGGTTACACTAGTGACCGTGCTCTCTAGATTTCCCATCCTAGCCATCAATTGCTCAAACATTGCTTCAAATCTATCCTTCGGTTGAGCGGGTTCAGCTGGCTTGGACGGCTGACCTGCATTGCTAGAAGAAGCTTGAGGGTTCAAAGCACCCTCAGGATTAGAATAAGAAAAACCAGGATGATTATGGTTAGGCTTGTAGTTGTTTCCCTGATTATTTCTATTATAATTGTTATTATAACCTCTTTGGTTATTATAACCTCTACCCATGTAATTTGCATCCTCTTCCTTGGATGCTACCTGCACTTCAGCTTGCTGAGCTTTCAAGTTAGATGCAATTAATTCTTTCAAAGATTTAAGTTCAACTTGTAAAGCATCTAACCTTCAATCATTAAGAGTACTTTCATTTACCTCATATACTCCGGGTCTAGTCTTTCTCTCTTCAACTTTCCTGTGAGAATACTTTTCAATCACCAAAGCTTGCTTCTCAATAAAGTCCCAAGCTTCATCCACCGGTTTTTCCATAAAAGTACCTCCAGAGAGAGATTGTAGCTTGAATTGAGAGTCCTCGTCAAGTCCTTTGAAGTAAATTTCTAGCAACTCTATCTTAGGAATTCCATGATGGGGACAACATAGCAAAATATCTTTAAATCTTTCCCAAGACTCATACAAACTCTCCTTATCTTTCATTACAAAGGCATTTATCTTCCCTCTTAGTTCAGTAGTCTTGCAGGGTGGGAAAAATTTGGTGAGAAATTCAGAACTCAACTCCTCCCATGTGTTAATCCGCCCGTGTGGTATTGATTAATACCAAGCTAGAGCTTTATCCTTAAGAGAAAAAGAAAAACCCCTTAGCTTATGATTGTTACCTTCCATACGGGCTGGACTAACCGCATCCATGAGAGTCTCGTAGTTGTTCATGTGTTGATGAGGAGATTTCGTCTTTGTCCCTACAAACTGATTATGGCGGATCATCTGTATTACCTGAGGTCGCAGCTCATGCTCGTGGGTTGCGGGATCTCCAAAGTTAACTCTAGGACGGTTAACTCTTTGGGCAGGATCCATTCTCTGTCCAAGTGTTTGTGGAACTTCCACAAAAGGCTGGTAAAGGTCATGTCTAAGAGGAGCGGGACGTGGAGCTTGTGGAGGAGCTACAACTTGAGGAGGAATTGGAGCTAATTGTGGTGCTGAAATTACTTGTTGCACTGGAGCTGGGGCTGGAGCGGGAGCTGCGTTTTGCCCTTGGTCCACGGCTCTGGCTATCTCTTCCATTTGAATTATCAGTGCAGCCATTTTCCTCTCAGTAGTTTCCTCTCTTTCTCTAGCAATTCGTCTCTCAACTTCTAGTTGCTCTAAAGCATCTCTAAGTTCAGCTTCGTAATCTCTGTTTTCGGCCATTTTAGAAGCTTTCCGGGCTCTTAGTCTCTCTCGCAGTGTTCTTTCAGGTTCGGGATCGTACGGAACTAGTTCTTTCGAACCCCGAGTTCTTCGCATACACTGTGAAAGATACCAAAAGTCCTGAAAATTCCAAAAACAAAACCAAAAGCGAGATCAAAAGTAAAAGAAAGACTTACACTATAAGAAATCATAAAACAAATTAAATAACTTAGTCCCCGGTAACGGCGCCAAAAAACTTGTTCGTTGTTTTAACACCCCTATAAACTTTTATCAATAATGATAAAAGCTCACAGGTTAGTAAAAACCACAATATGCTTTAAATTTATAAAACAAGAAATAAACACCCAAATTGTAGCGAACCCACAGTGTATGGGTCAATCACAGTAAGGATAAGTACTCCAAGGTCAATCTCAGGGACCAAGTGTCTGAATAATAAATGTGATCTAAAATAGTGTAAATCAAAGTAAAAGAAAGAGGTTGGAAAAGAAGGGAAGAAAGATCAAAAAGGTTTTAATGGATTTTGTAGAGTTCGCAATCAAATATCGGATTTGATTGAAAACTAAGTAAACAAACGAACGAAAGGTATATCAATAAAAGAGAAAGCGGATTCCAAGGATTCAAGGTCATTATTTATACGCATGGACTCAGGACATCTCTCAAAGGATCTATGGTTAACAAGCTTTAGGGAAGAACGTTTCTAGGCTGACAGTCTATTACCGGGTAAGTCTCAAGACTATCTAGTTCCAAACCAACCACCTATTACCGGGTAAGTCTCAAGGTAGAGAGGTAGGAAATTCTAAACAAACCAGATTCCAAACTAAGGGAAAGATAAACCATTACCGGGTAAGTCTCACGTATTACCCTACTTAGGAAGGAATCTAAGCACATTCAACCCAATAGAGATTTTCACCTCTATTACCTATGGTCAATCTCTAAGGTATCTAAGAAGGGGTTTCACCGGGTAAGTCTCAACTCCAAACTTAGGTTACTAGCTAGAAGGGTTCTAACTAGATTCAAGTCCTAACTAACCACTAGGATTTCAAAGCTATACAAACCAAGCATTAAACACTATTCCATCATAGTCCAGGTATAAATAAATCCCTATTCACCTTAGAACCACAATGGTTCTAGCCAACAATCAACATATCAAAAGCAATAATCAAATCAATGGAAGAATTCATAAATTAAGAACTAAAAGAGAGAATAAAGAAAGTACTCAGCTTTATTAAGATGAAACCAGCAAAATGACAAATTCCCAGTATTGCGAAACGTATATGAATTGAATTAAATCTAAAAGCCTGAATCTTTCCTAAAAACTCAATGTAGTTCAACAATGGTGACAATGGTGTAGAGCAAGGGAGAAGAAGAAGCCTTAGAATAATATGAAGCGGAACCCTGGAAATTATTTAGAGCTTCCCTTTTATACCCAATAATCTTCCACAGAATGGGCCGGACCAAAACTGATCAAAAAAGAACAAAATATTTCGGCGCACAGAAATCTCGGTCGGAAATCTCGGTCGTCGACTGAGATTTTGGAATGTCGGGACCGAGATTGGCTTCGTGTCTCAGCAAGGGGAAAATCTCGGTCGGTGATCTCGGGCAAGTCTCAGAAATCTCGCCCGAGATGGCACAAATCTCGGCCGAGATTGGTACCGAGATGGAGACCGAGATTCGCCGACAGAAGCTTCTGGAACGAAATCTCGGCCAAGATGGCTCGGATCTCGGCCGAGATATCTGGGAACTCGGCCGAGATCATGTGGATCTCGACCGAGATTGCTCTATTCTCGTGCATTCCTTCTTGTTTGCTCGTGGCTCGTCTTTTCCTCCTTTCCCGTGCCTGCGTGATCGCTCCAAAGCGTCCATTCCGAGGCTTGGTCATCAAATGCATCGTTTTAACTCCAAAACACGCCAAAATACCTAGAAGGACACCAAAAGCGTGTGTAGACATCTATACTCGCAAAGTTGCACTAAACAAGTATAAAGAACACAAACTAAGGCTAAAACATGCATGCGGAAAAGGAAAAACTAACTAAATGCTCTACTAAACTAGGTCGATAATTCATGTTATCAAAATTCTTTAATTTCTTCAAGTCAACGACCAATCTTCTTATAAAAGAGAGAATATACTAGAGAATGGTTTTCAAAATTGTTGGTAAACGACTTAGTATATTTACAATTAGTCAAGTGCTCTGTTTATAAGGCTAAATTAGTGGTCCACCCATTCAAGAAGCATCTTCAAACAACTAGAATGGAGTTAGTTAAGAAAGTGATCCAGACCGGTTGGCTACCTCGAGTGCACTAGTTGCCTTAGGTCGAGTGGGTCATATCCTTAGGGCCGAGTGCTTCCACCGCCTTACTCAAGTACACGTAGCTCGAATTTCTTCTTAGTCCGGGTTTTTGGGTCTTCTTACCTCGAGTGATGGCAATCCACTCGAGGTACTTTGATTCCTTGTACCAAAATGCTTCTTACTCCGAGTGGATATGGTACACTAAGGTCAAGCTCGATGCTCCCTCCATCTACATTGCTAGTTTTTTTTCTTAGGTCGAGTGATCTTTCTTTGCACTCCGGGTTTTGTGGTTTCACTCGACCTTAGTTGAAATTTTCTCTCCAGATTCCTCCAATTATGGCTTTGCACTTACTCTTACCTCGAGTGAAGCTTCACTCAATGTTTCTTCTTTTGGGTTTCCTTGTTCCTTTGGCTTCTTGTAAAAGGTGATGTTCGGTTTCTTTCTTCCTTTGCTCATAGATGTTGATAATGGTTTGATGAGTGTTCATTGGGACTGCTTGAGATGATCATATGTGCTTCATTAAGCTCCAATTAAGACCTAAAAACATCTATGAGGACAAAACACAACGGGGATATACATTATAATATAAGATGTAGATGTCTATTACATGCAAAACTAAGGAAAACACATAAAACACATCTAAAAGGATAGCATAAAACATGCTATCAACGCTTCAATAATAAATTCTAATATGTAATATATAAAGATCCCAAAATCACGAAAAGCATTAAGGACATCGATAAAGGATTTTCAAGGATGGAGCTTCAAACAAATCACTTTTGATGGTTTCATATTGAAATTTTAGGCTTGTGTTTTCCGTTAGTTATTTGAAGGATTCTTATCCGATCTTGAGATGAAGAAGACTCAAGAAAGTCAATTGACAACATTTTAATTCATTGTGAATTTACACGAATAACATCTCCAATAAATGAATATTTCTTCCTTTTTCGAAAGATGCAAAGTTTGGATGGAGAAGAGACATCTAATATGGCATGACTTTGAGCATGTGCAAGGTGAGCACATGCACATAACCTTGATTTAGACGGAGGACTCTCTATTTTGTTTTTAGAGTTAGTATATTATATTTTGGTTTGTTTAAATGTATCAAATAGTATTTATGGCCCAATGGTTGAATCTGCTTGCAAGGAATGTGTTTTTCCTCAACGTTTTGTGTTTGAGACCCTCTACCAACATTTTTTGTTTGATAATTTCAAATTTAATTTACTTTTACTTTTGTTGGGTCCATCCCTATCTATCCAGTTATTCTCATCTATTTATTTTTCTTATTTTAATTTTACAGATTTTGTGTATTTTTGTGTAGTTGGGTTTTGAACTTTCTATTAAAGAATTAAAATGAATTTTTTACTTAAGATATACATATATTTTTAAAAAATAATTATATATTATTAGGATGAATTTTCATAATAAAAACATTAAGGTAAAATTTTTTATTAATTTCGGAGTATAGAAAAACTAATTTTATGCTTATAGTTATAATATATCAATTTTAGATAAATTATCACTTTAAAATTTTTGGGTCATGTAAGGAATTTTTATGATACTTGTTAAATGTATAAACATTGATGAGTTCTTTCAAACTTTATATAAATAATTATTACGTTTATCTTTAACATACTTTTACGTTTATTTTTAGCATATACATTTATATAAATTTTTAGAAATTTTGAGAAATGTTATATTTTTTGGGACGTGTTATATACACAGACTTCAAATTACTTGTTGTCAAAAACAGTCGCATGGCGCCGGCGTCTAGCTTGAGCGCTGTCTAATGGCGCCGGCGTCCATGTATATATTTTTTTTTTAGTGTTGGTTGATGATGTCCGATGTTTATAATCAAATGTTTTGGCAATGAAAAAAAATTACATAACTAACTTTTTCAATTTATAAATTTCTCTTTTTTCATACAATACGACTTAAACCGTGATAGAGGGAATTTATGGGGTTGAAAACGATCACTGTGGATGAACATTGAGCTTTACACAAAAGATAAAATCGAATTGAAATAGATTATGGCGCCGGAGCCAAACATTTTTTCCATCCGGGTGTCGGCGCTCAATTATTTTATTTTTTTTCTAGAATTTTTTTAAATAAAAAAAAAGAGGGTGTCGGACTATACAAAATAATATAAGTAACTTTGAATTCTTCAATTCATATATATTTCTCTTTTTCCTGTATAAAATAATATAAGTCACTTTGAATTCATTCGGCAGAGAAATTTATAGAGTTGATGAGTATTATTGGGATGAAATTTTTAAAAAAAAATGGAGATAAAATGTGAGCGCCGGCTCCTGGCGCCGGCGCCCGCTAAACGCTATCGCATTGCGCTCGAATTTTACGTTAGTAAAACGAGTTTCGTGTATATAGCTTTTTCGTATTTTTTTATAGAATCAATTTTGTTCGTGAATTCTCTACACAATAAGTAAGTGAAATCAAAGTGAGGTCGATATGTCACCATTAGATCTTCTACTTTAAGATTTTGTGAAAGGTTTAATTTAAAAAATAATATTTTAATATTTTAATTTTAATATTTACACAGACCTCCATAATTCATTGTCGACCCTGCCAAGGAGTTTCAATCAAATTTGGATTAAAGAAGCTTGCATTTATGGGTTGAAATTTCAGTTGCGGCGGTGGTGAATGAGTACTTCCATAATCAATTCTCATATGAATTATGAAAATCTCAAATCTCCCGAATCTTACTACACAAAAGATATGTTGTTTTTTTAAGAAAATTTTGCTACTAAAACAATCTGTTTTTGTTTTTTTTTTTTTGAAAATATGTTGTTGTTTTAAAAAATTGAATGAGGTATCCACTTTTAATAATTAAAATAAAAAAGTAGTTCCTCCCAATAATTTTGTTAAATATGTAAATCCTAGTTAGAGGGGAGAGAAATGAGGAGGAAAAAAAGGGTCAATTAGTACAACTTATTATCAAAAAGTGCTAGTTAGTCAATTCACTCTTTTTTTGTATTCTATTACTTGTCTCCTATCCCACTCCTCCTTGGTGTAGAAAAATTGTCAAAATGGGAAAAAAAAAAGTGTGGTTGAGACTAAGGACGTGTTTGTTAGTAGATTAGTCAAGGTTATTTTAGATTATAATTTGGGAATTAATTTTATTGACATGTTTGATTGAAGATGTAAATTTTAAGAGAGATTATAGAGGAGATTATTAGGGATTAAAAATGGCTAAAAAATAACCTCCCTCTAGCAAGGTTAAAGGGGATTAATTTCTTTTAATTATTATAGATTCCACATATACCCTCGCATAAACAAAACCCAACACAAAAGAAAAACCAAAAGGAGCGCTTGTCAATCGTAGCCGTCTACCCCAAGGGTCCTCTCCGATCGCCTCACTGGTTTATCAAGTCATTAGTTTGTTCCATTAATCGCTGATCATTGGCTTGATCTCGATTTCATATGTGCAAAGATCCTGAGGGTGAATATGTAAATTTCTATTAATTAAGCCCATTAAAAAGCTCTTACCAAACCGCCCATCTAAATTATCTTAAATTAATTAATCCCTAATAAATCCTATGTAAAATTTTAATCTCTTTTAACTTCCATCTAAAATAATCTTCAAAATAATTCTAATCAACTAACAAACACACCCTAAAGAAGCTTGCATTTGTGGGTTGAAGGCTCAATTGCATTTGCGGGTTGAAGGCTCAGTTGTGGTGGTGGTTGAATGAGGAGTACTTCAATAATCAATTCTCATATGCAATATGAAAATCTCCCAAAATCTTGCTACACAAAAAATATGTTGTTGTTTTTTTGAAAATTGAATAAGGTATCCACTTTCAATAGATAAAATAAAAAAGTGGTTGTCTTCCCAATAATTTTGTTAAGTATGTAAATCTTTTGTAGTTAGAGGGGATAGAAATGAGGAGGAAAAAAAAAAGGGTCAATGGAGTAAGGGGATAAATTCTCAATGGTTTTTGTGAAGGGGACAATTCGTACAACTTATCAGTGCTAGTTAGTCAATTCAACCTTTTTTTTTGTATTCGTTTTTTTTTTTTTTGAGAAATGAGGTAAGAGATTCTATCACCGCATAACTCAAAGCGGCAAATCAAGAGGCCGAAAAAATCGGCAGACGGGGATAACCGTCAAAGGGAACAAACCAACATCAAAAGAGATAACAATACAAACCGGTGAAAAGAGAGAGTGAAAGCGAAGGAGGACAACAACAAGCAAGTGCACAATGATGAAAAGCAACTCCTAAAGATGAAACGGGTACTAGACGAGCCAAGCACTATCAAAGTAGCACCGCCGGAAGCATGTACAGCAGGACTCGAACTCCTGGGGAAGTGAAAGACGAGATTCTGGGGAAGTGCCCCCCTTCAAGAAGAAACCGTCATAAATACACACCACCACGACCGCGATCCGGACACGACTCTAAACGTACACCGAGATCGGTAGAAGAGCTTAAAATCACGAACAAGCCAAGTTCCACCTCAACGAAATCCTCAATTTTGTTCGGAAAAGAGGTTCTCGCTCAAGTTGTTCAAAAAGGACCTAAATACTCAAGATTGCTCAAAATATTTGAAATTGTTCAAAACATTAAGCTCTTGTAAATTTACCAAAAAGAGTTTTGGTTCCATAGAAAGTACGTATATAATATTGTATATCTTTCACCGGGTTCTTAGTATCATTTTTATTCCTTAACATCACTTATGTCTAAGTCAAAAATTTTACATACGAAGTTGCGGGCATTTTGTTCCTAAAATTCTTATACTTTTCACTACATAGGCACATGTAGTTTGGGCTTTTTATTTTGTTTCTCATTACAGCAGTATTGTGAACCATATTGCTCTTGTTTATTATTGAGACATATTTACATATTGGCCTTCATGGTGAGTAGTTGTTGCTTCTGTCCTTGACAAGGAACTGTCATTGTTAGAGCTCGTTGTGTATTTCCTCTTTTCGAGCCATTTCTCAGGGGTGCTTCTACATTTTCCTGTGTTTATTTTCCATTTTCAAGTTGTGCATTTCTTTGGGGACTATCGTATTGTCATAAATTTGTGCATAAGCTGTGCATTTTCTTCTCCTTGTGTTTTGTGACCTGAGAGCACATTTTGTAGTAGATCTCGGCTCCTTTTATCTTGGAATTCCACTAATCTAGGATGAAAAACCTGGAGAGCATTGGTAATGCATTAGTGTTCAAAAACGGTAAGAGGAGGGAGATAAAAGAGAGTTGCATATCCTTTTGTTAACTCCAGACTGCATTATATTGTAGCTCCGGAGAAATTTATCAAAGCTTTTTCTAGATATCTAATTTTCACGGAACATCAGCTTATTCATATTTTTTCAGGCCAAAAAATTGGCACCATTCCATTCATACCCTATCTCAGTAGATTCTAGTGATGCAACTAGATGTGTATAATTAAACAGGGGACCTTGTTTATAAACTTTGGCCACTTTTAATCATAGACATAATGTAGCAAAGATCAACAATGTCATCATGGGTTTCCTTGAGTTTTATTCCTCTATTTTTCCAGAGCAAGAAAGTCAGCAACATACCACATACAACTAGCAGCTAACATATATTCAATCCACACGTCAAGGTTCTGAGAGCATAATTCAAACAGGTAACGATTCAGCTGTGGCACACAACAAATAAGATCAAACACGAGCTAATGACCAACAAGGTCACATTAGACAAACGGGTTTCGTTATTTTATTTTTATGTTCTTTTACTTGTCTCCTATCTCACTCCTCCTTGGTGTAGAAAAATTGTCAAAATAGAAAAGGGAAAAAAGTGTGGTTGCTAGGATTCGAGCCCAGGTCTCCACGGCCACAACGTGGAATTCTTACCACTAAACTACAACCACTTTGTTGACTTTCTTTAAATTCTACATTCTTTTATTTTAGGTTGAAGTATATGTAAATATGCATTTTTTTATTACTTCTCTCATTGTCTCTTTTTTTCACCCTTTGAACAGATACGGGCCCGCCCGCCCGCCCGTCTGCCAAAAAACACGGGTATGGGATAGCATTTTGGCCCGCTTGTTCACGAGATGGGTCTGGGTGTTGGATTTTGTATATATATATATATATATATATATATATATATATATATATATATATATATATATATATATATATATATATTTATATATACTATTAGAATTAAACTAAAAGTGAATAAGTGTAAACACGGGTGGGTCGGCCCGTCAGCCCGCCCGTGTTTACACGTGGGTGGGCAAAGGTCCTATTGGAGGCCCGTTCAAGGCAGGCCGGGCCGGACATTTCGGGCAAGTTTTTAGATTCGGCCCAGGACGTGCTTGCATTTGTTCAGGTTTAATTAAGGGGTAGTCACTTCTAATTCTTTTTAATTAAAGGATTTTGTGGTGTTAATTGTTGATGATAAGTGTTTTCATTTCTTAAAGCTTTAAGGGGTCGTTTGGTATCGATACCCTGATTGAAGGTATCAAATATTGGTATGAGGTATGGATATCAAAGATATGGGTATCAATATGATATCTGATATCCTGATATCCCGTTTGGTAGATATCAAATATCATATTGAGCAAGAAGAAAACAAAACGATAGGCTATTAGTGGAGATCGAAATGAGGGGAGATCGATAGGCTATCTCCACTTCTTTTGAAGGAGATCAAGACTGTTTAGCAATTTGTCTGCTATTCATCGTCCCAATTTCAGCCCTATGGATGTGCTTCCATATATCATACTTTCTCTTTTTCACAAACCCTAAATTTGAGTAGGACGGGCAACAGTGGCGTCTCCTTGCTCCGGTCGGCGGCAGTAGCAGCAGACGGTCGACAGTCGGCGGTGGCTCTCCTGGTTGGCGGAGGCAGGAGGTGGGAGAAGGTGCGGATGCTCTCTCCTGAGTATTTTTGTGAGGAAGAAAAGAAAGGAAGAGAGAAATGTTGAGAGAAGGAAAGGAAAGAAAGATGTGATACCTCCAAAAATATTACGGTATCAAAATGGAGAGATTGAGAAGAAAGTGGGATATTATGTATCAAATTGATACCAATACCTGAAAAATGCCAAACAACAGGTATGGGTACGGGTGATAACCATACCCACATCTTTAATTAAGATATGAATACCAAACGGCCCCTAAAGGACGTCAATTTCCACTAACAACATTACAATTCATTGTAGATTTACATTAATAACATCACTTGTATGTAAACCTCTTTCGTTTGCATGAAGATGGAATCATTAGATGGAGAAGAGAAAAGTGGTGAATTTCAATGAAATTTTGATCAAAGAAGCTTGTTTTTGTACATTAAAGGCTTGAGTAGATTGATTGTGAAGGTTGAAGGAACTCCTTTGTAATTTGACTGAAGAAAGAATATCGATGAGATAGGAGACACTTCAATAATCAATTCTCATATGTAATATATAAAGCGCCCAAAATCACGAAGAAAAAAAAAGAACATGGGGAAAAACGTCAAAGTTTTTATTTTTAAATGTGTGGAATCTTTAAATGGAGAAGAGACCCGAGATGAGTTTCAAAGAAATCCTGATTAAAGAAGCTTGTTGTAACACTCCAAATCCGTAGGACTCGAGATGCTACTGGGCTAGGATCTCACAATGGATCATGACCCTAGCCTGACAACAAGTTCACTGAATCTTACAACAAGTTCACTGAATCTTACAAATTACTGCTGAGTACAAACAAAACATAACCATATACATAATCAAAAGATCCCATCCCACGAGGACGACCCAGTGTATGGAGCCCTCAACAGATCACCCCTTTGGATCACTCTGCAGCTCTCCTAACCTGCAAAGGATCTACAACACGGTATAAAACCGTTAGCTAACCATACGCATATATAAGAAGATGCATCAACACAATCACACACCAATGAATAGTAAACACATCAACATGCTATCACACATTTACCCGGTTTATTATCTTAATAACGTCCAGTCACTCAAGCGTATATATATATATATATATATATAGAGTTAGGATCATATAGGAACCTCTCTTAGAGTAGGAAATATGGACTTATAATAGCCGTTGGATTAATATAGATGAACGTCCAAGATTTAACATTGTTTTTGGTAATAATTAATGAGAATATTATATTGCCTCTATAGAATTATGATAAAAATATATTAAAGACCAAAATTTCTCTATAAAATATAATAACGACCAAATTATGGTAATACATTATTTTCATATTGGGTCGTTATTATATTTTATAGAGAAAATTTGGTCGTTAAAATGTTTTTTATATAATTAATATAGTCATCGTTAAAATTTTATAGGGAAAAATTGGTGGTTAAAATGTCTTTTTCATATTTTAACTACCAAAACAAATTTTAACGACCAATCCTAACAAATTTAACGATCAAATTTCTTATAAAATTTATTAACGATCAAATTTCTCTATAAAATATATTAACGACCAAATATATTAACGATCAAATTTCTTATAAAATATATTAACGATCAATTGCTTCAACGTTTATTTTTGGGATAACCCAAAAATAAGAAATCTGTTTTCCTAATTTGTATCTTATTTAATGAATGAATAATGAAAAATGAACAATCATGTGATTCTCACCTTGGAAGCTTATTATGCACCTTTCATCATGAACGTACAAATTTTAATCCAACGGATCTTAGAAGTTCCTATTCCCTACTCTAAGGGTTGTTCCTACCGGATCGTGACCCTATATATATATATATATGAATATATGTGACACGAGGAATATAACCCTCGCCTCTGGGTGCTCATGGCAGCTGGAGTGGCCCCTGGTCACACTCACCCGTGTACCCTGAGGGAATGGGGAATGGCCAACCGTGTACCAAGTCTGACCCAACCACAGAGAACCGCTCAGACTCCAAAGGGATGAAAGGGACAGCTGTCAAGCCCTACAATGGGCAATCACTATACCATAGGTCGGTAATCATCATAACCCATGCTATAAAGCAGATAACACACACACCACTCATTCACACATCCAATATAAAGATGGTAGCTAAGTAAGTCATATGGACTTACCTCAACCTCAGGAGTAAACTCAACCACGATCAACTCTCAGATACGTTCACTCCAATCCGGAGGACAACACTGCCTAATAACAAGGCATAACAATATATCACACTCATATCCATCAAGGGGTCACACCTAGACCCAAGGGATCCATAAGGATCATATCCTAACTCATAAACCTCAAAGCCATAACCGGCATAAACGATAACGTACTCATCCTCATTCTAACCTCATACACGTACCTAGCACGCTACTAACCCGCTTATACTAGGAAAGGAAAGGATCTACCTAACTCTCGGTAGACCCGGGACAAGATGCACGTGTGTGACACAAGAGACGCAGGGGCGGAGTAAGGCAACCCGCAAGCGCGGCAAGACTCAGCCGCGGGCGCGTGACAAAGGCCGCAGGCAACGCAGGCACGGCGCGGGCGCTGTAGCACAGCTTCCGTAGGGGCGGTGGCTTCCAGGCACGGGGGCAGCGACGGTGCAGAACGTGATCCCGCGATTCTTCTTCAGCTCTTCACGTGATCAAATCACGTCTTCTCTCATCCAAAACCAAGTACATACATACACATACACATTCCAACATCAATCTATGATCCATTCATCTAATCCTAAGCTAAGGAAGATGGAATTCAAGAAAGAAAGAAAGAAGATAAGAATAGAGCTTACCACTGTTGTGGTCTAGGCAAGGAAAAGAACACAACACCTCTTCAGCTAGCTTCCAAACTCAGCAACAACATCATACAGCATCAACCTCAACAAGGCCACACAAAACCTCTTCCAAACCAAGAGGAAACCAAGCACAAGATCAAGAAGGAGGAAGGAGAAGCAAGAAGGACGTATGGTGGCTTGGAAAGGGAATGAAGATGAAACCCTTGCTCAGCAAGGTAAAAAAATAAGTAAGGAAAAGAGTAAAGCACGAGTCAACCGGTCAACAAAACCGGCTGCAGCCGCAAGAATCCACAAGGGCGGTTCCATGGGCCGCGGGAGCGGGAACCCGCTAGGGCGGCACACAAGCCCGCGGGGGCGGCTAAAGTAAAATCTCGGCTAAAGCCAAATCTCGTCTAAGGCAAACTCGGTCCAAAAGACTAAGGCTCTTACATCTCACCCCCTAAAAACAAGTTTCGTCCCTAAACTTGCAAAGTCCTGAAACCACTCGGACTTAAAAGCCGAGGTATAACTCTCTACCACCTCAAACATGGGCATGGAGGAAATCATCCACTCCAGCATAAAACACTATCCTAGGCATAGAGGAAAAACATCTCTAGCCAAACCACATCACATCATAAAGGCATAGAGGAAGAACATCTCTAGCCATATCATACTCATAACGAAAAGGCATGAAGGAAGAACATCTTCAGCACTACTATATCCACCAAATTAGCATGGAGGAAAGAACTATCTCCAGCTAAACCTATCACATCACAATAGCATGGAGGAAAGAACCATCTCCAGCTATAAACAATCGCACTAGCATCACAAGATCTAATAAGATCACACATCACATCAAGCTAGTACGAAAATAAACACAGCATGGCATATAATCACAAAATACTCACCAAGATAGTACTAAGATCTACTCGGTGATCCTACTGGTACATCTATCTCGGCATAAAACTCTGGATACTATCCTCAGTCTCCCATATAACCTCATCAGGTCCACGCCTCGACCACTGTATCCTCAGCATAGGAATGTCCTTCGAACGTAGGCGTCTCATACCTCGTTCTAGGACTGCAATCGGATGCTCAACAAAAGTGTGGTCCGGCTCAACCACCAAATCATCATAACTCACGATATGTCTCGGATCTGGTATGTACTCCCTCAGTTGAGGCACGTGAAACACAGGGTGAACACTCTCTAACCTCGGAGGCAAGGCTAATCTGTAAGCTGCGCTCCCAACCCGATACAAAATCTCGAACGGTCCGACATATCGGGGGCTCAACTTCCCCTTAATGCCAAATCGCCTAACACCTCGTGTCGGGGACACTCTCAGCCACACATGGGCTCCAACTCTGAACTCTAGAGGTCTACGCCTCCTATCAGCATATGACTTTTGACGGCTCTGGGCAGTCAGCATCAGCTCTCGAATCAGTGCTACTCGAGCTACATCATCCTGAATCTGATCAGGTGCTAAACCACTAACATTGCTCTGCTCATCCCAACATAACGGGGTACGACATCTCTGTGCATATAGTACCTCATATGGGGTCATCCCAATAGATGCATGCCAACTGTTGTTGTATGAGAACTCAACTAGTGGGAGATGATCCGTCCACACTTGTCCTCAATCCAATACACAAGCTCGCAGCATATCCTCCAGGGTCTGAATGGTCCTCTCTGACTGACCATCAGTCTGAGGATGGAACGCAGTCGTGAAGTGCAAACTCGTCCCCAACGCAGTCTGAATCTGTTGCCAAAATCTCGAGGTAAATCGCCCATCTCTGTTTGAGACGATCGTCCTCGGTACACCATGGAGTCTCACTATCTGCCTAGTGTACTCCTCAACTAATCTGCTCACCGGTCACGTCTCCCGAATAGGAATAAAACGTGTCGTCTTCGTCAATCTGTCCACAATAACCCATATAGCATCAAAACTCCGGCTCAGCCTCAGTCCAGTCACAAAATCCATGGTGATGTCCTCCCACTTCCTCTCTGGAACAGGAAGTGGATGGAGCTGCCACAAATCTGGCCACATCGGGCTTCAGCCCTCCCCACCAATATAAACGTCTCAAGTCCTGATACATCTTACTCGTACCTGGATGTACAGAGTAAGGTGAACAGTGAGCCTCCTGTAAAATCCTCTGACGTAGATCCGCATCAGCGGGTACACAGACGCGATCGCGGCGCCTCAATACTCCATCTGCTCCTAGTAGGAACTGTGGTGCCTCATCTCAAGACATCTTATCTCGTATCCTCATCAGTGTCGGGCAGGTCTCCTGCTTCTGTTGGATCTCACCCAACAGATCAGGAAGAACCTCTAAAGTACGTAGCTGGGTACCCTCATCAGGAAACTAGATGTCCAACTCTAACCAGATCAGATCCCTCTACAACTGATGTTGAACTATCAGCCTCGCAATCGCCTGCTCTCGAGGCGTCTTCCTGCTCAAGGCATCGGTGACAACGTTCGCCTTCCCTGGATGATATAAAATCTCTAAATCATAGTCCTTCATCAGCTCGAGCTACCTACGCTGGCGGTTATTCAATTCCCGCTGCGTGAAAATGTACTTCAGACTCTTATGGTTTGTGAAGATCTGACATGTAGCACCATACAGGTAATGTCTCCAGATCTTTAGTGCATGAACTACCGCTGCCAACTCCAGATCATGAGTCGGGTAGTTCTCCTCATACGTCTTCAACTGTCGAGACGCATAAGCAATAACTCTGCCTCGCTACATCAAAACACATCACAAGGCTAGCTTGGATGCATCACTGTAAACCACAAAATCCTCGGTACCCTCTGGTTGTGCTAAGATAGGAGCGGAAGTCGGACGTCTCTTCAACTCCTCAAAACTCTGCATACACTGCTCAGATCATACAAATTTGGCAGTCTTCCTCAGCAAACTCGTAAGTGGACGGGCAATCACAGAAAATCCCTCCACAAAGTGTCGGTAATAACCGGCTAGGCCAAGGAAGCTACGTACTTCCTTGACGTTCGTCGGTGTAGTCCATGCTGCTACTGCCTCAATTTTGGCCGGATCCACCTTAATTCCTTCTGCTGATACCACATGACCCAGGAATGCTACCTCTGGCATACAAAACTCGCACTTAGAGAGCTTAGCATAAAGTTCTCTATCCCGCAAAACCTACAATACAGTCCTCAAATGTCCTGCATGCTCCTCTCCACTGCAAGAGTATACCAGAATGTCATCTATAAAGACCACCACAAACTGATCCAGGAAGTCGATGAATCATCAACTCCATAAAAACTGTTGGGGCATTCGTAAGCCCAAATGGCATCACTACAAACTCGTAGTGTCCATATCTGGTCCGGAATGCTGTCCTTTGCACATCCTGCTCTCTCACCCTCAGCTGGTGATATCCTAAACGCAGGTCAATCCTAGAAAACACAGTCGCTCCCTGAAGCTGATCTAACAAGTCATCAATACGCGGCAATGGATACTTGTTCTTGATGGTCACCTTGTTCAGCTCTCTGTAATCAATGCATAATCTCAGTGATCCGTCCTTCTTCCGTACAAAGAGGACAGGTGCTCCCCATGGGGACACGCTAGGGCGAATGAAGCCCTTCTCAGCCAACTCCTCGAGTTGCTTCTTCAGCTCCAGCATCTCTACAGGCGTCATCCGGTATGGGGCCTTCGAGATCGGTCTCGTACAAGGCTCTAACTCAATACTAAAATCCACACTCCTCTGAGGCGGAAAACTGGACGGCTCAGCAAATACATCTACAAAATCACAGACAACTGGGATATCCTCTAATGCTGGACTCTCCTCCTCCTTCATGGCATAACACCAGAAAGCCTCGCAACCCTGTGCAATCAGTCTCGCTGCCCGTATCGCACTGATAACCATGCCTGATTTTCCAAGGTCCCAACCTTGGAAAACCTCTATCTGACCTAACTCGGTAGAGAGGGTGACAGTCCTCCTACCTACATCTAGTACAGCCTGATGTCTATCCATCCAATCCATACCCAAAATGACTTCTTCATGCACTAATGGCATGACAAAGAAGTCCACGAGTAATACACGGGTCCCTACAGAAATGGGACATTCACGAATCTCACGGGTACCTCTGACCCTACTACCATCGGGTAACCCTATACTAAAGGGTATCCCCACAATCGTATCTAAACTCAAACGCTCAACACAAGCATCAGATATAAAAGAGTGCGTAGCACCCATATCAAACAAGAGTCTAACAGGTAAACCATGAATCAGAATGGTACCTGTAGCAGTCGGTACAGCTGGCTCCTCTACACTCCTAAGTTCAAAGACTCGACCCTGTGGTCCTCTGGTATCAGTGGTGCTCCTACCATGACCTCTGCCTCTACTCGGCCCAGGAGGAGATCCCTGAGTCGTAGGGCGATCTGGGACTCTCTGATGTCCTTGCATCTGCTGTTGAGGTGGCCTCTGCCCACCTCTCGCTGTACTAGCAGGAGAAGAACCTTGTTGTGACGAAGCTCCACCCCGTCTAAATAAAACATGTCGGTGACCGAGTCTACCACAGATGTAGCAAGTCACTGTCTGCCTCGTACACTCTGACCGCATATGTCCATAACCACCACAGTTGTAACACTGTACTCCCTTATTTGCAACTGGTGCATAGGAAGGATGACTCTAGCGACTCTGGCCTCGCCCTGCACTAACAGTCCCACCAGCACCACTGATCTGCCCAGTACGCTGTCTCTTCTCAGACCCTCCGGTTTGAGAAGCTCTCCCTTGACTAGCCCGCTCTCGCTCATAGTCGGCGGCTCTATCCTGGTAGTCCATCAAGGACTCACAATGAAATCCCACCATATAGGCCCGGGTGGCATCCCTCAGACGTCGGGAGAATAAGTATACATGTTGATCTGCAGAAGGTGCAGCTAGACCCAACAATGCCAATTCCTCCTGGAACCTCCTGATAGCCTTTGAGACTGAGACATCCTCGAATCCAACCTCAACAAAATCTCGCGGTTTCTCCCTCCTCAGCGAGGCAGGGCAAAAACGCTCTCGGATCATAGTCCTCATCTGTTCATAACTGGTAACCTGTACTTGTACAGACCTCCACCAGTGTTGTGTCAAATCTCTGAATAGAGTCTGCACCAACTCGATTTGTTTGTCAACAGGACACCTAATGGACTCTAGAGCTGAGTCCACATGCCCTATCCACAGCTCAACCTCCAACCCCACCTTCCCAGAGAAAGGGGTGCACCCATCTGATGGAATGCCTTCAACCAAGTATCTGGTCGAGGCCCTCTATGCTCCTCTGTAACTCGAGCAGTCTCAGCAACAGGTGCCGGTGCAGCTGGCACCTGTGTAACCCCATGGGATCTCTCAGATGATCCCTCATGTACTGGCAGATCCGGGATAGGTCTACCTGCTCTAGCAGCCTCCTCCACTCGCCTGATATACTCACGGAACTTTGGTCCTTCCATGGAGACATAATCCGAGTCATCTGACTGGACTCGCTGTGGACCCTGTCTCTCAGTTGCACCGTTCCCAGTCTCAGGAACGGCACTCTCAACAACGTCCTCATGAACCTCCTCCGCTCCACGTGGATCAACAACGGAAGTCCTACCCCGTCCTCTACCTAGAGGGGGTCTACCTCTACCTCGTCTAGTTGTAGGTAAGGCTCTAGTCTGAACCATCTGCAGAAGACGTAAACCTAACTTAGAAGGCTATATATATGCCGTATGTATAGATATATATCAAATCAATCACAACAGAATATCTATATATATCTATACTGACGAGATCTTCAAAGGGGAAATGGCTCACGTACACGATATCCCAAAACATTTGTACTCATTTCAAAACCAAACCTTTTGAAAAGTCAGACCCCTTTCGGGTTCTGTTTATTTATCTATTTGACCTTTATCGCAGAATACTAGTGCCATTGTTGTCAACCTGGGCTCTGATACCAACTTTGTAACACCCCAAATCCGTAGGACTCGAGGTGCTACTGGTCTAGGATCTCACAATGGATCCTGACCCTAGCCTGACAACAAGTTCACTGAATCTTACAACAAGGCACCAATAGATTAAATACAAAACATCAAACTGTTATAAAAGTATCAAAAGGTTTATACAAATTATTGTTGAGTACAAACAAAAAATAACCATATACATAATCAAAAGATCCCATCCCACGAGGACGACCCAGTGTACGGAGCCCTCAGCAGATCACCCCTCTGGATCACTCTGCAGCTCTCCTAACTTGCAAAGGATCTACAACACCGTATAAAACCGTTAGCTAACCATACGCATATATAAGAAGATGCATCAGCACAATTACACACCAATGAATAGTAAACACATCAACATGCTATCACATATTTACCCGGTTTATTATCTTAATAACGTCCAGCCACTGAAGCGTATATATATATATCAATATGAATATATGTGACACGAGGAATATAACTCTCGCCTCTGGGTGCTCATGGCAGCTGGAATGGCCCCTAGTCACACTCACCCGTGTACCCTAAGGGAATGGGGAATGGCCAACCGTGTACCAAGTTTGACCCAACCACAGAGAACCGCCCAGACTCCAAAGGGATGAAAGGGACAGTTGTCAAGCCCTACAATGGGCAATCACTATACCATAGGTCGGTAATCATCATAACTCATGCTATAAAGCAAATAACACACACACCACTCATGCACACATCCAATATAAGGATGGTAGCTAAGTAAGTCCTATGGACTTTCCTCAACCTCAAGAGTAAACTCAACCACGATCAACTCTCAGATACGTCCACTCCAATCCGGATGACAACACTGCCTAATAACAAGGCATAACAATATATCACACTCATATCCATCAAGGGGTCACACCTAGACCCAAGGGATCCATAAGGATCATATCCTAACTCATAAACCTCAAAGCCATAACTGGCATAAACGATAACGTACTCATCCTCATTCTAACTTCATACACGTACCTAGCATGCTACTAACCCGCTCATACTAGGAAAGGAAAGGATTTACCTAACTCTAGGTAGACCTGGGACAAGACGCACCTGCGTGACACAAGAGACGCAGGGGCGGAGTAAGGCAACCCGCAGGCGCGGCAGGACTCAGCCGCGGGGAAGGTGACAAAGGCCGCAGGCAACGCAGGCACGGCGCGGGCGTTATGGCACAACTTCCGCAGGGGCGGCGGCTTCCAGGCGCGGGGGCGGCGACGGTGCAGAACGTGATCCCACGATTCTTCTTCAGCTCTTCACGTGATCAAATCACGTCTTCTCTCATCCAAAACCAAGTACATAAATACACATACACATTCCAACATCAATCTATGATCCATTCATCTAATCCTAAGCTAAGGAAGATGGAATTCAAGAAAGAAAGAAAGAAGAGAAGAATAGAGCTTACCACTGTTGTGGTCTAGGCAAGGAAAATAACACAACACCTCTTCAGCTGGCTTCCAAGCTCAGCAACAACATCATACAGCATCAACCTCAACAAGGCCACACAAAACCTCTTCCAAACCAAGAGGAAACCAAGCACAAGATCAAGAAGGAGGAAGGAGAAGCAAGAAGGACGTATCGTGTCTGGGAAAGGGAATGAAGATGAAACCCTTGCTCAGCAAGGTAAGGAAAAGAGTAAAGCACGAGTCAACCGGTCAACAAAACTGGTAGCAGCCGCAGGAATCCGCAGGGGCGGTTCCCTGAGCCGCGGGAGCGGGAACCCGCTGGGGCGGCACACAAGCCCGTGGGGGCGGCTAAAGTAAAATCTCGGCTAAAGCCAAATCTCGGCTAAGGAAAACTCGGTCCAAAAGACTAAGGCTCTTACACTTG
Organism: Fagopyrum tataricum; assembly: GCA_002319775.1. NCBI lineage: Eukaryota > Viridiplantae > Streptophyta > Magnoliopsida > Caryophyllales > Polygonaceae > Fagopyrum > Fagopyrum tataricum. The sequence goes on along the minus strand of CM008280.1, from coordinate 40,661,243 downwards.
TTTTTGTAGGTTGAAGGTTATATTACGTTGATTGTGAAGGTTGAAGGCTTTCCTTTGTAGTTTGATTGAAGAAAAAAGATCGATGATATGGGAGACACTTCAATATTAGATCATCATATGTAATATATAAGCGCCAAAAATCACGAAAAAATTATTGGGCATGGTAAAAAGTCTCAAATTAATTTTTAAGAAATGTGTTGTTGTTGGGATATAAGAGACATGCAATGAGTTTCAATGAAATTCCTATTAAAGAAGCTTGCCTTTGTAGGTTAAAGGTTTGATTGCGGTGATGTGATGGTTGAAGGCTTTCCTTTGTAGATTGATGGAAGAAATAACATCAATGAAACGAGTGTCACTTCAATAATCAATTCTCATATGCAATACGAAAAGCTTTCATAATTTTACTAAACGCTACACGTTATTATGTATCTTTTTTATACTCTCTTAATTATCTCATATTCTCACTACTTGATGTGTGATACATATTTGTCAAATTTTACGTACACAACAATATTTCATTTCAAGTATGTGGTGTCACTTCTTTATAGGCTAAAAAATATCAAATTATACCGATCATTAATGACATAAAAAAATGTTAAACTTAGAAGGAAAAAAAAGTGTCGTTGTTGAAATTCAAGCTCATGTCTCCATTGCCCCAATGTGAAATTCTTACCATTAAACTACAAACACTTTGTTACTTTATCTTAAATCATTTTTAATTATATTTTAGGTAGTTATGACCTCACATTTTTCCTATAAATAGAGGTCATCCTTCATTGTGTCAAATTAGCTTAGAATTTAATAATATTGTGCATGTGTTGCCAATATTATTTGATTAGCCTCAAATATCAATAAAGTAGTCTTTTTGTTGAAGAAGTCCGTGTGATCCTTCTCCTCTTTCAGTTTTGTGTTTTTTCCTCATCCAAGTGTTCGATTCGATCTTTAGTTCAATCAATCCAGATTGAATTTGGTGTTGATTTTTGTATTGAACCCCTTCTCTATTCTCTATTTACTAGAGGATATACCAGGACACGTCAATGGTAATGAGTCACCACCTTAGCAGATCATTCTAGAATACCTACAGATGTCAATAACTGTCAATCTAGGGTTGGTTTGTTTGTGTATATATATCCTGATGTTTACAGTGAATATGAATAACAGAAAATCATTCAATCATGATATCCTGAATGGTATCAGAGCCACTAAAGGCCAACGCCTCCATCATGGCAGCAAAAAATACCTCTCCAATCTACTATCTTTCTCCTCCTTTCTTACTGTAAAACTTACGAACGAAAATTTCTCCATCTGGAAAGCTCAAATTACTCCCTTCCTCAAAGCTCATGCTCTATATGAATATATCGATGGTTCCCTTCCCTGTCCAACAAACACAACTACTGATGATTACAAAGACTGGGTAAAAAATGAAAAACTGGTTATTGCCCTTCTAACTACATCCCTCACTGAATCTGTGATGGTCCAGGTTATTGACTGCTCAAAATCACAAGAGATTTGGACTCGCTTGGCTGATCTATACTCAGCCAAGTCTAGTGCCCAAATCGTCCATACTCGTCTCCAGTTGGCGTCTCTCAGGCAAGGTAACAACTCCATCAATGAGTATTACAACAAGGCTAAAAGCTTAGCTCGTTCTATTACCCTTGCTGGTGAAACTCTATCTGACTCATAGTTCACTGTCTTTCTTCTTTCTGGCCTTGGACACGAGTATGACTCTGTTGTCACCTCCTTAACCACCCAAAATGTTCTCCCTACACCAACACAAATCTTATCTCACCTCTTGATTCATGAGTCCCGTTTGGCACTTCAACATTCCTCTGCTTAACACAACATCTCAGCAAATCATACCTCAACACAAAACATTGAAGCAAACTACACAAATGCCAAAGGCCGTGGCAGAGGAAGAGGAAGAGGTCGTGACAACTCAGGCCGTGACAACCAAGGGCGCAATCAGGACTCCACTGGACGTGGAAGTGGTCAGACATTTACCACCAACCCAGATGGGCGCCTTATCTGTCACGTCTGTGCCAAGCCTGGCCACACAACTCTCAGTTGCTGACATCGGTTCAACCAGTCGTACCAAGCTCCACCACCATCCAATTTTCAGGCACACATGACTTCAAACTCCAATTTGTTTCCCGACACTGCTGCTACACACCACTACACACCAGATATCAGCAACTTGAGAATCGACAACTATCCTTATGGTTGCACAGACCAAGTTTCCCTTGGCGATGGGTCAACAATTCCAATCCAAAATCATGGCTCCACTTCATTCCAATCCAATCATCGTACATTCTTCCTTTCGAATCTCCTTCATACTCCATTGATAACCAAAAACTTGCTTTCAGTTCATCGTTTTTGTGCTGATAATAACGTATTTTTTGAGTTTCACTCTTCCTTTTTTGTTGTGAAGGACTCTCTGACACTAGCTCCCTCCTCCGCGGTCCCGTTAAAGATGGCCTCTATGTCCTTCCGACAACTGCTCCATCGTCGCAACCTTCATCGCCACCCTCTGTCTACCTCACATCAACAAAGTCCTCGTCCCTGATCTGGCATTCATGACTAGGGCATCCAGCTTTCCCCATTACCAAACATGTGTTAGCCCACCTTGGTGATCCACCTTTGCAAGGCCCAATAATCCAGTGCACTTCCTGCTCATGGGCCAAAACGAATGCCTTGCCCCATCCGCCTAGCCCATCTAGAAGTGTTAAACCTTTGGCCTTGTTGTTTATGGATATTTGGGGCCCAGCCCATGATACCTCTACTAGAGGGAATCGATATTATCTAGCTATTGTAGATGGTTTTAGTAAATTTTTATGGCTTTTTCCTCTATCATCCAAATCTTTTGTGTCTACTATTGTCTCAAAATTCATAACTCTTGTTACAAACTTATTATCCACAAATATCCCTGAAATTCAAACGGATAACTGATAGGTGATGGAATCACTATCATTTTAGGTAGTTTTTAGAGTCGTTTTTATGTTTTTGAGTCAGTTTATATTGCTAATACTGTGATCCAGATAAAAGATTCAAATTGAAGCAAAAGAAGGTATTAGCAACACTTAGGAGTTGAAGAAAATCGTCGAAGATCAGATTCTGGTGCCCACCGCCCCCGCGGAGCAGTGTCACTGCCCCAGCGGTGACACTCATTTCCAGCGCCGCAGCCAGCGGCTTCACCAGCGACCGAAGACAACTTGTCACCGCCCCCGCGGCATCCTCTGGCCGCCCCAGCGGTGACAACACAGATGAGTGCCGCTTCCTCGCCAACGCCCGCGGCCAAGACAAGCTTGTCACCGCCCCCGCGGCCGCTCCAGGCCGCCCCTGCGGTGACAACCATGAAGACCATCGCCGAGAGCCGCAGCCAGCGTCTTCGCCCGCGGTCAAGAAAAGACATGTCACCGCCCCCGCGGACAACCTTGTCCGCCCCAGCGATGACCCAGCCTGACGAAGCGAAGACGGCGCCCCAGCGCCCTTGCCTGCGGCCATGCCAGCGGCCTTGTGAAGCCGAAGATCCAGTGTCACCGCCCCCGCGGTAACTCTGGGCCGCCCCTGCGGATTCTCACCAGAAGCGTTACGAAGTTAAAGAGTTAGATGTTTCAAAAGCATTCAAGGACCCGCCCCCGCGGGTATGACGAGCCGCCCCCGCGGCCAAGAAGAAGTTGGAACGTTTTTGCCTAAACCGCCCCCGCGGCGCCCTTGGCCGCGGGTGCGGGTTAGCGTCAGAGGCTTTTACTCGGCTGTTTTCGACGACTTTAAGGACATTATTGTGGCTGTTTGCAACCACTTTAATTCACCCTTAAATGGTGGCTGTTAGCACAGCCTCTTTACTCCTTTTTAATGCATTTTGTAGTATAAATAGAGCCCTTGGCTATAGGTATTTTCATCTCATTTTCCACACAAAAACCTCTATATTCATAGTGTTCTTTGTAATGAGTTTCTAAACTCCCTTGGCTACATTGGGTGGATTGAAGCTGCATCACTAGTTGGTTGTAAGTTCTTTTTATATAAGTAAATTCCTTATCCTTTGTGTTATTCTCCTTGTTCTTTAACTTATGTTTGCATGTTTTTATCCACTTAGATTGATCACCTTAAGTGAAATAATACATGTAAAATGCTAGGATTAATTGATTCCGGGTTCGGGTCCTTAATCTAGTAGCAAACCCTTAGGTAAAAACTGGTTGTGATTATTTAAGGGAAAGGAAAATAACTATAAAGAAAGATTTAACGGGTTGTTTTATTCTTCTCTATATCTCTTTATCTTTATTAGAATGCTAACTTGTGGTTTAATCTTGTAGGTTTACGGATTAATAAGCTAGTTAAGTTGTGTTAATGCCGGTTGGCTTAACACATATCTACGATCAAGATGAGAACAAATATTGAATACTTCTAAGAAGAACCAACCAATTTATATGTATGCTAAAGATCCGACCTAGTGTAGTTCTTAAATCAATCTTGTTTTCACCAAGATTTTTATTGTCTTTGTCTTGTTTTAAACAATCCAAATCCCCCCTCTTTGTTACCAAATCAATAACTAAAATTGAATAGAAACTTGTTCAACTCTCTTGGGTTCGACCCTTACTTAATCACTATACATTAGTATTAAGTTCGGATTTAACTTGATAAGCTTATAATAACGACCATAGGAAATAAGCCTTGTCAATAACGGAACTGAATTTAAACCTTTACAATCCCTTTTTGAAAAACTCGGGATTCATCATCGTCTTACATGTCCATACTCTCATCAACAAAACGGGTCCATTGAGTCTCGTCATCGTCGCATAGTCGACATGGGATTAACCCTTTTAAAAATGCTTCATTACCCCTCACCTATTGGGATTACGCTTTTGAAACCGCAACTTATCTTTTCAACCGCTTACCCTCTCCAATCACCAAAAATAAAACCCCATTTGAAATCCTTTTTCACAAAAAACCGGATTACAAATTTCTAAGGGTTTTCGGTTGCTTAGTTTTTCCCAATCTTCGTCCATACAATGCCCATAAACTCGCATTCCGCTCTACACCAACTCTCTTCCTTGGGTATAGTTCTCAAAACAAGGGTTTCATTTGTCTCGATTTGGATAAACACAAAACTTACATCCCAAGGGATGTTATTTTTCACGAGGATAAATTCCCCTTCTCCAACCCGAAACCTTCCCCGTCTATCGAACCCACTCACACTATTTTACATATACCCGCTAGAACTCGAAACATGATTTGATGAGGATGCACATCAGTCCTCGTCAGGCTCTTCTCCCTCCCCAAATTATGCTCCAAGCAGCCCAATATGAAGCCCACAAATGGACTCCTCAAATCAGCCCAATCTTGCAGCCATCGATACTCCACATTCCCCCTCAATACTTGGGCCGCCACCTTCACAAGCGCAATTACCTACAATCCATCCCATGATTACAAGGGCCAGAAATAACTTTACTCGCCCAAAACACCGTTCGGATGGAACCATACCTTGGCCAAATTCCCCACATTGTTCAGCGTTAGAAACCATACCAGATGAACCCTCAAATTTTTCAGAAGCCTCCAAATTTCATGATTGGCGTGTAGCCATGAACAACGAATTTCAAGCCCTTCTTCAAACTGGTACTTGGACCTTATTACCTTCTTCTTCCTCCTCAAATGTTCTTGGTGTTAAGTGGGTCTTTAAGACCAAGAGGCATTCAAATGGAAAAATTGAGCGTCGAAAAGCACGACTTGTAGCAAAAGGGTTTCACCAAACACATGGCTTAGACTTCAATGAAACCTTTAGCCCTGTAGCCAAACCTTCTACCATTCGCCTTCTTCTTTCCCTAGCAGCAATGCGACGGTGGCCAGTTCGTCAATTGGACATTCAGAACGCTTTTCTTCATGGAGACTTATTGGAGGAGGTGTATATCCAGCAACCCCCAGGTTTCATTCACCCTTCTTTTTCCACTCATATTTGCAAACTCAAAAAATCTCTATATGGATTAAAACAGGCTCCCAGAGCCTGGTTTTCCAAACTCAGTGACTCCTTAGTCACCTTGGGTCTCACTCCCTCTCTTGCTGACACATCATTGTTTACCTATCGCCATGGATCTCAATTTGTGTTCATCTTGGTATATGTTGATGATTTGATGGTTGTTGCATCCTCTGATGATCTTGCTATGCAGTTTGTGTCTTCCCTATCCACAATCTTTCCAGTCAAGGATTTAGGTCCTATAAACTACTTTTTGGGCATTGAAATCCAACGTGACTCATCTGGCTTTCATCTTTCCCAAACAAAGTACATCAGAGACATTTTGGCCAAAACAAATATGCTCAATTGCAAGCCAGTATCGACACCAATGGCCACCACCTCTGCTGCTGAATCTCAGGCCGACACATTTTCTGACCATACTCTGTATCGAAGTGTTATTGGCAGTTTACAGTATCTTGCTTTCACAAGACCTGACATTTCCTACACTGTAAATAAGCTTGCTCAATACATGCATTCACCCACTACTCAGCACTGGCAAGCTACAAAACGCCTTCTTCGATACCTCAATTCAACATCTGGACTACAATTCCACATCAAAGCAGATTCCCCCATTCAATTATCAACTTACACTGATGCTGACTGGGCTGATGACCTTGTAGACAGACGCTCCACCAGTGCACATTGTGTCTTTCTTGGGAACAATCTAATATCCTGGACTTCTAAAAAGCAAGCAACTATAGCAAGATCATCGACCGAAGCTGAGTACAGATCACTTGCTTTAGGCACTTCTGAAACTCTTTGGATCCAGACTTTACTAGCTGAGTTGTTTATCTTCTTGAAACAGCCTCCTACACTTTGGTGTGATAACTTGGGAGCTACATACTTAGCGGTCAATCCGGTTCTCCACCACCGTATTAAACATCTTTCTCTCGACTATCATTTTGTCCGAGAGCGGGTTCAAGCAAAAATACTCCAGGTTGCGTTCCTGTCCTCCAAAGATCAGATAGCAAATGCTCTTACAAAGGCACTCCCGACTCATCATTTTCTACAATTACGAGCTCAAATATGCTTAGCCTAGCTTTGCTCGAGGGGGGATACTAGAGGATATACCAGGACACGTCACTTGTAATGAGTCACCACCTTAGCAGATCATTCTAGAATACCTACAACTGTCAATAGTTGTCAATCTAGGGTTGGTTTGTTTGTGTATATATATCCTGATGTTTACAGTGAATATGAATAACAGAAAATCCTTTCAATCGTGATATCCTGAACTATTCGATTTGCTATTAACAGTTGTGTTTATAATTGCATGTTCTCTTCTCCCTCTCTCTCTTGAGTGTCACCAAAACCCTAGGGGATAAAGGCTAGATTTTTGGTTCGGTTTGTTCTAACAAGATCAAATCAAGTTGGTAATTCCCTTCCTTTTCATGGATCCATTTAGATTATACTTGATGAGATAACAGGTAGTTAGTGTTTTTTAATGTTCATTCCTTGCAGATTTCAAGACCCCAATTGGTCATGTTACCTTCAAATAGTTTGTTGTCTACTCTCTATCCCATTCTATATTCGACTCATAATTCTTAAGTGTTGACGAGGGATATTTTGGCTGCTTGACTCAAGGGGCCCTAGATTACCATTGTTTGGTGTGGGTTAGGACATGTCTAGAAAAACCAAGTACTGACGAGGCTTAAGTTTTCCTTTGGAGGAGACAGAGAAGATCTCATTCGAAATATCGAATAACACAAGAAGAGTCAAGGGTTTACACCCCTGATTTATGTCAAATAAGGTTGTCACATATTATACATTCATAAAACTATTGCTTTTTCACATTTTCTATGTTGTCGTTAGTTTTGTTTTACATATGTCTTGCTCAAAAATTCATTGAGGTTTTTATTTTGCAGGATCGGGATACATTTTCAGGTTGTAACTTGTAGCATCTTGGGTTTATAATTCCTGATATTACACACATTTTCAGGTTGTAACTTGTAGCATCTTGGGTTTATAATTCCTGATATTACACAAACGATACTCAAATCACCAAGACATGCAACTCAAACAATCAGTGCACGAAAAGTGAAACAAAAAAATATCAACTACTCACTTGCCAAAAACTTGCTCAATTTTTTGCTACAAAAGCTACAATAACTTTTGTTATAAATGAAGTTCCTAAATTTAACTCACTATGAAACTAATACTTTCCATACTAATTATTTTAACCTTTATTTGCACATTTACTTACCCTTCTAATCATTATTAGAGAGTCAAAGTTCTGGCTTTTGATAGCATAACACATTTTGAGAAAGAACAATAGCTACTTATAGCGAGTATAATGAGTATAGCAACATCAAATTTACAGAAACTTGAAAAGCAGGGAAGAGATAGCTACATTTTCATGGCCAGCTGCAACCATTATCCATGGATGAGATCATCAATGACCAAGAGAGTGGAGAATCAGAAAATGTATGTGAATGATGATCTGTATCCAGGAACAAGTAAAAGAAACAAAGTACTTGTGAATTGCAATGGCTTAAGCTGCTGCTACAGCCTGTTCTTCCGCCATCTGTGAAGGCGAAAGGAGGGTGCATGTGAGGTTTCTATCACCATACACGTTGTCTACACGCCCTGCAAAACCAACACGGATAATCTAAGTACTAAGAACTCGGAAGCTGTCAATGGTTCATGATTTCGTATTCTACTAATGTATCATTGGCATATGAAACGGAAGATGAAGAGAATTATTTAGAGATGAAGAATTAAGGAGATAATATTGTTTAAGGAAATGAGTATGAAAATAAGTGAAATGAGTGTTGGTAAAATGAATATGATTGTAGGTAAAATTACGAAAAAAATGTCTTAAAGCTTTTCGTGGATAAAAATGAGGTTTTAGCCTCAGTTATGATTATAAGGATATAATCCTTATAATCATTTTGATAAGTTCAATAGGATTACACAATTCTCATAATCTAATTCCCTTAATCTCCATAATTTAATGTTCTTCATCTCTTTTTATTTCCCTTACCAAACGAGATTAAGAGAATTATTCCCCCATTTAATTCCTACAATCTTAATTCTCTTGATTTTTTTCATCCACCAAACAAGGCCATAAATGCAAACACAGCTCAAGTCTAAAAAGAAAAAACAGAAACTTACCGGTAGTAGGCCAAAACTTGGAGGTACGAAGCCAGGAAGCAGGATATGCTGCATACTCTCGACTGTATGGCTTTGTCCACGTGTCTGCCATGAGCAGTGACGGCGGGTGAGGAGCTCCCTGAACAAAATAACATTCAATTACTTCTGTGTTAAACATTATCCAGGAAACCGAGTAGCCAAAACGCATGAGTATCGAGCTTGCTTGCTCTTACCTTGAGAACGTTATCATGAAGATCAGCTTTGCCGCTCTCGATCTGAGCAATTTCCTCTCTGATGGAAATAAGGGTATCACAGAACCTGTCCAACTCGTCCTGCAGTACAAATCAGTCCCAAAACTTCAGGGAACCAAACAACAAAAGAAACTGAAAATCGTTATTTTCATGATTCATACCTTGCTTTCACTTTCTGTGGGTTCAATCATGAGAGTACCAGGTACAGGCCATGACATGGTTGGTGCATGATATCCATAGTCCATGAGCCGTTTGGCAACGTCTTCTGCCTCTATACCAGCAGTGTTCTATGATGACAACATAAAAACGTCTGTCTTTGTAACAAACTAACAAAACGTCATTTTAAATACGCTATTGAGTGAAAATTACCTTAAAACCTCTCAAATCTATGATAAACTCGTGAGCACATGTCCCATTGACACCGCGGAAAAGGATAGGGTAGTGGTTCTGCAATTTTTTAGATTAAAATAAATGAACACCATAACATTTACATGCAACGTAAAGTTGATTAACTCACCTCCAAACGCTTAGCCATGTAATTTGCATTTAGGATAGCTATCTTGGATGCTTCGGTCAAGCCCTTGGACCCCATCATAGCTATATAGGTATATGAGATTGGCAAAATCAGAGCGGAGCCCCAGGGTGCTGCAGCGATGGTGCCAAGTGGCTCAAGTGACTCGGGTGCAGGAATTCCCCCGGTTGGTACCTTCAATGTAAGACAAACTATGTATGAGCATTCCAGTCCAGACACGTAGATATGAACACTGCACAATGGAACTTCTACAGAACAAATAAGCACGCGTTCACATACTTACCACCGGATGTGATGGCAAGAAAGGCGCCAAGTGTTTCTTGACACCAATAGGGCCCATACCGGGACCCCCACCACCGTGGGGAATGCAAAACGTTTTGTGTAGGTTAAGATGGCAAACATCTGCTCCTATAAATCCTGGGCTGGTAAGGCCGACCTAGAATATATATATATATTAACCAACAAATAGCCATTTATCAACTGTATGATTGAATAAACAGATGTGTACTGAATTTCGAGAATTTTAGCAAAGCATCATACGAAAGTCACAGAATGCATAACAAAGAAAAGAAAAAAAAAAAGAGAAATGGTGATTTTCAGAAGAATCTGACGATGACTAGAAATAAATAGTGTTGAAATTTTCAGAAGAATCTATGTTAATCTGCTGATTTTTTCCACAAAATAATGAAAGGTAAACACATCAAATAAGAGAGATTTTTTTCTGGTCAGAAAATACAAGAGAGGTTACCTGCATGATACTCTTTATAAAAAATCTTTATTGCATGAAATGTGATATTAAATTACAGCAAGCAGGGTGAGGATAAGACAAGACACAACAACCCTAAATCTGCAATACAATAGTTTTCAAGGACCTGCTAACTAATAAGCGTCCTGACATATATAATACATGGAAAAACAAGATGAAAAATAGTTTAGGTGCATCAAGTAAAATTCAAACAGACGAAGAAACTCGACAAAAATCTATTAAAAATAATAAAAATTAAAAAAAAAAAAAAAAAAAAAGGTGAAGAAAGGAAATAGACCTGTGCATTCATGTTTGCACCATCCATATAAACTTGGCCACCATTATCATGAATTATTTTGCAGATTTCATCAATCCCTTCTTCATAAACCCCATGGGTTGAAGGATATGTAACCTGAATTTTGTATACCAAAATTATCACAATATTGCACAGAAATAGTACATATAGGTTTGCCCTATAAGGAAAATCATACCATGAGAGCAGATAAGTTGTCCTTGTGTTTTTCAGCAGCATTTCTCAACTCTTCAATGTTGATATTTCCCTTGGCATCAGTTCCAACAGTAACAATTTTCATCCCACACATAGCAGCACTAGCAGGATTAGTCCCATGAGCAGAGACGGGAATAATGCAAACATCACGGTGATGGTCTCCTCTCGACTACAAGAAACTTTCGTCAATACAAATGGTACCAAATATGCACAGAAAATATAGATTTGTTTATTAAACATGTAGAAATATAATTTCTCGTAATAAGAACGTACTAACATGATAGGTGATTTTTAGACAAAATTATCAAATCAAAGATGTCTAAATCATGATAATCGATCACAAGTCATTGTACAAAATACATGGATTGTGAAACTGGGAGTTAGTCGAAAAGGCAAGCAACAACATAGCTGTTCAAAAGCAGACAAAGACAGTTAAGGAGCTGTGTAGACAACTTAACAACCAATATCAATTCCCAAGAAGTAATTAGGTATGTTTTTACACCATAGGTAAGTGTTGAGCTGGGAAGCCAAAAATTCAGAATTCTGTTTTATCAAAGTAATATGAAAGAAAAATTAGTTGTAACAAAGGCCCCTCAGTCATAAAAATTATGTGTAACAAATTTCTTTGAAAAGATTCAAGCACATTATAGTGATATAAACATGGGTTGTCTCTACCGAAAGAGACTAAATAGTGAATACTGTTTGTTAGGTTAACAAAAAAATAAATCTTTTCCATAAAGTAACCATGCAAACCCATTACAAACAATTCGCAAGAAGTGTGTACTCCTTGTTATGCAGAAGTGACGAATCAAATGTTTTAGTACCAGGTGATAAGCGCGGATAACCATCAATCCAGCATATTCCCCAGAAGCACCTGCATTAGGCTGCAACGAGAAAGAGTCGAACCCTGTGATGGTGCACAACAGCCCACCCAAATTCTCGAACATTTCCTAAAAGGTAGTATGACAAATACAATAAGCATTAGAAAAACACCAATCTAAATTACTCGATGTAAATTTATCCAATAACCATCCAACAAATTAACATCATTTCCATAACCGACATACCTGATAACCCTGGGCCTGCTCTGATGGAGCAAAAGGGTGGATATCCGTAAAGCTAGGCCATGTGACTGGCATCATTTCACTGGTGGCATTCAATTTCATTGTACAAGATCCCAAAGGAATCATACTATGGCATAATGACAAATCCTTTGCTTGCAACCTATGGAGGTACCTAAGAAGTTCGTGCTCGCTGTGGTACCTGGTAAAAGAAACCAACAAAAGGTAAATACAACATATATTATGAACTTTCAATTCAATGATAAGATTCGTACGAGTTAAATACTGAATGAGTCAGGAATGGACTCTGCCTCTCCAGTGAACCAGGAATTCCATCTCCAACCTCTGGAGCTATAGAGGTGGCAGTGAATGTCACCTAAACATTTCAATCAAAAAAAGAAGTTCCCATATAAACCCGAAGATTGACTGATAATATGAATTTTGAAGGTATGTATAAGATGTAGATATACTCACAGGTTTTCCACCAGCAAATACTTCGAAAAGTTTGTCAACATCCTCTAAAGTGGTGGTCTCATCGAAAGAGACAGTTATCTGTAAAATAGAGCCGTGATATCAATCACAGTAAAACAACTAAACTGATCAAAAAGAAATTTAATCAAACTCAACCCAACTCACGCTATTTGAATCAACTATTCGTAAATTAATCTCATGCTTGTAAGCAGCATCAGCAATTTCCTTGGCGTTGGCACACTTGACCTTCACAGTGTCAAAGAAGGGAAGATCTTGCACCTCCACAGTACCAAGCTTCTTCAGACCAGCTGCAAATGTACCAGCAAGACCATGGACTCTCTGAGCAATAGCCTTAAGACCCTCCGGCCCATGATAAACAGCATACATAGCAGCCATGTTTGCAAGCAAAGCCTGCAAAACCAAATGTAGACCTTGTTCAATAAAACCACAATATAAATTAATCACTAAAAGGGTGACTTTGGATGGATACTACATGTTATACAAATAAGTTTATATAGCCTATTATACATTTTAGTAAATTTTGGCGTTGGCATTATCTTTTATATAATGCATTAGAGAAAGAATTCTGAGAACCAAATGCATGTACTATTTTACACTACAATTTCAATCCAATGCTGCATAGTTTAATTTTAGTGCCAGATACTACATAGTTTCATTATAATGCATATATATTACATGTCTTCCATCTAGAACTCAAGATCTTAATGAGAACCAAATGCATGTACTATTTTACACTACAATTTCAATCCAATGCTGCATAGTTTAATTTTAGTGCCAGATACTACATAGTTTCATTATAATGCATATATATTACATGTCTTCCATCTAGAACTCAAGATCTTAAGATACTAAAGGTCCAATTGATATCATTAAAAATTAACAGCAGGTTTGTACCTGAGCAGTACAGATGTTGCTTGTAGCCTTGTCTCTCCTGATATGTTGCTCCCTTGTCTGCATAGCCATACGCAAAGCATGCTTACCTGACGAATCAACACTAACTCCAATAATTCTCCCAGGCATCAACCTCTTATACTCTTGAGAAGTAGCCAAGAAAGCGGCATGAGGACCACCATACCCCATAGGTACACCAAACCTCTGAGCAGAACCGACCGCTATGTCAGCCCCAAGCTCACCCGGTGTCTTCAACATTGTCAAGGCCAAAAGATCAGTGGCCATGACAACCTTAACCCCACTAGCATGAGCCTTCTTTATAAACTCTCCATAATCGAAAACCTCACCTTCAGTCCCCGGGTACTGGACTAACACACCACAAACATCACCCGACGAGTAATCTATGTCCTTAACATCAGAAGTAACAACCTTAAGATCAAACCCATCAGCTCTAGTCTTACACACATCAATTGTTTGAGGGTGGCAATTATTAGCTATGATAAAAGTCTTCCTCTTCCCTTTGAGGATATTATTACACATAGCCATAGCCTCGGCTGCTGCTGTGCCTTCATCAAGCAAAGAAGCATTGGACATAGGCAATCCGGTAAGATCCGTAATCACGGTTTGATAATTCAATAGGGATTCCAATCTTCCTTGGGAGATCTCAGCTTGGTAAGGAGTGTATTGAGTATACCAACCAGGATTCTCCATTATATTCCTCAAAATCACTGGTGGGACAAAGGTATTATAGTAACCCATACCAATAAAGGATTTGAAAATCTTGTTTTTATCGGCCAAGGTCTTCATGTGTGCAAACATTTGAGATTCAGTTAAACCCTCGTCAAATTTCTGAAACTCCATCGAAGGGAGTCTGATTGATTTTGGGACGGTGGCATCAATAAGGGAATCAAGGGTATCAAAGCCAACAAATTGGGCCATTTTGGATTGCTCATCAGGGGTTGCAGAGTTATGGCGGCGAGGGAAAGTATCACTGGGTTTCAATGCATCGACAGAGATGGATCTAGTTTGTGCAAAATTACTAAAACCCAGATAGCCAAACATGCCATTTCTACGTGAATATGAAGTTGATGAGGATGATGAAGAAGAAGAAGCCATGGTTGAAATATACCTTGATTGGGATAGGACAGAAGATTCAGCAGTGGATGCATTGCTGGGCTTGGTATGAGCCAGCAAGCGCCTGAGCATTGCCCTGCTAGCCAGCCGCCTTGCACGCTCCATTTTGTTGGGTAATTTTGGCCCTGAGGATTTCAGAAAATTCTATAGATAAAAAAAGTTGCTTCTTTATTGGAACTTCATTACAATGAATGTTTCGTGGAATGGAGAAGTGGTGTGGTAGGTGTAGGCCAATGGGTTAGTCTATATATATTATGGGATCTAACACAAATTCCTGCAAAAATGAATGAGTGGTCGTGGATGGGGAAGTGGGATCTTTTTCATTTAATATATTCATGGTAATTAATGTGAGGACAATTTTTACAAATTGGTTTAGTGATGTATTTTTAAAATATAAATGTTAAGGGTAGTTTAGTTTGGTGTACAAATTAAATTTGTCTGTAAATTATATATGAAACTAAACATGGTTTATATTTTATTATTGTAATAATGAGATGTGGTCATCCTGCAAGTGACGGATTATTCACATCATAAAATGCTGGCGTGGCACTTGCAACTTACATTTGTTTTTTTAATATTTTCTGATTAGCAATTGAAAGAGAAATGAGGCCTTGGAAATGGGAAATGGAAAACAAGATTGAGTTTGAATGGACAAAGATTTTCGACTGAATAATAATAATATGTAGATAAAGGATATTGGGAATGTGATATTGTTTGGAGGGAGAAGGTGATATGCTGGCAGATTCTCTTTCACATTTAGCTTATCACAATTTCCCACCTTGTCTTTACAACCTACAAACACAGACATGATTTTCTTACTTACCTAAATCTACCGTTGTGCATAATCCTAAACTTGTGTGGAGACAAACCTAAATTAAATGCCTACCCTTGGATTTGGAGGCTTATTCCTATCTTACCCAATCCATAATACAAGTCAGATGTGTGGACGACAACACAACCTATGTGTTCTAATCCTAAACATGTGGCAAATGTGATGCCCGGGTCTACCATGAACGAAATATAAACTGTTCCTTTAAACCACCAGTGAATACATTATTTAGGATAAATTGAGGCCATCTAAGTAGCCCTAATCAAGACTACCCCTCTATCAGAGGAAAAAGTATACCAGTGGCACCCTAAATTCACTCTGATTACCATGTCTATCCATAAGCATCAACAACCAAACATTTAGTATCAACTGTTAAACAAAAGTAAAGTTAAAAAAAAAAAAGAGCATTCAATTCAATTCTATGCTCATCAAAAAGAACCGAAATGCATATGCAGACAAACTATAAACCAACCGGTGTCATATCCATACAAGGCTAAAAAAAATGCACCAGCAAGGAATTGTCAAATTGGCCAAGCCATAGCAGTTTACAGAACCCTAACCTCATAAGACCATCTGGATCGGAAGGGAACCAGGTGTTCCGGAGAGCATCTCGGCGATCAGCGGAAGAAAACCCGGTCTGAACCCCAACGAAACCAAGCATCTTGGGGCGATTAGCAATAGAACCACTTCCACCACCCGCATCTCCGCCGGCACCGTGGTTCCTTGAAGCCGACTTCTTCACAGAGTAATGCGATCGAAAAGTATCCTGAACACGACCGCATCGAGTCCCAGGAACAAGCCGGGACGCGAAGAGAGATAGTAGTGGGAGAAAATGGTGGAAGCGACGCCGATAGAAAGACAAACAACGGTGATAAGGAAGAGAGAGCGGCGTGCGAGAGAGAAATGATTGTGGGAAGGGGTGTGGAGGAAGGGCTTTTTGGTCTTTTTCGAATTTGGAGTAGGAATCGGAGGGAAGGAGATGAGATGTTTTTCGCGGCATATGTGCCAACGGAGTTGCGGTGGAGGAACGCCGGAGATCGGAGGCGACGCAGCGAATCGCGGAAGATTTCAGAGGATTGGGGGTGAAGTGTCACTTTCAGCGTCGGTGTAGAATTTGCACGGAAAATACTCTAAATTTACACTATTCCTTTCCTGCATATCATTCATGTTCTTCAACTTTCATTGCTGCTATTATACAATCCACAAATTGACTGTATGATCAAACACTTAAATTGACAAAGAGTAGAAGTACACCATTGTCTTATTTTCTTGTCTTCTCCTAGTTGTCTATATAGATCATTGACTTGACTTGTAAAGCATCAATTCTAACATCTCTAACAATTTAGTCATTGAACTTGAATATTTTTGCTCGAAAGTGCCACCGGATCAATAAGTCTGTTGTAGAATATCTCAAGCAACACTAATTTGGGCTCACTATGGTGTGGATAATGAAGCATAAGATCATTGAACT
Organism: Fagopyrum tataricum; assembly: GCA_002319775.1. Taxonomy (NCBI): domain Eukaryota; kingdom Viridiplantae; phylum Streptophyta; class Magnoliopsida; order Caryophyllales; family Polygonaceae; genus Fagopyrum; species Fagopyrum tataricum. Next base: position 40,644,232 of record CM008280.1, on the reverse strand, counting down.
TTTCCCAAATTTGATCAATATTATCTCCATTCCATCTTGAATGAATAAATCTTCCTTCTCAACTCGGTGGTTCTATTAGGTGGAAAGAACTTGTTCAAGAACTCAGATGAAAGCTAATCCCGAAATGTCACACTCCCAGATGGCAATCCTTGGTACCATTACTTATCTCTTCCTCTTAGAGAGAACTAAAAAGCTCTTAGCTTAAGCTCAGTGAATCAATGCCTCTCATCTTGACAAGTTCAAGCAACTCGGTGAATGTGCCTAAGTGTAGACGAGGGTTCTCGGTTGGACCTCCTCCAACTTGATTTTACATAACCATTTAGATAAGTGCACTCTTCAACTCAAAGTTTTGTGGAGCATTATTTCAAAACACCTCCCTAAGTGGTGCTAGGTGTTGAGTTGGGTTCATCCTTTCTCTTAAGGCTCTTGGACCATATACTCCTCCAACATTGCCTCTTCTAGTCATAACTCTTTGTTCATCTTCATGAGATTGCAATTTTCAAATAAAGGATTATTTGCCTTTGCAACTCTTTTCTTACTATAGCATGTGCCATATTTCAATTTTGGCTTATTGGTCTTCTATAGCTTGTATTCTTGCTTTGATCATATGTTTTCCTCTAAGAAAGATAATCTCCGGTTCGGGATCAAACGGTTTGAGTTCCTCACTAACACTTATTGTCATAAACTTTGCAAGAACCTACAAGATCACAAACATACACAAAAGTGAATCGAAAGAAACAAAACAACATATACTACTATGATCAATCAACCAATAAATGAATCAAGGGTCCCCGACAATAGCGCATTAAATTTGATGTGGTGTAAACTAACAATCAATAATCACACAAAACCTACAAATACATGACCATTGTCAATTTAGTAGTATGATATAGTCATCATGGTCGAATTCCACAAGGATTCTATATAGTTCAAGTGGTAGTCAAGATCAAGGCAATATAAGCATGAAAAAGGTGTCAAAAGAGGTGATAAAAGATCAATAAAATTCAAGGGAGAATGTATCCAAGTTCAAGTGACAACTATGACAACTAAATATATGAGGTATAGGGGCTAATCCTCCCAAACCATTACTTGCTAGCATGTTCTAGTGCAGAAATTCAATCATTGAAGGGTAGCTATCATGTTTGGTGAGTCCATCCAAGCATCCTCATCCTCTTTTTAAATCTCATAGGATAGCTTGTATCTATTAAACTATACAATGGTTATGCCACAATTCAATTGATCAAACTTCAATAACAATTGTGATCATACTAAATAACATAAGCATCACATGGTGTTTGTTATTTGCATATATTATCAAACATATCATAACATGGTTGAGTCATCACAAATAGAGTTCAATCATGCTTTCGCCCCCAATTAACTCTACTTTAGAAGAATAGGAATCTAAACAATGCATGATCAACTTCATATTACCTTGTAAGTCTCAATTTAGATGATTAATCTAGCAATCAATCATTCATATATGGAAAAGTACAGTGCTTTAACATATAGGTTTAAACTAGAATAATCTAAACCACCAACAATGAAGAAAATCCAACGTTAAAGATCAATAAACTCCATATTTCCGTCCCTCCTATATGCTACTAAACATGTTTGAGTTTCCTTCACATCATGAATATACACTAGAACAACACTAATCTAGCATGATTTGGGGATTTTCACCCCAAAACCTAGGTATAAAACTACTCATCCATTGGAAAATGAATCAACATACTTATCAAAATAAAACTAGACAAAAAATAGAGATAATGAAAGAAGAATGGACAAATTTGGACTTACCAATTAAAAGTTATGAGGACTCGAAGATTGAAAAATGAAGAACAAGATGAAGAAATGAAGAACACCAACATTTCCCTCCACTTTTGATTCAAAATTCGCCCAAATAATGCTCCAAATAAGTTTCTATATATGAGAAATGATAACTAAACTAGAGAAAATAGATATATTGAAATAGATGTTTCTAAACTTCAGCCAATGAGTTTAATGGTATGTCTCAAGTGTGCAACGAAAAAAGGTGCAAATATATGCATTAGTGTGTCATAAAAGCATGCATACACTTAGGAATATCACATAAAACCACAAGTGAATGGACGTGTCAATGTAAATATATGACTAGCATGTCAAGATCATCTCCCAAAGGACCACATTATCTCAATCTTGCTCAAAGAAGCCAACTAACTAAACAAATGCAAGTGTGTAAAAGAAAGCAAAAAATGGATCAAGTGATCATGCAGAATTCAGGGGATTTTGGTCAACGTGAGTCGACTTTTAGGACAACTACGATCGATTTTCAAGGGAACGTCAATCGAGTGACAAAACAACTTTAATCGAGTAACAAACATGTATTGACTAGGATTCAAATTCTATAAGGAAAACGATGAGGGGTTGAGGTAAAAAGTCAATTTGATATGGTCCATGAATAATAGTTTGAAGTGACGATGCCTTGAAAGAGTTTTATGTTCGAAAGATTCGATGTTCCAGATATATTTGTCATTTTTGCCTACTCCTTTGGCCTACCAACATCACTTCTCTATGTCCCATATCTCCATTACACCTTTACGAAAGACCTCTCGATATTTGTCTTGCATTTTAGTTTCAATTGATAGGTGGTGGAGTTTGAGAACACCTTGACAAGCCTATGGTAAGATCTATTCATGTTTGTTGAGTTCGAGAGTTAATTGGTCTATCCCAAAACACGCGGTGAGATGGAGAGCATACACATTATCCCTTGAGCGGTTTGAAAGGCTGTGACTCTTTACTCTTTCCTTTAACTATGATTAGTGATATGATAAAATGGTTTGAGTTGTTTGTTTTTCCTTCTAGTTGAGATACTCATTGGATCTTAAACATAGCATACATGCTACATGATCTCGCTCGAGGACAAGCAAGGTTTAAGTATGAGGTATATTGATTAGTGTCAAAAATATCATAGTTTCCCTTATGTTTTCATGCATTTCATACCCTCATTTGCATCTCACATATATCTGGAAAACTCTCACTTTTTGTATTTCGGTATCTACCTTGGTTTTTCTGTGTTTCAGGATTTTTAGGTGTTAAATGCATCGGAATTGCATCCTCTCTGAAGTCAAAGTATCCAGATCATCAACGTGACTGGGGAGTTGGAACATAGAATCCTCACGAATCTTGTTGCACTCGGAGATTCAAGAACAAAACAAAGAAAAGTGGACCCTTACGCCTATGCGACGCCTGAAACGCCAGATGGGCCCAACAGAGAAGGTTACGTTCAGCTTGACGGCCCCTTATGTTGGTTACGCCCGTGAGGGAGCGTATGGGGGCGTAAGGCTCAAGCTTAACACCTTATCTTCCGGCCGCGACAAAAGTTTATTTTACGAGACTTTATTTGAGGAGGTTTTCCTAGGTTTTTGTAAACCCTAGACGTCATGCTCTCCTATATAAGCATGCGCAAGGGTTAGGGTTAGAAAATCTCATCATCATCCACTCTTTCTTTCTCTCTCTTATTCTAGTAGGCTGTCATTGTTAGAGTTGCTCTATAAGATTCTTTCTAGAACCAAACCTTGTGAATTTTACTCTTTCATGCTTTAATATATTGTTTTTCTTGCTTCATATTATATCATGAGTGGCTCGTCTTCTTCCTTGATCTAAGGATTGAGATGAATCATATAACGCTTTAATTCTATTGCTTGCATATATATATATATATACACACACAAGCAATATAATTAATTCTACCTTTTAATTACCATCGTTAATCCGGAGTGTCGTTTTTAATTGGTATAGATAAAACAAAGTGAAGAACCAAACAATTTTGTTTTTATTGGAAAGATTTGAAGAGAGCTTGCCTGAGAGAATACTAGTCTATCAAAGCCTTAGAAAATACTAATCATCGTAGATTTCACCGTTCTTTAACCTTTTTAAACTGATGAACCTTAGCATAAGGTTTACCTAGGTCTTTTCCGGGTTTCTACATGCGAATGGGTTTTCCTATCCTCGCCGAACATTTGGATTGAGAGCTACGTGAGTTTGAAAGCACGGTCTTGATTTGTTTATGACAAGGCTACTTTAGATGATTACATGTTTTGTCTTTTATAAACGTTCACAACTATATTTATGCATCAATAGTCTTATTACATTATAGTAAGAATTCTATACTTCCTTATATCATTTATCCCTATAATTGTCTCAAATCAAGAATTGTTTTGTTCTTCCATCCTTACTTTCTCATTGAGCTTGTTTTCAACCAAAATAACTTATTATTGAGGTTTGCTAAATCATATACGATCCCTGAGTTCGATAACCCGTATACTATAAGTAATTTTGTATCCTTGCGGGGATGAAATTTTATTACAGTAAAACTTACACGATCAGTGTAGAAGCCTTGGAAAATGAAAATGGATCGCTCGTTTCTCCCATTGAGTCCCTAGATACCGCAGTTCTTGACCTTGCTGAGCGGAAGAAAGACCCTAGACGTTTCTACAACTCCATAAGGGAAACTTTCATTTAACCCAAAAATTTCTGCAGGAAAAAGTCGAGAGAAAAAGGACCTGATGACGGTCCTGTTACGGCAACCTTACAGCCGTAACGCCGACCATAACCTTCAAAATCAAGAATTTCTAGGTAATTAATTCAAAAAGTTGAGAGCAGGGAAAAAATTCTTATGGCCGAGTTACGGCCTGTTACGGACACCCTTACGGACGAGGCCGACCGTAACGGACAGTCCCTGACCACTTGTGAAGTCTTGTGGCTTCAGCCTTTACTAGCTGAAATCGGCATCTTTTTACCCCACCTTCATTCATGTAGTGTGACAACATCAACGCCACTTACCTCGCTGCAAATCCTATCATGCACCAACAAATAAAAACATGTGGACCTTGATTTTCACTTCATCCGAGAAAATTCACACTATGCAAGTGGCTATTTTTACCTCACCTTCAATCACTTCGAAGGTAGAATCATCAAGAATATAATATTATTGATCAATAACCTCCATTTCCAAAGAGTCGTGCTATCTACGCCCAAAATTTGTCAAAGTCATTTGGATTGATAGGTAATTATTAATGCTTTAGAAAACTAATCATGACATTTTGATTAGGAGTTAATGGGTTTGCATGGATAATGCGGCAATCTAACAACATATACAACATATCAATCATTACAAATCAGTAGCCATCATTAGTTCATTATTAAGATTATTAATATTACTTTGTTAAGATATGCATACGTTAAGCTTATTAACCTCTTATTATATCGTTTTATAATTGAGTATCAGTTTTTATTTTCGTAAACTAAAATTTATTCGTTCATTAATCATAATGTTTAATTAAGTTAAGAAAATTAGAAATTACATCATAATTTGAAAATACAAAATAACATGAATAAATAAAAATAAAAAATCGTCTCTTTGGTCGTTTTATGATCGAATATTGGTTTTATTTTTCGTAAATTAAAATTAATTTGTTCATCAATCATAATATTTAATTAAGTTAAAAAAATTAGAAATTACATCACAATTTGAAAATACAAAATAACATGAATAAATAAAAATAAAAATAACAAAATCGCCTATTTGGTGTGCTTGCCTCCATGGTTGCGTGACTGGGGGACAAGTGCGCGAGAATTGAACATATTAAACAATTCTTGAAATTCTTCCATCGGAGGCGGATATCCACGGGTTTGGATTTGTGTCACCCTACCTCCGATTTGTAAGTGTCGTTGGACAAGACTTGAGGCGAAAGACGTCTTTTGTAGATCCAGGAAAATTCAAGACGACTTCAGGACATATGGGTGACAATTTTTGATGTACCAAATCATATAATCCTCTTTATCTTGCCATGGAACTACCACGGATGCCACATCACGCAATTGGTTGGATATTGCGTTCAATCGGTTGTCCCACTTGTGTCATACAAGGTCAAAGTTCAAGTTATAGTGTCGCGCGTTTCGACATCTATCCGAATTCATTTGGCAGATGAGTTCCACAAATTTTGCCAACTTATGGCTTCCCGAGGGAAATCGCACTTCAAAGTCCAAAATAAAGTGCGAAATTTGCCAATGTTTGGATTTGTGGTGAACAATGTGTCTCATGATTGCCTATCCATGCTTTATGATATGTTCGACACCGTTGCAAATGGGATTCTGACCCGAATTATACATATTGCTACACTAGGAATACATACGGGATACCGTGTATTCATGAAGTGGCAAAAATGGCTTCTAAAGGCCGCCCATTTGTGGAAACGGATGTCGATATATTTTGGCGTCAGGTTCACTGGTTCGGTAATGAAGATGGTGAATCGAGTGACCTTGGACATGTGGGCGTGAGTGACCTCGAAGCATCTCGTGACTTAACAAATGACGAGATTATGCAAATCGGGACCATATGGCAGACGCTTAAAGATCCAAAAATCATAGAAACCTTGATACTAGAACCTCCGGAAACAAACCCGAATCCGAAAGGGAGGCTGAAGAAGGATGCAAATGAGCGTAGAAGATCAAGCTTTGAGTACAGTAGAGAAGTCGCGACCAAAGCAAGAGAGGAAAGGGAAAGGAAGAGAGCGGAAGAGGAAGAAGCAGATTGGGAGGAGGAGGAGTTGGAGGAAGTGGCGGGGGAAGTGGATGAGGAAAGAGGGAGGAAGCAACAGAGGAAGCGGATGGAGAGGCATTGGGGGAAGATGAGGTAGAGGAAGTGGGGGGCAATGAAACACTTGTTTTCACTTACCCCCGAGTTGTCATAGGTCCGTGTGATTTCGGCTCTATCAATTTTGAAAATTTCATGGTTTCTTACGTTGAGCGGCTATCAAATCTTAAGGGCGACAGGAATTGTGGATTTCGATATCTTTGTGTATTGTTGGGTCACAACGAGGATACATGGCCTGCCATGCGCAAAATTATGATGGAAGAGTTCCGTAAAAACCCTCAACGATACGATGTTTTCTTGGACCATGAAGGGCTCGATCATAAAGAGATGATGAAGAGACTAAAATGGCTAAAAAAATGGTGTGACACCATCCAAATATTGGATGGAAATGCCTTTATGCGGTGCATTGTTTGTCACGATCTACCAATGAACTCTTGTGTGTTTGAATTGGTCTGCGGCTCATATATATAAGCCTCTTGTTAACCAAGTAAACTTCCCCCAAAGATGGCCCGCCTCCGGGATCGATTGGATTCATCGCTCTAGCTAGACACGGCTCGTCACCATAATGTTGCGGTAAGTATTATATATTTCTATCAAGTTAAATCAGTGATTGCAATTATTGTAAAAAAAGAAATTTCTTCTGTTGGCCTCAAAAATTTCCAGCTACAATGTAATTAAACCAAATTGTCCATTGCCACCCCTTCTCGCATATTGGTAACCAGCGCACGACGATACCGTTGAAGGATTAGACAAGACGTACGAATCATAAATTAAAATGTTTAAGACTCTTCCTCAACAATGGACTCGACCTACACCCTAGACATTCATATTATGTATGGCGCTTCAAACGATAATATTTCATAACAATATTTAAATTTGATATTATTAATCCTAATTATTATTTTGTATACAAGTTAATTTTTATTATTAGATAAAGTTATTAATGATAATTATTAATATTAAGAATAATCTTAAAATTGGTAAATATTGGTATACATCACCCACAAAATATAATAATAATAATAATAATAATAATAATAATGATGATTAAGATCAACAATAATAATACTAATAATATTGATTGAGATCATTGATAATAATAACAGTAATAATATTGATTAATGATAATTATCTTTTATCTTAATAAATGCTAAGATTTAATAAGATTATTAATAACAATAATAACTATAATAATATTGTTTAACTTATTAATGATGATAATTTATCAAATGACAAATAACTAATGATTAATTTGCTAATCACATTCACCCTTATCCCATTCAAACTTGACATGCAATTGACGGAGCATCACCCTTATCCCATTCAAAGCTGATGGCCATGCAAATGAAAGGAGTTGCAGTCATCCGTGGAAAAGACAAAAATAACCGTCATCTGGATGCACCTACCATGCGTACACTTCCAACTCCCGCCGCAAAGTTGTGTACGCCCCTACTGTGCGTCTTCCACTTCCTCCAGCCGCCAACAATTTTGCGTAAATAAGATCCCTCTTTCCAAAACCTGTCACCCTCCTGGTGTTGTAATCATTGTGATTCTGTGAAGTCAACAAATAAACCTCAAAAAGGTTTTTGACAACTCCAAATTTAAATAGTACCAAAAATACTCCTTAGAAGCAAAGCAACCAAATGATAAAAGTCAATGAAAGGTATTCAATCATCAGCCATCAGCAAACAAACCATACTTGAAAGTTAAATCCAACAAATGTACCTTCTTACGTCTTACGTTACACACAAGGATATCCTTCATAACAATAAAGCTTCTGAAGGGTTAAATACATAAAACAACAGCACATTTTAAAAACATCAACAGATCATTCGTCTACCAAAGCACAACGCGCAAAGAAGGAATCTTAACCGTGATGTTGACATTACAAGATGCGTTCTTTAAATTCAAAAAATGCCTCCGAATTATATCAATTACCGTATTATTGTACACAGTTGAGCAAAGCAGCACACGAAAGCATCTCAGACCTCTGCCCTCTGCATTGTTGCAGTAAAAAGGTTGCGAAACTAATGTCTTTATCTTGTATGTCCTTGCATATAAAAATCCTCACCATCTCACCTTGTTGTAACATGGGTGATTGAAACTTGAACTGAAGTGCCCAGAAATCCCCCTCACTCATATTTATGTGTCAAATGAATGTCGTCCCCAGTTCTCGATCACCTGAAGAACACCAGTGCAGAAAATTCCAGAAATATTGTTTCAGTGATATGATAATTACTGAGAATTAATAGCATGTTGTTTTATACAGGAACTCAAAGAACCTATCAACAAAAATTATATGCTCTTACATTGTCATCATTCTGTGATGTGCACATCCACAACAAAGTGACAAACAACATGGGGCTCATCCGAAGAATATACCAGATACCAAGAATCTGCTTCTTGGTCATCGATGTTGTAAGTTTTACTTTAACTAGCTTCGTGCATTTTTGAGCGAGAATATCAACAATATCCAACTTTGCAAGGCCCTGAAACAATAGCAAAGGTTAAGGTTGTGAATTTAAATAAGGCAATCAAAGAATAAATAAGTTGCATCGAGTCCAACCAGATGAATCGGCAAAGGTGAAGGTTGTGTACGGAAAATAGGCATATCTGGTGTTGTGAATCATTTATAATGTTTATATGCAGTGAAAAGGTGGGATGGGATGGCTGATGTAAAAAAACACTCAGACAGAACTTGGGATGGTAGCGGGGGAACAAGCTGAAGCAGAGACCATATTATTTTTAAAGCCCTCTGTTCCCTGCAATCCCAAATATTTATCAATGGCACAAACTGTGGGAAAAGAAGGTAACAGAGATATATAGAAAGATTTAATCAGAATTTGAGAACTCAATCTAATAGATAAATTACTCGAAACTACGAATTAATCAAATGACTGATTTGCATGAAAGATTCGGTTCAGATGATAAAGAAACAAATTGTTGCCATAACCCTAATTCCTGTGGCTTTTTTGGTTGAAGGGGTGATGGAAGTAGTAACAATTGCGGCGTTTAAAGCAGTGATGGAGGCAACGCGACAAGAAATGTGGCCCACCAAGGCCACAAGGTTAAAGCGAAAAAGAAGGGTTTTCATATTTTCTATAAAGAGAAACTCCATCAAAGCGAGTATTGGTTGTGGAAGATCCTTAATTAGGGATGACTATAGAAGCTTATATGATGATGCAGATCAATTTGTTAAGTTACAGTTCTCTATTAGAATATTTACAAGCAATTGATTATGCATTAACTGTGACAGAGGAGTTGCTATGCAATTGAAGGGATAAATCATTTGACCACTGGCATTTTGAGCTCAGGAATAACAGCAGAGGTGAATATAGGTGAAGAGATTTGATAGCAATACTTCATACTGAATGTAGGCTAAATAATTGAGTGATTGTTTCCACAAAAGCCAATGCCTAGAGTGATTGCTTTAAAAGTAAAGGAAAGCATAGAGGAGCAGAATATATATATTTTAATCACACATTCAGATCTCAATCGGATCAGTCACAGACTTACAGCCGTCGGTATAGTGTAGCTTCAAGTAAATCCCATCTAAGTCAGGTCATTGCAATTGGTTTGATCAGACAGGACCCACACCTAAAAGGATAGAAATCTAAATTAACACCTGCACCTAACTTATCCGGAGAGGCTTATATCAACTGTGTCAGTGGAGGTTTAAATTTAGGTAACCTAAAACAGAAGTTACGAAGAGGGTTGTGTTTTCTGGGTACTCTCTATTAAGTATAATTCTTGTTGTCTTTTTTACCATGTGTGTGTTTTCTAATTAGGATATGCATGTAGGAAGCTAACCTCGAAGCACCCTGAGATTTGGGAGCTGTGATTTCCCAGTGGAAATCATTCATCTTTGACCAACATAAGTCCTTGTAGGTAGTAACATTCAATAAAGTTCTCGAGCCTGGCCTTCATTTATAGAGCATACCTTGAAATTTTGGAAAGAAATTAGACATCAGAACTCTATAAAGCTCATTTTGAACACATGCATACGGCAAACAACACAACAACAAGTTGAGGGTTAACATTATGTCTAGAACAAATTGGACACAACTTAGCAAATGCATTTATAATAAGGCCCCGTTCGTTAGAGCTTTTTCGCTAGATTATTGGAGAGCTTTGATAATTTTGAAAGCTAATAGGTGTTTGGTGGGAGGAGATTTTTGTGGAGATTAGAGTTTTAGTAGCTTTTTGTGTAGCTTTTTGAAACCGTTGTGAGAGAGCTTTTTCATTAGCTTTCTATAAACTTGGTCCAATTTACCCTCAAATATATATATGCATGTTTTATTATCATTTTTAATACTTATCCTTTTTAGTAATTTCACCACAAAAATCTACCCTTAAATCTCCACATACCAAACACTTTTTAGCTTTTTCGTTACATTTTCATATTTTACAAAGCTACTCAATACTTTAGCTAAAAATCTACCGAAAAAGCTTAAACTACCGAATAATCTCGCTCAACCGAACAGGCCCTAAGAGTAAATAGGATCAAGCAGTTGCGGAATCAAAAGAACAAAGACACAATAAAAGACAAGAACAAGTGGCACTTTTTTTGTGGTAATAGCTCAAGCAAAAGTAGCAAGCTCTTCTAAAATGTCTTTTTATGCCAAAAGCAAGACAACCACCATTTTCCTTATCATCTTCCTCACCAAGAACCTATTATGTGCATAACGTGATTAAACAAATCCAAATATGAACTAATATATAATATCCAATCACCAAAACTAAGACATCATCCTAAAATATTCTTGCAAGGTGCAGAAAATTAAGATTTACATCAGAAACAGTCCCAATATCTCATCATACCTTGATCAGACTCGGAACCATCAAGGACTAGAAACCCTTAGTTGATATATAGCTAGGCATATCCCAGATCCTAGTTTAATACTTTCCCTTCATTTCATATACGAGCTCAAGGGAGCAAATTTTGGTAGCAAAAAGCTTGAAAGTCCAATTGTTTCCCTAATTGGAAGATTCATCGCTTGAAATGTATCCAACTAGGTTTGCTGAAGAAGAGCTCTTCCATTACATTTTGCTTTTTAGGAACTTCCCATTTACAGCAATCAATAATGATCATATATTCTGAAACGATATCTACTATCCAATGAATGCTTGAACTTATGGTAAAAGGTCAATTCTCCAAAATCAATACATAGCTTCTGTTAGCATAAGGTGAATGTGAACATAACAATCAATGCACCGAGTAAATAACGTTTTAAATTGAAATTGAAGTGGAATTCGTGATTTTCACCAGTATCCTCTTCATATTGGATCCATTCAAGACCACATCAACCGCCCTCCCAAGCATCTTCCCCCTCGGAAAGAGCCTGGCGATTTCTCTCACCTCATTCTCTGTTGTTTCCCCATCGATAACGAATACACAGTGAGCACCAACCCTAACAGTGCGCTCCATCTCGGCAACGAACCTCGTCGGGAACAGCACAAGATCAAATTGCGCAGAAAACGCAAAATCAAACACTCCATCAAAGAAGGGCAAGTTCAACAGATCAGCACGGCTAACAAGCGGCGGGGAGTCAACGAGATCAACACCAGTGACATCCTCAACGCCAATTCTTTGCAAGAACATGACCTCCTGACCAGCACCAGCGAAAAGCAACAATGACCTGGAGGAGTTAGACAACACAGAGATGGGCGGAGAGAAGAGAGGGTGGAAGATGAGAGAGAAGGACTTGACGGAGGAGATCCAGGAAGCGGTGAACCAGAGGCGGCGGTTCTTGGTGGCGAGAGTCGTGGAGGGACGGTGGCGGAGAGAGGGAGAGCAGGTGGATTTAGGGAAATGGAGAGGAGAAGTGTGGTGAATGCAGGTCGTGGGGGGAGGGGTGGTGGTGGTCCGAAGGAAAATGGAGAGGAGGAGAGCGGTGGCAATGGTGGCGAGAAGGAGGGAGGTGCGGTTGAGGAAGGACTCAATGTGTCGCTCCATTGGAGAATTTCTCTAGGGTTTCGCTAAAAGGCAAACTCTAATTATTTTAATACTCCTCATCTCCGATTCTTCATGGTCTGTCAACTGAACTTGCCTTGGTGTTATAGGTGTACTGGCTTTTCATTCCCCCCGGTGGTTTGACTCGGAAGCCTTGCTTGTTGTCTGGTCATGCGCTACTGACTCAATCTCCGGAGTAAAAGGATCGGAATGCGGCGCCATAGGTCAGGTGAGCCATCAACACTCTTTCATCTCTTCATCCTCATTCCAAATCTTTCATTTCTATGTTTCTTTAATATTTGCGACAATCTTTTGCGACAATAGAATTTGACCCGTTAAAAATGTTGTTTTTGGAGCAAGCTTTGACTTTTTTCTGCACATCACCTGTTTGATAAAATGCCTAAGGGAGATTTTCTTTGATAAATGAGGTCTTATGCATTGTCAATCTACTCTAGAAAATATGCTACATTTTTCTTTTTTTTGGTAATGGTAAATTCGAAGACCACCCGGTTCGATCGGCTTAGCCAATCTACGTCCGGATCGGGTAGAAAGTCGTGGCCCATTGCTGGGGGATACCCTCCCAATATCAATTTTCCATACATGCCGCCAGGAGGATTCGAACTCGAATCTCCAAGCTAAACACTTAAGGAGTCTAGCACCACATCCCACTAGACCAACTCTATTCTTGTTTCTAGTATGGGACAAAGTTGAATTATCTATTCTTGCTTCTCGGATGGGACAAAGTTGTTTTCTCCACTCTTGATATTTTAATTTTGTATCTTGAGTATGTGTTTGTGTTATTTGAGCTTTGTTGTTAAATTGTGTAGGGCATTCAACAATAGTCGCATCACAAAAAATGTGCACATAACAATGAACTTGGTAAAGGCAACTACACAAAGGCGCCGGCTAACACCTCTTTGGAAAAGAGCATATAGTTGTTTTGTTTCTGGAAAACAACTTTCATCCTCATTGAGGTAATTTAATTACGTACCTTCTACTATGTTCTTTATATTTTGTCGATCAAATCCTCTAGAGTACAAGGTATAGTTATCTTCTTGTAAAAAGTTGGTAAAGTATATAGAGATAATTACAATTAACCACCCCTTATCTACATCAATTTTCATTTAACCAATTCTTATATTTTTTTCTTTTCATTTAACCATTTATTAACTCCATTTAATAACAACCTACCACATAAGTTCCATTTTCATTAACTCTGTTACAAACTTTGGGACTCACACAATATTATCAATTTTAAAACAAAATGATATCAACAAAACCATTTTTATATTAATTACACTAGACATAGCCTCAATAAAATAAAATTTGATGCCTAAATCCCAAGTTTCTACTACTTGAGGATGAATAGGTGATTGTAGTATGTCACCAATAAAAAAAAAGAACTGAATTTGTTATTCTTCTTCCTCTCAATAAATCAATTTCCTTCTATTTTAAATTTTTAAATCAAAATCAAATTACACAAAGTGATTTAAAAATGGGCTAGAATGTAGGATTTAGAGAACCGGTTCGGATATGGAGACTGATTTGGTATTTCTTCCTCTCACATGAATCAATTTCCAAACTTTAAATTTTCAAATTAAAATCAAATTACACAAAACCTAACAAACAAAAAAGGTAGATTATCTTTGAATGGAGCTCGAATTTAGGACCTCGAGGCTGAGCTCGGATATTAAATTAGAGAAATTCTTTTGAATCGAGTAGCATGTTGCTTGGATAGCTCGTGATTTTGTCATCGACCTTCGCCGGAATTATGTGAATTTAGTATACTCTTTCGGTCTTCTTAATGACTTGAACTACAGTTGGAGGGAGATAAATTAAAATTAGGGGTTAGGGTGATTTTCCTGACGCTTTACTGAATTGCATATGAAGATATTTGTTTTTGTGAGATTTTGTTATAAAATTATTTATTTAGATCTCACAATGTTAACTGAAACTTGAATTGAAGTTGAGTTTAGGTCTCTTGTTGTTAACAAAAAAATTATAACAGGTGGTTTATTAGAAACCAAAATATAAAAAGATAGTTAAATGAAAAAATATAGTTTTGTGTAATTTTCTCATGTATATATTATAAAATTGGAAATCTTAACCAAAAACTTTATATTTTTATTATATTGCTCAAATTACATTCCATATTTGGTTTTTACTTTCACTAGTAGACTAATACCAATAACGAATATAAATAAAAATGTGATTAACTTGAAGAAAGCATTAAAATATAAGCAAATGTAATGAGGAAGTTTGGTGAAGCACACATTTCCTTCAAAGACGTTAACCTAAATCCAACTCAACCTCATCAGCATCATCATCATCACCACCGGTAAGATCGATTACTACCGGAGCCGGACAGTTTAGTTGAAGCAGAAGAGGCTTCGTAGAACCATCAACAAAATTTCCGAACATTTTTTCATATCCGATAACGTCATTGTTGTTCCTGAAGCAAATCCATGAATGCTTCCCATGATAGTTTTGTCTTTCAAGAACTGCATTGCTCTTGGAACTTGTCGTAACAAAATGTTGAGGAATGAGTATTTCTTTCAATTGTATTAGGGCACCATTGCCATTCATCGCGGCTTCTACTATTGTTGCTTCTTGGATGTGGTAGTGGCTTCGGAAAATATCAAGGTCAATCGCAGTGAAATTGCATATGATGCAAGTGAAATGAGCTACCATGACTCTAGTATCTTGAGGACGGAAAATGTTGAAGTTTATGAGAATGAGTTGGGAGGATGAAAAACATAGATAAAGGATGATGTGAAACAATGTTAGAAGGTGTCTCCATATAAATATGTGTATTCGTCTCTCTGTCTATGTAGACTATGTAAAAATTATATTGTGTATTAATTGAGTATATTGTCGTTGTTGAAAATAAAAATATTACAAATTATATCACACATTTACTATGTGATTATATTGCATTTTTCACAGAAAAAATATACTCAATTATATCATTTATTAATTACGTTGGCCATCTCTTAAACTACGTCAACCGACAAGATGATAATGTTGGAAATTAACTCTATTAGTTAATATTCTTCGAGGATTTACGATCTCGCATGTACGAATATTTGGGATACAACTTTTTAAGGTATCGCTTAAGCTAAATAATTGATCATCGTTAAATGAGCAATATGGTATGTTGTAAATGGCAACACAACCGAATTTTGGCTGGAACAAAGGTGCGGAGATGACCCATTGTAACATGTCATCACTAGCCCTTGTGACGGGGGATCTCAAACAAGAATACATACATAACTACTAGAATACACAGAGTGGGTGAGATTTACTCCAGCTAATTAAGTTTCACACATCTCCATGCAAGCTTTGATCCATATTGTTGAATGTATTTTAGCAATGGAAGATGACATTCCACACTGCATCATCTAGCCTATGGAAATCGAACATAAACGATTCAACGTCTTCGGCGATCAAAGTGTTAGTGAACAACAGAGGCGATCATCATTCGATGGATGAACATGCCTTATACACGAGTATTTAGAAGTTGAAGATAATGGAGAAAATAAGATCCTTTCTTTGGCTACTCACACTAGATAAGCTATTGATAAATGCGGAAAGGGCTTGTCGACATTTCGCTTCGACGGTTATTTGCGCCATATGTATGACAGAGAGAAATCACGATGTATATATTTAAAGACTACGCCCGTATGAACTCACTGCGGGGTAATTTAATTAATGTTGAGCTCTCAATGGAAGGGAATGGTTGAATTACAACCTCACCAACATTGAACATTGACATTACAATTACTAGGTCATGTGGTTTAGCTATAAGGGTGTGGTGGTGTTGGCGTTGGAGGAACGAGTTCATTTTCAAGGGTTTGCCACAATCCATGCATAAAACGTCCTTCATCGCTAATCAAGTTCTAGCTATCTTCATGGCACACAAAGGCAAGAAGGACTTCACCATTAGACTTTCCAAACAGCTTGTTTTTGTGGCTTGGAGGAAACCAAATTTCAATAACTTCAAATCAGAATGTTGTGGAATGATTATTTCTTTCAGTTGCATCAGGACATCAGGACACCATCGCCATTCATGACGACTTCTATAATTGTTCCACCTTGGATGTGGTAGGGGTTTTGGAAAATATCAAGGTCAAAAACTTTGTACTTGCATATGATGCAAGTGAAATGAGGTACAATGACTCTAGTATCTTAAGAACGGGGAATGTTGAAGTTTATAAAGATGGGTTAGGAGGATGGAAAACCTAGATAAGAAGGATGATGTGGCTTGGAGGAAACCAAATTTCAATAGCTTCAAATCAGAATGTTGAGGAATGATTATTTCTTTCAGTTGCATAAGGACACCATCGCCATTCATGACGACTTATATTGTTGTTCGACCCTGAATGTGGTAGTGGTTTTGGAAAATATCAAGGTCAATCAATGTGTACTTGCATATGATGCAAGTGAAATGAGGTACAATGACTCTAGTATCTTAAGGACGGGGAATGTTGAAGTTTATGAGGATGGGTTGGGAGGATGGAAAACCTAGATAAGAAGAACGATGTGGAACAATGTTAGTGGATGTCTCTTTATAAATACGTGTATTCGCCTCTCTCTCTATATAAATATTACAAATTATATCACACGTTTACTGTGTGCTTATATACAAAATTTAAGATATTTTGGGTGTACCCGGTTCGTTGATCGGCGAAGGACCTTCGCCCATCATCCACCCATCACCCCACGGGTTTTAACTCGTTTTTACGGTTCGGAAGACTCGTATACCCATCGTGTGCGAATGAAATTTCCACCCCTTGTTTTGTGAGTGGATGGGGACTTGGGTTTTTTAGGTTGCTTAAACGGCATGAAAATAAATCGAAGGTCATCCGACAAAAAGTTTTGTTGGTCAATTCACGAACGGTACAATTTTATCTCGGTTATTATTAAACAAAAAGATAAAAAGCGTAAATATAAGAAAATAAATCATCTAAAATCATGAATTGTAACCGACCATTGAAATCATATAGATAAATAATCTTTATTATATTGCTTAAATTACATTGCACAATTTTTTTACATTCATTAGTAGAGTAATATCAACAACGGCTGCAAATACAAATGTGATTAACATGAAGAAAACATTACAACATAAGCAAATGTAATAAGGAAAATTGGCGAAGCACACATATCCTTAAAAGACGCTAACTCAAATCCAACTCAACCTCATAACCATTATCATTTATACCACCGTTAAGTATGATGACTACCGGAGTCGAACGATTTAGTTGAAGAAGAAAATGTTTCGCATAACCATCAACAAAATTTCGGAACATTCTTTCATCTCCGATAGCGTCATTGTGGTTCCTGAAGCAAATCCATGAAATGCTTCCCTTGATAGTTTTGTTTGTCAAGAACTGCATTGCTCCTACAACTATTTGCAACAAAGTGTAGAGGAATGAGTATTTATTTCAGTTTGTGAGAATGAGTTGGAAGGATGAAAAATCAAGATAAGAAAGATGATGTGAAACAATGTTAGAGGGTGTGTATATATAGATGGGTATTCGCCTCTCTGTCTATCTAGATAAGAAGTTTATGAGAATGGGTTGAACCAATGGTGCGGAGATGGCCCACTGCAAGTGGTCATCACATGCCCTCGTGATAGGGTATCTCAAACAAGAAACATACATAACTATTGGAATACACAGAGTGGGTGAGATTTACCCAATAAGTTTCACACTTCTCCATGCAAGCTTTGATCCATATTGTTGAATGTCCTTTAGCAATGAAAGATGACATTCCATACTGCATCATCTAGCCTATGAAAATCGAACATAAACTATTCAACGTCTTCGGCGATCAAAGTGTTAGTGAACAACATAGGCGATCATCATTCGATGGATGAACATGCATTATACACGAGTATTTAGAAGTTGAAGATTATGGAGAAAGTAAGATCCTTTCTTTGGCTACTCACATTAGATAAGCTATTGATAAATGCGGGAAGGGCTCGTCGACACTTCGCTTCATCGGTTATTTGCGCAATATGTATGACAGAGAGAAATCACGATGTATATATTTAAAGACTACGCCCGTATGAAGTCACTGCGGGGTAATTTAATTAATGTTGAGCTCTGAATGAAAGGGAATGGTTGAATTACAACCTCACAAACATTGAACATTGACATTACAATTACTAGTCCATGTGGTTTAGCTATAAGGGTGTGGTGGTGTTGGCGTTGGAGGAACGAGTTCATTTTCAAGGGCTTGCCACAACCCATGCATAAAACGTCATTCATCGCTAATCAAGTTCTAGCTATCTTCATGGCACACAAAGGCAAGAAGGACTTCACCATTAGACTTTCCAAACAGCTTGTTTTTGTGGCTTGGAGGAAACCAAATTTCAATAGCTTCAAATCAGAATGTTGAGGAATGATAATTTCTTTCAGTTGCATAAGGACACCATCGCCATTCATGACGACTTCTATTGTTGTTCCACCCTGAATATGGTAGTGGTTTTGGAAAATATCAAGGTCAATCACTGTGTACTTGCATATGATGCAAGTGAAATAAGGTACAATGACTCTAGTATCTTGAGGACGGGAAATGTTGAAGTTTATGAGGATGGGTTGGGAGGATGGAAAACCTAGACAATAAGGATGATGTGGAACAATGTTAGTAGGTGTCTCTTTATAAATACGTGTATTCGCCTCTCTATCAATATAAATATTACAGATTATATCACACGTTTGTTGTGTGCTTATATACAAAATTTTAGATATTTAGGGTGTATCCGGTTGGTTGATCGGCGAAGGACCTTCTCCCATCATCCACCCATCACCCCACGGGTTTTAACTCGTTTTTACGGGTCGGAAGACTCGTATACCCATCGTGTTTGAATGACATTTCCGCTCCTAGTTTTGTGAGTGGACGGGGACTTGGGTTTTTTAAGTTGCTTAAACGGCATGAAAATGAATCGAAGGTCATCCGACAAAAAGTTTTGTTGGTAAATTCAAGAACGGCACAATTTTATCTCGATTATTATTAAACAAAAAGATAAAAAGCGTAAATATAAGAAAATTACCATTTTTCGATCAATAATCAAAAATCATGAATTGTAACCAACCATTGAAATCGTATAGATAAATAATCTTTATTATATTGCTTAAATTACATTCTACAATTTTTTTTAACGTTCATTAGTAGAGTAATATAAACAACGGCTGCAAATACAAATGTGATTAACATGAAGAAAACATTACAACATAAGCAAATGTAATAAGGAAAATTGACGAAGCACACATATCCTTAAAAGACGCTAACTCAAATCCAACTCAACCTCATAACCATTATCATTTATACCACCGGTAAGTATGATGACTACCGGAGTCGAACGGTTTAGTTGAAGAAGAAAATGTTTCGCATAACCATCAACAAAATTTCGGAACATTCTTTCATCTCCGATAGCGTCATTGTGGTTTCTGAAGCAAATCCATGAATGCTTCCCTTGATAGTTTTGTCTGTCTGGAACTGCATTGCTCCTGCAACTATTCGCAACAAAATGTTGAGGAATTGGTATTTATTTAAGTTTGTGAGAATGAGTTGGAAGGATGAAAAATCTAGATAAGAAGGATGATGTGAAACAATGTTAGAGGGTGTGTATATATAGATGGGTATTCGCCTCTCTTTCTATCTTGATAAGAAGTTTATGGGAATGGGTTGAACCAATGGTGCGGAGATGGCCCACTGCAAGTGGTCATCACATGCCCTCGTGATAGGGTATCTCAGACAAGAAACATACATTACTACTGGAATACACAGAGTGGGTGAGATTTACTCAATAAGTTTCACATCTCTCCATGCAAGCTTTGATCCATATTGTTGACTGTCCTTTAGCAATGAAAGATGACATTCCATACTGCATCTTCTAGCCTATGGAAATCGAACATAAACTATTCAACGTCTTCGGCGATCAAAGTGTTAGTGAACAACATAGGCGATCATCATTCGATGGATGAACATGCCTTATACACGAGTATTTAGAATTTGAAGATTATGAAGAAAGTAAGATCCTTTCTTTGGCTACTCACATTAGATAAGCTATTGCTAAATGCGGGAAGGGCTCGTCGACACTTCGCTTCATCGGTTATTTGCGCCATATGTATGACAGAGAGAAATCACGATGTATATATTTAAAGACTACGCCCGTATGAAGTCACTGCGGGGTAATTTAATTAATGTTGAGCTCTGAATGGAAGGGAATGGTTGAATTACAACCTCACCAACATTGAACATTGACATTACAATTACTAGGCCATGTGGTTTAGTTATAAGGGTGTGGTGGTGTTGGCATTGGAGGAACGAGTTCATTTTCAAGGGCTTGCCACAATCCATGCATAAAACGTCCTTCATCGCTAATCAAGTTCTAGCTATCTTCATGGCACACAAAGGCAAGAAGGACTTCACCATTAGATTTTCCAAACATCTTGTTTTTGTGGCTCGGAACCAAATTTCAATAGCTTCAAATCAGAATGTTGAGGAATGATTATTTCATTCAGTTGCATCAGGACACCATCGCCATTCATGACGACTTCTATTGTTGTTCCACCCTGAATGTGGTAGTGGTTTTGAAAAATATCAAGGTCAATCACTGTGTACTTGCATATGATGCAAGTGAAATAAGGTACAATGACTCTAGTATCTTGAGGACGGGAAATGTTGAAGTTTATGAGGATGGGTTGGGAGGATGGAAAACCTAGACAAGAAGGATGATGTGGAACAATGTTAGTAGGTGTCTCTTTATAAATACGTGTATTCGCCTCTCTATCAATATAAATATTACAGATTATATCACACGTTTGTTGTGTGCTTATATACAAAATTTTAGATATTTAGGGTGTATCCGGTTGGTTGATCGGCGAAGGACCTTTTCCCATCATCCACCCATCACCCCACGGGTTTTAACTCGTTTTTACGGGTCGGAAGACTCGTATACCCATCGTGTTCGAATGACATTTCCGCTCCTAGTTTTGTGAGTGGACGGGGACTTGGGTTTTTTAAGTTGCTTAAACGGCATGAAAATGAATCGAAGGTCATCCGACAAAAAGTTTTGTTGGTAAATTCAAGAACGGCACAATTTTATCTCGATTATTATTAAACAAAAAGCGTAAATATAAGAGAATTACCATTTTTCGATCAATCATCTAAAATCATGAATTGTAACCGACCACTGAAATCATATAGATAAATAATCTTTTTATATTGCTTAAATTACATTCCACAATTTTTTTTTACATTTATTAGTAGAGTAATATCAACAACGGCTGCAAATACAAATGTGATTAACATGAAGAAAGCATTACAACATAAGCAAATGTGAAGCGGAAAATTGGTGAAGCACACATATCCTTAAAAGACGCTAACTCAAATCCAACTCAACCTCATAACCATTATCATTTATATACCACCGTTAAGTATGATTACTACCGGAGTCGAACGGTTTAGTTGAAGAAGAAAAGGTTTCGCATAACCATCATTAAAATTTCGGAACATTCTTTCATCTCCGATAGCGTCATTGTGGTTTCTGAAGCAAATCCATGAATGCTTCCCTTGATAGTTTTGTTTGTCAAGAACTGCATTGCTCCTGCAACTATTCATAACCAAATGTTGAGGAATGAGTATTTATTTAAGTTTGTGAGAATGAGTTGGAAGGATGAAAAATCTAGATAAGAAGGATGATGTGAAACAGTGTTAGAGGGTGTGTATATATGGGTATTCGCCTCTCTGTCTATCTAGATAAGAAGTTTATGAGAATGGGTTGGACCAATGGTGCGGAGATGGCTCACTGCAAGTGGTCATCACATGCCCTCGTGATAGGGTATCTCGGACAAGAAACATACATAACTACTGGAATCACAGAGTGGGTGAGATCTACTCAAGCTAATTAAGTTGCACACCTCTCCATATAATCTTTGATCCATATTGTTGAATGTCATTTAGCAATGGAAGATGACATTCCATACTGCATCATCTAGCCTATGGAAATCGAACATAAACTATTCAACGTCTTCGGCGATCAAAGTGCTAGTGAACAACAGAGGCGATCATCATTCGATGGATGAACATGCCTTATACACGAGTATTTAGAAGTTGAAGATTATGGAGAAAGTAAGATCCTTTCTTTGGCTACTCACACTAGATTAGCTATTGATAATTGCGGAAAGGGCTTGTCGACACTTCGGTTCGTCGGTTATTTGCGCCATATGTATGACAGAGAGAAATCATGATGTATATATTTAAATACTACGCCCGTATGAACTCATTGCGGGGTAACTTAATTAATGTTGAGTTCTCAATGGAAGGGAATGGTTGAATTACAATCTCACCAACATTGAACATTGACATTACAATTACTAGGCCATGTGGTTTAGCTATAAGGGTGTGGTGGTGTTGGCGTTGGAGCAACGAGTACAATTACTAGGCCGTGTAATTTAATTAATGTTGAGCTCTCAATGGAAGGGAATGGTTGAATTACAACCTCAACAACATTGAACATTGACATTACAATTAGTAGGCCATGTGGTTTAGCTATAAGGTTATGGTGGTGTTGGCGTTGGAGGAACGAGTTCATTTTCAAGGGCTTGCCACAACCCATGCATAAAACATCCTTCATCACAAATCAAGTTCTAGCTATCTTCATGGCGCACAAAGGCAAGAAGGACTTCACCATTAGACTTTCCAAACAGCTTGTTTTTGTGGCTTGGAGGAAACCAAATTTCAATAACTTCAAATCAGAATGTTGAGGAATGATTATTTCTTTCAGTTGCATCAAGACACCATCGCCATTCATGACGACTTCTATAATTGTTCCACCCTGGATGTGGTAGTGGTTTTGGAAAATATCAAGGTCAAACACTGTGTACTTGCTTATGATGCAAGTGAAATGAGGTACAATGACTCTAGTAACTTGAGGACGAGAAATGTTGAAGTTTATGAGGATGGGTTGGGAGGATGGAAAACCTAGATAAGAAGGATGATGTGGCTTGGAGGAAACCAAATTTCAATAGCTTCAAATCAGAATGTTGAGGAATGATTATTTCTTTCAGTTGCATCAGGACACCATCGCCATTGATGACGACTTCTATTGTTGTTCGACCCCGGATGTGGTAGTGGTTTTGGAAAATATCTAGGTCAATCAATGTGTACTTGCATATGATGCAAGTGAAATGAAGTACAATGACTGTAGTATCTTAAGGACGGGGAATGTTGAAGTTTATGAGGATGGGTTGGGAGGATGGAAAACCTAGATAAGAAGAATGATGTGGAACAATGTTAGTGGATGTCTCTTTATAAATATGTGTATTCGCCTCTCTGTCTATATAAATATTACAAATTATATCACACGTTTGCTGTGTGTTTGTATACAAAATTTAGTATATTTTGGGTGTACCCGGTTCGTTGATAGGCGAAGGACCTTCGCCCATCATCCACCCATCACCCCACGGGTTTTAACTCGTTTTTACGGGTCGGAAGACTCGTATACCCATCGTGTGCGAATGAAATTTCCGCCCCTAGTTTTCTGAGTGGACGGGGACTTGATTTTTTTAAGTTGCTTAAACGGCATGAAAATGAATCGAAGGTCATCCGAAAAAAAGTTTTGTTGGTAAATTCACGAACAACACAATTTAATCTCGGTTATTATTAAAGAAAAAGATAAAAAGCGTAAATATAAGAAAATTACTATTTTTCGATCAATCATCTAAAATCATGAATTGTAACCGACCATTGAAATCATATAGAAAAATAATCTTTATTATATTGCTTAAATTACATTCCACAATTTTTTTTACGTTCATTAGTAGAGTAATATCAACAACGGCTGCACATACAAATGTGATAAACATGAAGAAAGCATTACAACATAAGCAAATGTAATAAGGAAAATTGGTGAAGCACACATATCCTTAAAAGACGCTAACTCAAATCCAACTCAACCTCATAACCATTATCATTTATACCACCGTTAAGTATGATGACTACCGGAGTCGAACGGTTTAGTTGAAGAATAAATGGTTTCGCATAACCATCAACAAAATTTCGGAACATTCTTTCATCTCCGATAGCGTCACTTTTGTTCCTGAAGCAAATCCATGAATGCTTCATTTGATAATTTTGTCTGTTAGAAACTGCATTGCTCTTGCAACTATTCGCAACAAAATGTTGAGGAATGAATATTTATTTCTGTTTGTGAGAATGAGTTGGAAGGATGAAAAATCTAGATAAGAAGGATGATGTGAAACAATGTTAGAGGGTGTGTATATATAGATGGATATTCGCCTCTCTGTATATCTAGATAAGAAGTTTATGAGAATGGGTTGGACCAATGGTGCGGAGATGGCCCACTGCAAGTGGTCATCACATGCCCTCGTGATAGGGTATATCAGACAAGAAACATACATAACTACTAGAATACACAGAGTGAGTGAGATTTACTCAAGATAACTAAGTTTCACACCTCTCCATGCAAGCTTTGATCCATATTGTTGAATGTCATTTAGCAATGGAAGATGACATTCCATACTGCATCATCTAGCCTATGTAAATCGAACATAAACTACTCAACGTCTTCGGCGATCAAAGTGCTAGTGAAAAACAGAGGCGATCATCATTCGATGGATGAACATGCCTTATACACGAGTATTTAGAAGTTGAAGATTATGGAGAAAGTAAGATCCTTTCTTTGGCTACTCACACTAGATAAGCTATTGATAATTGCGGAAAGGGCTCGTCGACACTTCGCTTCATCGGTTATTTGCGCCATATGTATGACAGAGAGAAATCATGATGTATATATTTAAATACTACGCCCGTTTCAACTCATTGCGGGGTAACTTAATTAATGTTGAGCTCTCAATGGAAGGGAATGGTTGAATTACAACCTCACCAACATTGAACATTGACATTACAATTACTAGGCCATGTAGTTTAGCTATAAGGGGATGGTGGTGTTGGCGTTGGAGGAACGAGTACAATTACTAGGCCATGTAATTTAATTAATGTTGAGCTCTCAATGGAAGGGAATGGTTGAATTACAACCTCAACAACATTGAACATTGACATTACAATTAGTAGGCCATGTGGTTTAGCTATAAGGTTATGGTGGTGTTGGCGTTGGAGGAACGAGTTCATTTTCAAGGGCTTGCCACAACCCATGCATAAAACATCCTTCATCACAAATCAAGTTCTAGCTATCTTCATGGCGCACAAAGGCAAGAAGGACTTCACCATTAGACTTTCCAAACAGCTTGTTTTTGTGGCTTGGAGGAAACCAAATTTCAATAACTTCAAATCAGAATGTTGAGGAATGATTATTTCTTTCAGTTGCATCAAGACACCATCGCCATTCATGACGACTTCTATAATTGTTCCACCCTGGATGTGGTAGTGGTTTTGGAAAATATCAAGGTCAAACACTGTGTACTTGCTTATGATGCAAGTGAAATGAGGTACAATGACTCTAGTAACTTGAGGACGAGAAATGTTGAAGTTTATGAGGATGGGTTGGGAGGATGGAAAACCTAGATAAGAAGGATGATGTGGCTTGGAGGAAACCAAATTTCAATAGCTTCAAATCAGAATGTTGAGGAATGATTATTTCTTTCAGTTGCATCAGACACCATCGCCATTGATGACGACTTCTATTGTTGTTCGACCCCGGATGTGGTAGTGGTTTTGGAAAATATCTAGGTCAATCAATGTGTACTTGCATATGATGCAAGTGAAATGAAGTACAATGACTGTAGTATCTTAAGGACGGGGAATGTTGAAGTTTATGAGGATGGGTTGGGAGGATGGAAAACCTAGATAAGAATGATGTGGAACAATGTTAGTGGATGTCTCTTTATAAATACGTGTATTCGCCTCTCTGTCTTATATAAATATTACAAATTATATCACACGTTTGCTGTGTGTTTGTATACAAAATTTAGTATATTTTGGGTGTACGGTTCGTTGATAGGCGAAGGACCTTCGCCCATCATCCACCCATCACCCCACGGGTTTTAACTCGTTTTTACGGGTCGGAAGACTCGTATACCCATCGTGTGCGAATGAAATTTCCGCCCCTAGTTTTCTGAGTGGACGGGGACTTGATTTTTTTTAAGTTGCTTAAACGGCATGAAAATGAATCGAAGGGTCATCCGAAAAAAAGTTTTGTTGGTAAATTCACGAACAACACAATTTAATCTCGTTATTATTAAAGAAAAAGATAAAAAGCGTAAATATAAGAAAATTACTATTTTCGATCAATCATCTAAAATCATGAATTGTAACCGACCATTGAAATCATATAGAAAAATAATCTTTATTATATTGCTTAAATTACATTCCACAATTTTTTTTACGTTCATTAGTAGAGTAATATCAAACAACGGCTGCACATACAAATGTGATAAACATGAAGAAAAGCATTACAACATAAGGCAAATGTAATAAGGAAAATTGGTGAAGCACACATATCCTTAAAAGACGCTAACTCAAATCCAACTCAACCTCATAACCATTATCATTAATATACCACCGTTAAGTATGATGACTACCGGAGTCGAACGGTTTAGTTGAAGAATAAATGGTTTCGCATAACCATCAACAAAATTTCGGAACATTCTTTCATCTCCGATAGCGTCACTTTTGTTCCTGAAGCAAATCCATGAATGCTTCCCTTGATAGTTGTAACACCCCGAATCCGCGGGGTAACACCCCGAATCTGTAGGACTCGAGGTGCCACTGAGCTAGGATCTCACAATGGATCCTGACCCTAGCCTGACAACAAGTTCACTGGATCTTACAACAAGGCACAAATAGATTAAATACAAAACATGAAACTGATATATATGTATCAAAAGGTAACACAGAAGTACCGCCGAGTACAAATAAACATCACTGTACAACAAGATCCCATATCCCCGATATCGCCCCATTGTACGGAGCCCTCAGCGGATCACCCTCTATGGATCACTTTGCAGCTCTTCTAACCTGCAAAGGATCTACAACACGGTATCAAACTTTTAGCTAACCATACACATATATAAGAGATGCAGAGCACAAACACACATCAAGGAAACTAAACACGTCAACATGCTATCACACATTTACCCAGTTCATTATCTTTATAATATCCACCACTCACATCGTATATATTTAAATATGAACGTATGGGACACGAGGAATATATCATCCTCGCCTCTGGGTCCAATAGCTAGCTGGAGTGGTGCCTGGAACACCTCCCCGTGTACCCTAGGGGAATGGAGAGTGCTTGAACCGTTTACCAGGTCTGGCCTGCCTACAGAGAGCCTCCCAGACTCCTGACGGGATGAAAGGGCAAGTTATCACGGCCCTACAATGGGCAAGCAATATACCATAGATCGGTAATAAACCATAACGCATGCTATCAATCATATACCACACACCACTCATGCACACATCCAATATAAGGATGGTAACTAAGTAAGTCCCATGGACTTACCTCAGCCTCAGAAGTCGTCTCAACTCGATCAACTCCAACTCTGGAGAACAACACTGCCTATACAAGGCATACAGAGATATCAATCTCATATCCATCTAAGGGTCACACCTAGACCCAAGGGATCCATAAGGATCAAGTCCAGCCTATAAACCTCAAGGCCATAACTGGCACCTATCGATCAAACTCATACCTAACATGCCAATAAACCGCTCATACTAGGAAAGGAAAGGATCTACCTAACTCTAGGTAGACCCGGGACAAGACGCACCTGCGTGACTGAAAGATGCAGGGGCGGAACAGGGCAAACCGCAGGCGCGGCAATGCTCGGCCGCAGGCGCGGTGACAGCGGCTGCAGGCAAGCGTAGGCACGGGTGCAGGCGTTGTGACATGGCTCCCGCAGAGGCGGCGGCTTCCAGGCGCGGGTGCGGTAACAAGGTACCCGCAGGGGCGGCTTTGCTGGACCGCGGGGGCGGCGACAATGCAAAAGGTGATCCCGCGGTTCCTCTTCGGCTCTTCACGTGATCAACTCACATCTTCTTCATTCCAAAGTCACACACATACATAAACATGCACATACCAACATCAAACTATGATCAATCATCTAATCCTAGGCTAAGGAAGATGGAATCAAAGAAAGGAAGAAGAGAAGAAGAAGAAGACTTACCACACTTGTGGTCCTAGGCTGCAAGGAAGATCAAAACCACACCACAATAGGCCTCTAAGCTATAACATCAACCTCAACAAACCACACAACCAACTCTCTTGCAAACTTCAAGAAAAACTCACACACAAGATCAAGGAGAGGAAAGAAGAAGCAAGAAGGACGTGAGGGAAGCTGGAAGTGGAATGAAGACTGAAGAAGAAACCCTTGCTCCCCAAGGTAAGAAGAGAAGAGAGTAAAGCACGGGTCAAGAGTCAACAAATACGGCTGCAGCCGCAAGAAACCGCAGGGGCGGTTCCATGAGCCGCAGGGGCGGCTCCCTAAACCCGCATGGGCGGCTAAGGCCAAAACGGCACCAAAAGACTAAGGCTCTTACACCTCACCCCCCTAAAAACATGTTTCGTCTCGAAACTTGTAAGGTCCTGAAACCACTCGGACTCAAAAGCCGAGGTGCAACAACTCTCTCTCTATAACCTCAACACAAGCATGGAGGAATTCAACATCTCCAACAACAAGATCCCTATACTATCCAGGTTATAGAGGAAAAACATCTGATGGAGGACCATCCTCTATAGGGCTACACAAGAACATATCCCTACACAAGGTCCTACACAAGGACATGTCCCTACACAAGGTCCTACACAAGCTCCGAATGTACCAAATACGATGGCCATGCAGACGTTGGAATGTCCTCGGGATGAGTTTGAAGTTGGAGTTTCAAAACCCTAGCGGCAAAGGAACGGAAGGTGTGCAAGCGGAGCGAGGAGCGGGCGGCAGGCAAGCGGTGCAAGGAGCGGACGGCGGACGGACGGAGCAAGGAGCGAAGCGCCAGGCGTGACATGATCCGGATCTCGGCCGGGATTGTTAGACGACACCGAGATGGAGGCCGAGATAGCGAAAACCTGATTTTTGTTATAATTTAGGGAAGACTTGTGTTTTTGTTATAATTTAGGGAGCTCTCTTTAATTTCTTAAATTATATTGTTGGTTTTATTTTACCTTTTTGTTTGAGAATAGGAGTGCCTATAAATAGCCTCCTTAGTTTCTTTTCTAGTTACGTTATTCATTTGCAAAAGACATTGTTTATTTCTACAAAATCAATCAAGAGAGAGAGCTTTTGGTTGGCATATCATTGTGAGTTGTTAAGCTTGGTTGAGTTTGCTTGTGTCGATCCCAAGATTGGTGCTTCAAACCTTCACTCGCCTCCTCCTTATGCTTGCTTCTTTCTTGAGGCTTGTGTAAGGTTGTAGTGTGGATTTAGTTGATGATTGATGGAGTTTTGGGTCTTGATCCTTCAGATCGAGGTTCTTCCTCTTGTTTCTCTCCTTGGTTCTTTCTTCTTTAAGTTTCGTTATTTCCCTGTGTCTTTCTTTGTTTTTCGTTCAATGTTTGGTTCTAGTTTGAGTTCAACGGAGTCATTTGCACCTAAATCGAGTCCTAGCGGGATTATCCCCGTATCAATTGGTATCAGAGCTAATGGGTGCTTTTGATTCAAGAGTCAATTTCGTTCACGTTTTCCTTTGTTTTGTTTGAGTCGTGGTAGTCTAGTTGGAGTTTGTTTTGGTTGGAGAAGAAGAAGCCTAGCTTGTAACACTCCAAATCCGCGGGACTCGGGGCGCTACGGGCGAGACCTCTCAATGGGTCCCGACCCTTAGCTTGACAACAATTTCACCGGACCTTCCAACATGGCACAAATAAAGGTCGAAAACTCAAATATGTTTTTAATGTATGCGGAAACGAAAAGTACGAAACTACAACTTGGAAACTCAGCCGAGTCCTCAAAACAACGTAAATAAATCCGAATTCTAACAAACGACAATATCCATAAAAGACGACATGAAAAGACTCAAAACATCCCCGTCCTATAATGTACGGAGACCCCGGCTGTCCACTCCTCCGCCTCACTCGGCGGCATCCCTAACCTGCAAGTCATCTACACAATCGGTTTAAAACCGTTAGCTAATATTCTAGGCATTAGAAAAGCGGTGAAGGCACAAACACACCCATAACACAAAACATAAATCACACAAGTCCAGTTCCTTATCTTTTATTATTAAGTCGTATTCCGATCTAGTTCAACTTCTTTTGTGACACGAGACCCCAATGGTCTCTCCTCGGTCCCTACTTATCGGCAAGGAATGGTACGGATGCATCCGTCCATCTAACCCGCCGGGCTAGTCACCGAGAGTCCCCTAGACCTCACTATGGGCTAGGCAGTATTGTCACCGCCCGTTCTCATACACTTGGGCCAATATAAACATATATATAAAGTCGGTGGTCCTAATTACCGGTTTCATCGTTATAACATAAAATAACACACACCACCAAACACACAGCGATACTAATACATAAAATACGAGCTAAGTAAGTCCGAAGACTTACCTCGTCCCAAACGCTATCTCACAAAATGCTCACGCTTCCCTTGGGAAGAAGTACTCAACCTGTTCACAACAAGGTATCATAAAATCCGCTCAACTCGAGAAGTCTAGGACTTCTACACAAATGACCTACGCAGGATCATTTGACTCGCATTCTAGGACCGCATCCTAGAGTCCAACATAATTACCGTCAATAATGACGTAAAAGTCAACTAGGTCAAATCCCGCTCCTCACATTCTCTTAAGGTCTCAAAGGCCGCTACTTGGCGTTTCCACTACGTTATGCTAATTCCAACCTATCATGATACTACCAAGCATATATATATATCGATACGAATTCATGGCTTTTAATTGGCTTCGGCTCCTAGCATGATACTATCCATTCGCCCATACGTTATTAGATCGTAAAAACTATAACATATCGATCCTAACATCAAACTCGTTCCTAAATTCCGAGGTTAGAAACTCGCTAACGTATTTTCCGGGCAAATCTGCATTTCCTAAGACATGTGGGCCAAAACTGTAATTAATATAAAATTAGGCATAATTTGTAATTAACCAAAAGTTGAGGGCCAGAATTGCAATTATACCAAAAGAGGGGGTGGCCGACCGTGATTTCTGGCAAATCTCGGCCGAGCTTCTCCAGGGGTTTTCCGGCGGCTCCAACGGCGGCAAGGGGCGGCGACGGTCTCCCTCGACAGCCTGAGTCGCGGGCTTCACTCCGACGGTGGAGGCCGGCCTCCAGCTCCGGCGAGAACGCTGCAGTGGAGGGGAGAAGTGAGTTGTTGCTCACCCGAGGCCGAAGGAGAAGGCGTGGCGGAGGGGAGGGCGACTGGCGTCGGCGGCTCCGGCTAGGCCCGTGCAGGCGAGGCACGGCGACGACGAAGGTTTCCTCGGGGAGGCGACGGCTTGTTGCGGCTCTCCTTGCCTGAGCAGCCCCGACACAGAAAGAGGGAGAGGAGCTTCCGGTTGGTGGCTCTCCGACGTGCTCCAAGGGCTCGGGGCGTAGAGGTGGCGAGGTGACGACGGCTGGACAGCGGGGTGAGAGCAGCGGGAGAAGGATGGTGAGAAAGAGCTGAGTGAGGGAGTGAGGCGTGGAAGTGAGAGTGAGTTGGGAGAGGCCGAGAGAGGGAGTAGGAGAGGGGGAGGCCGGACCGAGGGGTCGGCTTGGTGCAGCACGCCAAACCCCGGGCCGAAGTGTTGGCCTGTCGGCTCTGCCCTCCTGCAGGCCTAGGCGTAGGCTGGGCGGGCGGCACGTTCCAAAAGCCTCGGTTGGGCGTCGGTCTCGACCGAGAAAGGATAGGTAGGCCGAGATTATCTCGGCCGGGATTTTCCAAGAAGAAGGGAGGGAAAAGACCAGTGCGGAAACCAACTCGTTAAAGTAGTTCCGTAACGGGTGTTACGGGTCGGAATAATTCCGACATTCCCGTTAAATAATTTACGGTTTACGGTTGGAATATTTATCGAACCTTTCCGTAGAATAATTTACGGAATGTGAAACAACACGATATATTTATTTTCTAAAAAAAAATTCCGGGCGTTACATAGCCTATTCAAAGCCCTTTTCCTACCATTTCCAGCATTGTTCTAGAATAGCTGGCCACAAAAAAAACAAAAACAAAATCAAAACAAAAACGGTTATAGGCTATTATATCCAATCCCTACATTATAGCCTAAGTAACCTCCTAGTCTTTTATTCAACGTACAAAAAAAAAAAAAGTGGTTACCTAGCTACATTATCTCCTATTTTGTAGCAACTACATTATCTACCTTCATCCAACTCTCCTACAACTTAGCTACTAGTAAACTGCTTCCTAAAATTCGGTCAACCACCTTGATCTCCCTACAAACTAGTGCAAAGGATTAGATAAAAAAAAAGAGTACATTTTCATCATCGACCGAGAGAAGTTATTAATCAAGCTACAAGGAGAAACCTCACCGTTCACCCCTACACAACATATCGGCTCTATCTTCCCCTACCATTCAAGCATCCAACGACAACACCACATATCACCTCTTCCATTTTCCGTCAACACAAAATCGAGTCTTTTCTTCAATTCAATCTTTGTTTCAAACACAAAGTCTTGTTAGTTTTAGTCAAAAATCAACCTTCTCTTTACGTCAATATTACTCTCTTAAGTCAAGGAGTGTCTTGTGAAGCCTAGAGTATCAATTAAGGTCGTATTGATCCTTGAAAACCGGTTACATCAAGAAGTTTGCATCTACCTCAACGAGAGAGAAGAGGGATACACAAGCGAGAAGTTTTACGGTTTTTATTCTAACCTTTGACTCTTTCCGTGTTCATCGATTGTTTTTGAAGCATGTCCAGGTCACGGAGTCCGAGCAAGGCTAGTAGTGAGCCAATACATCCGGAGATGTTCAACCTACTCAAGAGACTTTCCGACTCGATGGAAAGCCTTTCCAAGAGAATGGAGGCCATGGAGGCTCGTACGCCACAACCTCCTACTCCGCCGCTGAGATCGACGTTCGAATTGGGCGGGACGTCAAATGTGCAAAGGGAGGCGTCACAAGAGAACCACCATCACAGCCCCCTAGCACGAGGTAATATCCATACTAATCCCATACACAATGTGCCTAATGTACCTCCGTATGTTGATGGTTTTCAGCCTACACAAGACGTACACAATGAAGAGGACGTGTGGGAAGAGTACCCGAGATTCTATCAACAACCTCGGCGAGGTCGAGATAGAGACTATTTCCGGCCACCACAAGAGCAAGATGACCTAGGCAAGGTCAAGATCAAGATTCCCACGTTTGAAGGCAAGTGCGACCCGGATGTATACATGGATTGGGAAACAAAGGTCGAGAAAATTTGGTCATGCCATAACTTTGGCGAGGTCAAGAAGGTACAATTAGCAGCCTTGGAATTTCAGGGATACGCTCTAGTTTGGTGGGACAATCTTGTCAAAGAACGTGTAAGGACGTTGGATCTGCTGATAGCCACTTGGGAGCACATGAAGGCTCTCATGAGAGCTAGGTTTGTGCCACCCCACCATTCCCGGGAGCTACGCCAATGGCTAGAAAACTTGAGACAAGGAAGCAGGAATGCCGAAGAAGCTTACACAGCCATGCAAATGGCCATGGTGAAAGCTAACGTGCTCGAGGATGAGGAAAACATTATGGAAAGGTGCTTACGCATCTTAAATTCGAGTTTATCTAACGAGGTTGATATGTATCCTTATAGAACCATGGAACAATTGCTACACATAGCCATCAAGGTGGAGAGAAAGTCCAAGCAAAGAAGCCGAGATGGCACGCCACCATATGGAGCACATGGCGCTTGGAGACAGCCCATCCGGCCGACAGCTTCAGGCCGAGATTCGCCGGGCCAAAGAGAAGAGAGGCGGACAAGCACCCCGACACAAGACAATTTGCGAAAGAACCCTACACAAGCTACACAAGCTACACAAACAAGACCTTTGAATGAGCCTTCAAATGGTCATGGAGGGAGTACTTCTAACCCTTTACCTAGAACTAAGGACATTGTTTGCTTTAAATGTCAAGGTAGGGGTCACATGAGTCGGGAATGTCCCAATGAGAAAACTTTGATTATCAATCATTTAGGGCATTATGATAGTGAAGATGATAGTGAGCATGAATCTGATTTAGTAGATAACATTGAATGTGATGAGCATGAAATAGATGGCATCGAGTTATTTGCAACTAAATCTGTGTGTGATGATATTATTGAGTGTGATGTGCATAGGCATGACATGAATGATCTAGAGTTGAATAAGAATAAATCTGAGTTAGAGTTAACTATTGATCTTGATTGTGATATAACCTCTAATTTATTGCATTCAT
The DNA here is from genome assembly GCA_002319775.1 of Fagopyrum tataricum. NCBI lineage: Eukaryota > Viridiplantae > Streptophyta > Magnoliopsida > Caryophyllales > Polygonaceae > Fagopyrum > Fagopyrum tataricum. The sequence goes on along the minus strand of CM008280.1, from coordinate 40,609,280 downwards.
CTTTAGATTATTCTTTACAACTTCTCCAAGAGGATTTACCCCCTATTGTGCCTTTAAATCGACACTTAAGGTATCCTACCCCTAGGATCAAACCAAAAAAGACTTGTGAGGTGCAATCTCGAGTTCTGGCATTGGTGGATCCTTATAGGAAAAACATTAAGGATGAAGTTGCACATGTAGATGTGAGATTTCCTAGTTTATTACCTACCTTAAACTTGAGCATTTTAGAAGATATGCATATTAAGGAGTTTGTTATAGGTAGATATGACTTGAAAGATGCTTATATAACTTGGGAGATGTTTGTTAAGATTCCTAAGTTAGTTGTTCATGAGTTGAGGATTAGAGCTAGAAAAACAACCCTTATACCACCTAGTCTACACATGCCTATGTCAACTTGTGTGTTTGATTGTTACATGTATGATTGTGTTGTTGTTTCTCCTATTAGCATTTTTATGAACAACACTTCATTAGATACACAAGAAAAATACTTAAGGGATGTTTTCACTAACCATTCTTTTGAGTACTTGAATGAAAAATTTGTTTTCTGTGATTTCAACTCAAACATTGTTTATATACTTGTATTTGTAGGTGCCTTCCAACCGGATCATATCCAGGTTTCTGAAAGCTATGAGCCGAACCATAAATCTGATTTGGAGCTAGAAGAAGGGAAGATGAGGAAGAAAGGTTCACGGCATTTGGAGGAAAAGAATGGCCAAGTTCTTAGTGTCCAACCATCTAAAGTCCTTTTTGCTTCTAAGAGAGAGCTGCTAGATGGGTACCTACCTTTGGACGAATTTCCAAGGCATCTGGATAAGAGACTAGCCATAATAAAGGGAGGTAACTCATATACTTTATTTTGTGAGAAATTAAAAGGAGCATGTCTTAATTACTCTACATATGATAATGTTTTTCATGCATTGATTAGGGTCTTTAAGATTTGGCCACCTCACTTGTGTTTTCTTAAAGCTAGAGTTGTTGTTTCTTCTTTAAGGAAGCATATATTAGTCATCACCTTGAATTTTAATGTGATAATCATGGTGAATATTGAGGAGTTACATGTTTTTAATCTTGATTTTGGTGATACTCGAAAGAAATGTGTGCTGAAAGGATCTAAGAATGAGTTCTACTTGTTTGCGGAATTCTTGTGTGGAATTGATGGTATTTGCCTCCTTAGCTGTTTTCTCTAGGCCCTTAGTTGTGGAAGAGAGGGATATGCCTTATTATGATTTGCACATTAATGTTTATTGACCATATTTACTTGGGAATGTAGTGCACATGACTAAGAGATGTTTGGAGAGTCTTATGAGCATGTTTAGGCTTATACTACACGAATTTTGCAGCCCTTTGGAGTTTCCAACAGCCCCTTGGGAATGCATTATTATGGGCTTATTTATGGGTTTAGCTAGAGCCAAGAAGGGGAGAGATCCTATCTTTGAGGTTATAGTTGTAGCACATATCACATTTGCTTGTATTAGAATCTCACATTCATCTATACATTTGTATCCTTATGAGTTTATTGGTGTTTTAACTTCTCTAACTTCTACTAACTCTACACCGTTGCCTATGAAGGAGCGAGTGAAATTTTATGTAGAATTTCAGGTTTGGAACATCAAGAAGAAAAGAAAGCACAAAACTTATGTGCTAGAGCTTCCGGATGATTATGGTGATGTTAGTTCTTACATGCCTAGAGTTGAGGTTCATGATGATTCGAGGTCGAATCCTCTTCAAGTGAGGGAGTATGATGGAGGACCATCCTCTTTAGGGCTACACAAGAACATATCCCTACACAAGGTCCTACACAAGGTCCTACACAAGCTCCGAATGTACCAAATATGACGGCCATGCAGACGTTGGAATGTGCTAGGGATGAGTTTGAAGTTGGAGTTCAAAACCCTAGCGGCAAAGGAGCGGACGATGGGCAAGCGGAGCGAGGAGCGGACGGCGGGAAAGCAGAGCAAGGAGCGAACGACGGACGGACAGAGCAGGGAGTGAAGCGCCAGGCGTGACATGATCCGGATCTTGGCCGGGATTGTTAGACGACACCGAGATGGAGGCCGAGATAGCCAAAACCCTATTTTTGTTATAATTTAGGGAATACTTGTGTTTTTGTTATAACTTAGGGAGCTCTCTTTAATTTCCTAAATTATATTGTTGGTTTTATTTTACCTTTTTGTTTTAGGATAGGAGTGCCTATAAATAGCCTCCTTAGTTTCTTTTCTAGTTACGTTATTCATTTGCAAAAGACATTGTTTATTTCTACAAAATCAATCAAGAGAGAGAGCTTTTGGTTGACATATCGTTGTGAGTTGTTAAGCTTGGTTGAGTTTGCTTGTGTCGATCCCCAGATTGGTGCTTCAAACCTTCACTCGCCTCCTCCTTGTGCTTGCTTCTTTCTTGAGGCTTGTGTAAGGTTGTAGTGTGGATTGGGTTGAGGATTGACGGAGTTTTGGGTCTTGATCCTTCAGATCGAGGTTCTTCCTCTTGTTTCTCTCCTTGGTTCTTTCTTCTTTAAGTTTCGTTATTTCCTTGTGTCTTTCTTTGTTTTTCGTTCAACGTTTGGTTCTAGTTTGAGTTCAACGGAGTCATTTGCACCTAGATCGAGTCCTAGCGGGATTATTCCCGTATCAACATCTCTAGCCAAAACATCATCATCATACAAGGGCATATAGGAAAAACATCTCTAGCCAACTATGTCCAACAACGTAGCATGGAGGAAAGAACCATCTCCAGCTATAATAATCGCACTAGTAGAACAAGATCTAATAAGATAACACATCACATCACAGCTAGTACGAACAAAAACACATCATGGCATATAAGAACATAAACAACACTCACCAAGATAGTACTAAGATCTACTCGTCGATCCTACTGGTACATCTATATCGGCATAAAACACTGGATAGTTCCTCTGGATACTATCCTCAGTCTCCCATGTAGCCTCATCAGGTCCTCGTCTCGACCACTGTATCCTCAACATAGGGATGTCCTTCGAACGCAGGCGTCTCGTACCTCGTTCTAGGACTGCAATAGGATGCTGAACAAAGGTGTGGCCCAACTTAACCACCAAATCATCATAACTCACTATATGTCTCGGATCTAGTATATACTCTTTCAGATGAGACACGTGAAACACAAGGTGAACAACCTCTAACCTCGGAGGAAAGGCCAATCTGTATGATGCGCTCCCAACCCGATCCAGAATCTCGAACGGTCCGACATATCGGGGGCTCAACTTCCCCTTAATGCCAAAACGTCTAACAACTCGTGTCGGAGACACTCTCAGCCACACATGGGCTCCTACTCTGAACTCTAGAGGTCTATGCCTTCTATCTGCATAGGACTTCTGACGGCTCTGTGCGGTCAGCATCCTCTCTCTAATCAGTGCTACTCGAGCCACATCATCCTAAATCTGCTCAGGTGTCAACCCACTCACACTGCTCGGCTTATCCCAGCATAACGGAGTACGACATCTCTATCCATACAGTGCCTCATATGAGGCTATCCCAATAGATGCATGCCAACTGTTGTTGTACGAGAACTCAACTAGTGGGAGGTGATCCGTCCACACTTGTCCCCAGTCCAACACACAAGCTCGCAACATATCCTCTAGTGTATGAATGGTCCTCTGACTGACCATCTGTCTGAGGATGGAACGCAGTAGTAAAGTGCAAACTCGTCCCCAGGGCAGTTTGAATCTGCTGCCAGAACTTCGAGGTAAATCGTCCATCTCTATCTGAGACGATCGTCCTCGGTACAACATGGAATCTCACTATCTGCCTAGTGTACTCCTCACCTAATCTGCTCACCGGCCACGTCTCCCGAATAGGAATGAAACGTGCCGTCTTCGTCAATCTGTCCACTATAACCCAGATAGCATCAAAACTCCGGCTCGGTCTCAGCCCAATCACAAAAGTCCATGGTGATGTCCTCCCACTTCCTCTGTGGAACAGAAAGTGGATGTAGCTCACCTCCAGGTCTGCTATGCTCGATCTTGACCTGCTGGCGTGTCGCACACTATGCCACAAATCTGGCCACATCGGGCTTCAGCCCACCCCACCAATATGAACGTCTCACATCCTGATACATCTTACTCGTACCTGGGTGTACAGAGTAAGGCGTACAACGAGCCTCCTGTAATATCCTATGGCGCAACTCCGCATCAGTGGGTACACAGACGCGACCGCGGCGTCTCAAAACTCCATCCGCTCCTAGCAGGAACTGTGGTGCCTCGTCCCGAGACATCCTCTCTCAGATCCTCAGCAGCGTCGGGCAGGTCTCCTGCTTCTGTCGGATGTCATCCAACAGATCAGGAAGAACCTCTAAAATACTCAACCGGGCATCCTCATCAGGAAACTGGATGTCCAGCTCTAACCAGATCAAATCCCTCTGTAACTGTTGCTGAATTGTCAGCCTCGCAATCGCCTGCTCTCGAGGCGTCTTCCTGCTCAGGGCGTCGGCGACAACGTTCGCCTTCCCCGGATCATACAGAATCTCCAGATCAAAGTCCTTGATCAACTCAAATCACCAACGCTGGCGGTTATTCAATTTCCGCTACGTGAAAATGTACTTCAGACTCTTATGGTCTGTGCAGATCTAACATGAAGCACCGTACAGGTAATGTCTCCAGATCTTCAGTGCATGAACTACCGCTGCCAACTCTAAATCATGAATCGGGTAGTTCTCCTCATACGTCTTCAGCTGTCTAGACGCATATGCAATAACTCTGCCTTTCTGCATCAACACACATCCCAAGCCTAGCTTGGATGCATCACTGTAAACCACAAAATCCTCTGTACCCTATGGTTGTGCCAAAATAGGAGTAGAAGTCAAACGTCTCTTCAGCTCCTCAAAACTCCGCATGCACTGATCAGACAACACAAATCTGGTAGTCTTCCTCAGCAGACTCGTCAGTGGACGGGCAATCACATAAAATCCCTCCACAAAGCGTCGATAATAACCGGCTAGGCCAAGAAAGCTACGTACTTCCTTGACGTTCGTCGGTGTCGTCCATGCTGCTACTGCCTCTATCTTCGCCGGATCAACCTTGATCCCTTCGGCGGAAACAATGTGACCCAGGAATGCTACCTCTGACATCCAGAACTCGCACTTAGAGAACTTAGCATAAAGTTCTCTATCCCGCAAAACCTGTAACACAGTCCTCAGTTGTCCTGCATTCTCCTCTCTACTGCGAAAGTACACTAGAATGTCATCTATGAAGATCACCACAAACTGATCCAGGAAGTCGATGAAGATGTTGTTCATCAACTCCATAAAAACTGTTGGGGCATTCGTAAGCCCAAATGGCATCACTACGAACTTGTAGTGTCCATATCTGGTTCGAAAGGCTGTCCTATGTACATCCTGCTCTCTCACCCTTTTAACTAGTGATACCCAGAGCGCAAGTCAATCCTGGAGAACACAATCGCTCCCTGAAGCTGATCTAACAAGTCATCGATACGCGGCAAAGGATACTTGTTCTTGATGGTCACCTTGTTCAGCTCTCAGTAGTGTATACACAATCTCAACGATCCGTCCTTCTTCCGTACGAAGAGGACAGGTGCTCCCCAGGGGGATACACTAGGGAGAATGAAACCCTTCTCGGCCAACTCCTCGAGTTGCTTCTTCAGCTCTAACATCTCGACAGGCGCCATCCGGTATGGGGCCTGCGAGATCGGTCTCGTACCAGGCTCTAACTCAATGCCAAAGTCCACACTCCTCTGAGGCGGCAAACTGGACGGCTCCGTAAAAACATCTGTAAACTCACAGACCACTGGGATATCCTCTAATGCCGGACTCTCCCCATCCTTCATGGCATAACACCAGAAGACCTCACAACCCTGTGCAATCAACCTAGCTGCCCGTATCGTACTGATAACCATGCCTGATTTTCCAAGGTCCCAACCTGGGAAAACCTCTATCTGACCTAACTCGGTAGAGAGGATAACCGTCCTCCTACCTACATCTAAAACCGCAGAGTGTCTATCCATCCAATCCATACCTAGAATGACTTCTACATGCTCTAACGGCATGACAAAGAATTCAACTAGTAACACACGAGTCCCTACATAAATGGGACAACCACGAATCTGACGGGTACCTCTGACCCTACTACCATCGGGTAACCCTATAATAAAGGGTATCCTCTCAATCGTATCTAAACCCAGACACTCTACACATGCATCAGATATAAAAGAGTGCGTAGCACCCGTATCAAATAAGACTCTAACAGGCAAACCATGAATCAGAATGGTACCTGTAGCAGTCGGTGCAGCTGGCTCCTCTGCACTCCTCAGCTCAAAAGCTCTACCCTGCACTCCTCTGACGTCAGTGGTGCTCCCACCATGACCTTTTCCTCTACTCGTCCCAGGAGTAGATCCCTGAGTTGTAAGTCGATCTGGGACCCTCTGCTGTCCTTGTGTCTGCTGCTGTTGAGGTGGCCTCTGTCCACCCTCCGCTGCACTAGCAGGAGAAGAACCCTTCTGAGATGAAGCTCTACCTCGTCTACATAAGGTAGCTTTGTGACTAGGTCTACCACAAGTGAAACAAGTCACCTACTGCCTCGTACACTCTGACCTCATATGTCCATACTCACTGCAGTTGAAGCACTGTACTCCCTTATCTGCACCCGGTGCAGATGAGGGATGACTTTGGCGACTCTGGCCTCGCCCTGAAGCAACAGATCCACCAGTACCACTGGTATGCCCAGTACGCTGTCTCTTCTCAGACCCTCCGGTCCAGGAAGCTCTCATCTGGCTAGCCCGCTCCCTCTCATAATCAGAAGCTATGTCCTGATAATCCATCAAGGATTCACAGTGAAACCTTGCCATATAGGTCCAGGTAGTATCCCTTAGTCGTCGGGAAAACAAATACACATGCTGATCTGCAAGAAGGTGCAGCTGGACCCAACAATGCCAGCTCCTGAAATCTCCGGATGGCCTCTGAGACCGGTACATCCTCGAACCCAGACTCAACAAAATCTCGCACTTTCTCCCTCCTCAGCGAGGCAGGGCAGAAACGCTCTCTGATCATCATCCTCATCTGCTCATAACTGGTAACCTGTACTGGTACAGACCTCTACCAGTGTTGTGCTAAATTTCTGAACAGAGTCTGCACCAACTCAATCTGTCTATTAGCAAGACACCTAATAGACTCTAGAGCTGAGTCCACATGCCCTATCAACAGCTCAACCTCCAACCCCACCTTCCCAACGAAAGGGGGCACACCCATCTGGTAAAAAGCCTTCAACCAAGTATCTGGTCTAGGTCCTCTATGCTCCTCAGTAGCTCGAGCAATCACAACAGCAGGTGCCGGTGCAGCAGGCACCTGAGTAACTGTATGGGATCTCCTAGCGGATCCCTCCTATACTGGCAGATCAGGGGCAGGTCTACCTGCTCTGGCAGCCTCCTCAACTCGTCTGATGAACGTGCGGAACGCTGGTCCATCTATAGAGACATGATCCGAGTCATCTGACTAGACTCGCTGTGATCCCTGTCTCTCAGCTGTCCCGTTCCCAGTCTCAGGAACGACGCTCTCAGCAACCTCCTCGTGAGTCTTCTCCGCTGCACATGGATCAACAACGGGAATCCTACCCCGTCCTCTACCTAGAGGGGGTTTACCTCTACCTCGTCCAGCTGCAGGTAAGGCTCTAGTCTGAACCATCTGCAGAGGACATAAACCTAACTTAGAAGGCTATATATATGCCGTATGTATAGATATATACCAAATCAAACACAACAAAATATCTATATATATCTATACTGTCGAGGTCTTCATAGGGGTGATGGCTCACGTACATGATATCCCAAAACATTTTGTACTCATTTCAAATCGAAAACCTTTTGAAAAGTCAGACCCCTTTCGGGTTCTGTTTATTTATCTATTCGACCTTTATTGCAGATTGCAAGTGCCATTGTTGTCAACTTGAGTCTGATACCAACTTTGTAGCACCCCGAATCCGTAGGACTCGAGGTGCCACTGAGCCAGGATCTCACATTGGATCCTGACCCTAGCCTGACAACAAGTTCACTGGATCTTACAACAAGGCACAAATAGATTAAATACAAAACATGAAACTGATATATATGTATCAAAAGGTAACACAGAAGTACCGTTGAGTACAAATAAACATCACTGTACAACAAAATCCCATATCCCCGATATCGCCCCAGTGTACGGAGCCCTCAAAGGATCACCCTCTGTGGATCACTCTACAGCTCTCCTAACCTGCAAAGGATCGACAACACGGTATCAAACCGTTAGCTAACCATACACATAAATAAGAGATGCAGAGCACAAACACACATCAAGGAAACTAAACACGTCAACATGCTATCACACATTTACTCAGTTCATTATCTTTATAAAGTTCACCACTCACATCATATATATAGTAATATGAACATATGTGACATGAGGAATATATCATCCTCGCCTCTGGGTCCAATAGCCAGTTGGAGTGGTGCCTGGAACACCTCCCCGTGTACCCTAAGGGAATGGAGAGTGCCCGAACCGTCTACCAGGTTTGGCCTGCCTACAGAGAACCTCCCAGACTCCCGGCGGGATGAAAGGGCAAGTTATCACGGCCCTACAATGGGCAAACAATATACCATAGATCGGTAATTAACCATAACGCATGCTATCAATCATATACCACACACCACTCATGCACACATCCAATATAGGGATGGTAGCTAAGTAAGTCCCATGGACTTACCTCAACCTCAGAAGTCGTCTCAACTCGATCAACTCCAACTCTGGAGAACAACACTGCCTATACAAGGCATACAGAGATATCAATCTCATATCCATCTAAGGGTCACACCTAGACCCAAGGGATCCATAAGGATCAAGTCCAGCCTATAAACCTCAAGGCCATAACCGGCAGCTATCGATCAAACTCATACCTAGCATGCCACTAAACCTCTCATACTAGGAAAGGAAAGGGTCTACCTAACTCTAGGTAGACTTGGGACAAGACGCACCTGCGTGACTGAAAGACGCAGGGGCGGAATAGGGCAAACCGCAGGAGCGACAATGCTCGGCCGCAGGCGCGGTGACAACGGTCGCAATCAAGCGCAGGCACGGGCGCAGGCGCTGTGACACGGCTCCCGCAGGGGCGGCGGCTTCCAGGCGCGGGTGCGGTGACAAGGTACCCGCAGGGGCGGCTTTGCTTGACCGCGGGGGCGGCGACAGTGTAGAAGGTGATCCCGCGGTTCCTCTTCGGCTCTTCACGTGATCAACTCACGTCTTCTTCATTCCAAAGTCACACACATACATAAACATATACATATCAACATCAAACTATGATCAATCATCTAATCCTAGGCTAAGGAAGATGGAATCAAAGAAAGGAAGAAGAGAAGAAGAAGAAGAATTACCACACTTGTGGTCCTAGGCTGCAAGGAAGATCAAAACCACACCACAACAGGCCTCTAAGCTCAACACAAAGCATAGCATCAACCTTAACAAACCACACAACCAACTCTCTTGCAAACTTCAAGAGAAACTCAAATACAAGATCAAGGAGAGGAAAGAGGAAGCAAGAAGGACGTGAGGGAAGCTGGAAGTGGAATGAAGACTGAAGAAGAAACCCTTGTTCCCCAAGGTAAGAAGAGAAGAGAGTAAAGCACGAGTCAAGAGTCAACAAAGACGGCTGCAGCCGAAAGAAACCGTAGGGGCGGTTCCCTGAGCCGCAGGGGCGGCTCCCTAAACCCGCAGGGGCGGCTAAGGCCAAAACGGCACCAAAAGACTAAGGCTCTTAAATGCGGGACTCGGGATGCTACGGGCGAGACCTCACAATGGGTCCTGACCCTTAGCCTGACAACAATTTCACCGGACCTTTCCAACAAGGCACAAATAAAGGCAAAACTCAAACCGTTTATAATGTATGCGAGAAACTGAAATGTAAAGATACAAGGTGGAAACTTAGCCGAGTCCTCAAAACGACACAACTCTGATAAGAAAAATCTAAACTGTACAACATAATCCACAATCCAACAATACAAAGACATAATCCCAAAAACGTCCCCGTCCTATAATGTACAGAGACCCCGGCTGTCCACTCCTCCACCTCACTCGGCGGTGTCCCTAACCTACAAGGCATCTACACAAACGGTTTAAAACCGTTAGCTCATATTCAAAGCATTAGAAAAGAGGTGAAGGAACATACACACATACATCAACATAACACATACGTACTCCAAAACACACAAGTCCGGTTTATTATCTTTTTATTATTAAGTCGTATCCCGTTCTAATTCAACTTAGGTTTGTGACACGAGAACCACCGTGGTCTCGCCTCGGTCCCTACTTACCGGCAAGGAATGGTACTGATGCATCCGACCGTCTACCCGCACGGGCTAGTCGCCGAGAACCTCCTAGATTCTCACAAGAGCTAGGCAGATGATGTCACCGCCCGTTATCATACACTTGGACCAAAATAATATAAAGTCGGTGGTCCTATTACCGGTTTAGTTGTTTATAACATAAACAATAACACACACACACACCACCAACACACATCGATGCTAATACGTAAAATACGAGCTAAGTAAGTCCGGAGAGTTACCTCGTCAACACACTCAGCTCACAACACTCTCGCTTTTTTAGGGAGGAAGTCCACAACCTGCTCACAAGAGGATATACATATCAACACATGCTCACGCTAAAGAAGTCTAAGACTTCACTCTAGTGATCTAAGCAAGATCACCTAACCCTCAAGCTAGGAATGCATCCTAGGGTCCAAGGTACTCACCACACTCTCAGCACATGAAAGCAACTCACAACAGCTTATAACCTCACTTGATCTTAACCCTCAACCAAGAAGGAACAAGCTAGCCTAGAAGGTCCATCATGCTTAACACACTCGTAATTAACTATCAACTACATCGAGCCTTAAGGGCTCCTAGGTTCACAACCACTAAGTGGAATTCTCGACTACCTTAGATCCATCCTAGGCATGCCACTACCAAGATACAACTACATAACTAAGGAAGAAACGAAGAGGAAGGGAAAAAAGAAGCCTACTGTTGAAGAAAACGCAGCCGCGGAGTCAAGCTGGCGCCCCTGCGTAGCTGTTGCCGCACCTGCGGATCCCTGGCGCCGCCCCTGCGGCTCCCTGGCGTCCTGGAGCCGCCCCCTGTGGTGGCCTGGGTCCGCCCCTGCGGCTCTGATGATCCGCCCCCATAGTCTGAGCTGCAGAAGCTCGTCTTCGACTGTGGATCCTTGGCTCCAATGTCCTCTTCTTGCTAGGTCTTCTCCAAACACCAACCTCTGATCTTAGACTCCTCTCTATGACCTAAACAAGCTAAGAACACATGCATGCAAGGATTCAAGGGAAAATCTTCCTCAAGAGCTTCATCCATGGCATTGGATGAAGGAGAGAAGAAGAAAGGGTAAACAACCAAGGAGGAGAAGGGAGGAAGAAGAAGAAGCTTACCACACTGGTTCTGATTCTCCTCTACTGCAGTCCACACATGCAAGAGCTCCAAAGGTGGAAGAAGAGAAAAGAGAGAGAAGATAAGAAAGAGAGGAAAATAATGAACATGAAACGAAAAGAGAAGAGAGAGAGAGGATGTCACAAGGCTGTAAAAGGGAGAGCAGATCAAGGGGTCAGTTGACCTCTTGTCACCTCAGCTAGGAACGAGGGTCGGAAAGCAAAAAAGGGGAAAACGAAGGGTTGGCGCGGGATTTTGGGAATAAATCCCGGCACTCAACACCTCGTGCCTGCGGGAAAACTGAGCTGCCAACGCGGGAAAGTCGACAAAACGCTCTAAGTTCGGAATAGAAATTCCGGATGTTACAATAGTTTTGTCTGTCAAGAACTACATTGCTTTTGCAACTATTCACAACAAAATGTTGAGGAATGAGTAATTATTTCAGTTTGTGAGAATGAGTTGGAAGGATGAAAAATCTAGATAAGAAGGATGATGTGAAACAATGTTAAAGGGTGTGTATATATAGATGGATATTCGCCTCTCTGTCTATCTAGATAAGAAGTTTATGAGAATGGGTTGGACCAATGGTGTTGAGATGGCCCACTGCAAGTGGTCATCACATGCCCTCGTGATAGGGTATCTCAGACAAGAAACATACATAACTACTGGAATACACAGAGTGAGTGAGATTTACTCAAGCTAATTAAGTTTCACACATCTCCATGCAAGCTTTGATCCATATTGTTGAATGTCCTTTAGCAATGGAAGATGACATTCCATACTGCATCATCTAGCCTATGGAAATCGAACACAAACTATTCAACGTCTTCGGCGATCAAAGTATTAGTGAATGAGGTATAAAAACAATGGCACTCGCAATCTTTTTAAAGGCCGAATGAGGTATAAAAACAGAACCTACAGGGGTTCTGACTTTTCGTTTTCAAAATCATATGCATGAGTCGGGTTTGGGTTAGAATGTACGGGACCACCACTCCTTCCGCAAACCTCGGCGACATAGATCTCTGGATTAGAAATAGGTATATATAGTTATATATATATGACCTTAGGATGTTTGTGGATATTGTACGTACCTAGCTATGTATGTGACCTTAGGATGTTTGGGCTTGCATGCCGTGGATTTGTATTACGATCATGATACCTTTATGCTTTCAGAAGTTTATTATACCGGATTATAAGTAGTACCTACTCATTTATACTTAAGTCAACGTCATACGAAATCAGATGGCACATACGAGAGCTACCGCTTACGTGGGACCCGCCAGGGGTAGACCACCACTTCCCCCTACCGCCCCAAGAGGGCGGGGACAAGGAGGAAGACCTCCAGGTACGAGAGGTAGAGGTCGGGGACGCATCCCCGTTGCGGACCCACCAGTTGTGGGTGCACCAACAGCAAAGGCCCCAGTAGAGGAGGTCGTAGAGAGCATCATTCCCGAGGCTAGGGATAGGACCGTGGTTAGGTCCGGGGCGCAGGATTCTCCATCTGGCAGGACTGGGGGAGCGTCGGTAGGAGCTACTATGTTCGGGGATTATGTACGATGGGTTGAGGAGGAATTTAGGACTGGAGCACCACCCCCGGCACCACCAGTGCCTGCACCTGCTCCGGCGAGATCAGCTGAGGTCACACAGAGCCAGTTGAGGAGGTTGCTCGGCCGCGAGACGAGTTCAGATCTCCGAGACCTGATTCCTGGTTGAAGGCTTTCAACCAGCAGCATGTACCCTACTTCGACGGGAAGGTAGGGTTAGAGGTTGAGCCAGTGGCTTGCTTCACTTGTGGTCAGATGGGTCACCGAGCTGCTTTTTCCCGTCAGGGCAAGTCCCAGTCACAACAGGGTTCTTCGCCTGCTGGTATAGCAGGGGGCAGTCAGAGGCCACCCCGGTATCAGTCACAGGGCTCTCTGTAGAGGAGCCAGGGTCAGGGTCAGACCCGCACTCAGGGATCAGCTCGGGGACAGGGCCGAGGTAGAGGCCGTGGTGGAGGTACCCAGGAGACCAGAGGCACACAGGCCAGGGTATTTGAGCTGAGGAGTGTTGTTGATCCTCCAGTGCCGGCAGCCCCAGGTACTAGTCAGATTCACGGCTTTTCGGTCCGAGTTTTATTTGATACGGGTACTATGCACTCTTTTATATCCGATGATTGTGTAGCTAGGTTGTCCTTAGCTACGTTAGAGGGGAGACCCTTCATTGTAGGGTTACCCGATGGAGGTAGGGTTAGTGGCACCCAAGAGGTACGCGGTTGTCCCATTCGTTTGGGAAGCCGAGATTGGTTAACCGACTTCTTTGTCATGCACTTAGTGCATGAAGAAGTCATCTTGGGGATGGATTGGATGACCGCCATCATGCCGTTTTAGACATCAGCCGGAGGACCGTGATGATTTACACGGAGACGGGGCACGAGGAGATTTTCCAAGGTTGGGACCTCGGAAAGGCCGGTACAGTCATTAGCGCCGTTCGAGCTGCTAGACTTATCGGGAAGGGATGCGAGGCCTTCTGGTGTTATGCCATGAAGGAGGAGGAGACGGGACCCTCACTAGAGGCGATCCCTGTGGCATGCGAGTTCGAGGACGTTTTCGGGGAGCCACCTGGGCTACCACCGCAGAGGAGCATTGACTTCACTATTGAGTTGGAGCCCGGCACGACGCCGGTCTCCAAGGCTCCATACCGCATGGCGCCGATCGAGATGTTGGAGCTGAAGAAGCAGCTCGAGGAGTTAGCCGAGAGGGGTTTCATACGCCCGAGCGTTTCCCCTTGGGGTGCACCGGTCCTCTTCTTTAGGAAGAAGGACGGATCTTTGAGGCTATGTATCAACTACCGGGAATTGAACAAAGTCACCATCAAGAACAAGTACCCGTTACCGCGCATTGATGATTTGTTGGACCAGTTGCAGGGAGCCTCCGTATTTTCACGTATCGATTTGAGGTCGGGATATCACCAGCTTAGGGTGAGAGAGGAGGACGTGCCGAAGACGGCATTCAGGACGAGATACGGCCATTATGAGTTTGTCGTGATGTCATTCGGGCTCACGAATGCACCCGCCGTCTTCATGGAGTTGATGAACGGCATCTTCATCGACTTCTTGGACCAGTTCATGGTGGTATTTATTGACGACATCTTAGTCTACTCCCAGAGTAGGGAGGAGCATGAGGGACACCTGAGGACGGTACTTTGAGTCCTCCAAGATAGAGAGCTTTACGTTAAGCTCTCTAAGTGCGAGTTTTGGATGTCCGAGGTGGCATTTTTGGGACATATAGTTTCCGCCGAGAGTGTCATGGTCGACCCGGCGAAGATAGAGTTTGTTTCCTCATGGCCGCCTCCTAGGACGGTCAAGGAGGTGCGCAGTTTCTTGGGCTTAGCGGGATACTACCGCCGTTTTGTTGAGGGTTTCTCCGTGATTGCACGACCGCTCACTTCCTTGCTGGGGAAGTCTACCAGATTCGTCTGGTCCGAGCCTTGCCAGCGCAGCTTTGAGGAGCTAAAGAGGAGGTTGACCTCCGCTCCTGTGTTAGCGCAGCCTGAGGGCGTAGAGGACTTTTTGGTTTATAGTGACGCCTCCGAGCTAAGCTTGGGGTGCGTCTTGATGCAGAGAGGTAGGGTTATTGCGTACGCTTCTCGGCAGCTACAACCGTACGAGAAGAACTACCCTACCCATGATCTCGAGCTAGCGGCAGTGATTCACGCCCTGAAGATCTGGCGACACTACTTGTACGGGGCTACGTGCCAGATCTTCGCAGACCATAAGAGTCTGAAGTATATATTCACTCAGTGGGAGTTGAATAACCGCCAAAGGAGATGGCTGGAGCTCATTAAGGACTTTGACTTGGAGATTTTATACCATCCCGGGAAGGCGAACGTAGTCGCCGATGCTTTGAGTAGGAGGACACCTCCGGAGGAGATGATAGCTCGGCTTACGGTTCAGCCTCAGCTGTAGAGGGATTTGATGGGTTTGGAGTTGGATATCCGGTTCCCAAGTACAGACGGTCGTTTGTCTGAGTTAGAGGTATTACCTGACCTGTCCGGCGAGATCCTGCAGAAGCAGGAGGGATGTCCCATTTTGATGAGGATCTGGAACAGGATGTCCCGAGGACAGGCGCCGCAGTTTATCATGGGAGTAGACGGACTATTGAGACGTCAGGGACGTATTTGTGTACTGTCGGATCAGGAGCTGAGAGAGCGGATTTTGCATGAGGCACATGCCACACCTTACTCGGTGCACCCAGGCGCGAGTAAGATGTACCAGGACATTAGGAGATCTTATTGGTGGGGCGGGCTCAAGCCCGATGTAGCTAGATATGTGGCCCGATGCGCGACCTGCCAGCAGGTCAAGATCGACCACCAGAGACCCGGAGGAGAGCTTCACCCACTGCCCGTGCCGCAGTGGAAGTGGGAGGACATATCCATGGACTTCGTGACCGGTCTGAGACCGAGTAGGAGCTTTGACGCGATATGGGTGGTAGTAGACCGGCTGACGAAGACCGCACGTTTCATTCCTATACGGGAAACGTGGCCGGTGAGTCGTTTAGCCGAGGAGTTTACCCGGAAGATTGTGAGACTACATGGAGTCCCGAGGACCATCGTCTCGGACAGAGACGGACGTTTTACCTCGAGGTTCTGGAAGTAGGTACACACCGCCTTAGGTTCGAGTCTCCATTTCACCACCGCATACCATCCCCAGACCGACGGCCAGTCTGAGCAGACTATTCAGACATTAGAGGATATGCTACGAGCATGTGTACTAGACTGGGGTCATGTATGGCCAGATCACCTCCCGTTGGTCGAGTTTTCGTATAATAACAGCTGGCACGCTTCGATTGGGATGGCACCGTATGAGGCATTGTATGGACAGAGATGCCGTACTCCTTTATGTTGGGATGAGCCGGGGAGTTCTAGCGTTGTAGCTCCAGATCAGGTACAGGACGACGTGGCTAGAGTTGCCTTGATCCGAGAGAGGATGTTGGCCGCGCAGAGCCGTCAGAGGTCGTATGCGGATAGGAGGCGTAGACCTCTCGAGTTCAGGGTAGGAGCTCAGGTGTGGTTGAGGGTATCACCGACGCGGGGCGTCAGGAGATTCGGCACTAAGGGGAAGTTAAGCCCCGATATGTCGGTCCATTCGAGATCTTGGAGAGAGTCGGTGAGGTGGCGTACCGGTTAGCACTGCCACCGCGGATGGAGGGTATACACCCGGTCTTCCATGTCTCTCAGCTGAGAGAGTACATACATGACCCGAGACACATCATCAGTCACGAGGACCTAGTGGTCGAGCCGGACCACACTTTTGCAGAGCACCCGATAGCGGTCTTAGAGCGGTGTACGAGACGCCTTCGATCGAAGGAGACACCGATGCTAAGGATTCAGTGGTCGAGGCGAGGAGCCGACGAGGCTACATGGGAGACGGAGGATAGTGTCTGGAGGAACTATCCAGAGTTTTATGCAGACCTAGCGACATCGATAGGACCGTCGGGTTAGTCCCGAGATCTTCCTTGTTTGCTTTATATGTTATGTGATTTTGTTTGAGTTATGAGTACCTTACGGGGTTGTGATATGCTTTCTATACGTAGACTTGGTTTAGAGCCGATAGTGTACCTTTTATGAGTTCTACGGTGTTACGAGACGGGTATGTTGGAGAGTGATGGATTTAGCAAGTTTCGGGACGAAACTTGTTTTTAGGGGGATTAGTTGTAACGTCCGGGAATTTATTCCGGACTGAGAGCGTTTTACGGATCTTTCCCGAGTTTCTTTTTCGGTTTGGAATACGTTCATGTATATCCGTATTATTATTTTCGTAAAAACGTCTGAAAAGTTTCCCGAGTCAAAACATTTCTGGTTCCGGTTTTCGGGTTACTTATTCCTATTTTAAATTATTTATTTATTTTTATTCTTTTCTTTTTCTTTTTCTTTCTTTCTTCTTTTTCTTTTCCCTCACGTGAGCTGCTCCCGCCCGCCTAGCCTGGCGCCTAGGCCTGCAGAGCACGCCAGCCGACCCCTCGTCCTCCTGCACCCCAGCCGACCCCTCGTCCCTGTGCAGGATACCTCGGCTCCCTCTCCTCACTTGCACACACGCCTCACCACTCTCTCTCCCTCAGCTCTCACACCACGCCCTCTCACCGTGCCCAGCCACCCCGTCCACCTCCTTCGGCGCCTCTCTTCCCTCTCTGCGTCCAGGCCCCCTCGAGCTCGTCGGAGAGCCACCAACCTCCCCCTCTCGAGCCTATCACCGGGAACCAGGAGGAAGTTGCGCCACCGACCGAGGCTTCTCCCTCCCTCTCTGGATCAGGTCTTCGCCGGCCACCACGGGGAGCCTGTCACCCCAGGAGAACGCCGTCGTCGTGCCTTGCCTGCAGAAGCCCCGCCGACGCCGGCCACCTCCCTTGCGCCTCTCCGTCTCCTTCAGCCTCGGGTGAGCAGCAGCTCACACTTCCCTCCCCTGCGTTGTCCTCGCCGGAGCTAGAGGCCGGCCCCCACCCCCCTACAGCCGCCAACGGAGCCTCCTTCCTCCCGACCGGAGCCTTCTCCTGCGCCTGCGTCCTCCCCGCCGCCGCAGTGAGCTTGGACAGCTTTGGCTTATTCCCGGTCGGGCCCCCTCTTATTTGGTATAATTACACTTAAGCCCCTCAGTTTTGTATTAATTGCAAAATATACCCATATGTTTTGGATAAAATATAGTTGCCCTGGAAAATGCGTTAGCGGGTTTTAACCTCGGAAATTATAAACGAGTTTTATATTAGGTTTCGATATACTATATTTTATGATCAATTTAGCGTATGGGCTAAATTGTGTAGTTTTGATGCTAGGTTCCGATGCCCGATAAAGGCCACGAATCCATATCGACCTAGTTATGTTTAGTAGTATCATGATAGGTTGGAACTAGCATAACTTAGAAGAAATGCCAAGTAGTGGCTTTTGGGACCTTAGGAGAATGTGATGAGCGTGTTTAGACCTCATTGGCTTTTACGTCATTATTGACGGTGATTATGATAGACTCTAGGATGCGGTCCTAGAATGTGAGTCAAATGATCCTGCGTAGATCATTTGTGTAGAAGTCCTAGACTTCTTGAGTTGAGCGGGTTTTTATGGATACCTTGTTGTGAGCAGGTTGTGTGCTTCTTCCCAAGGGAAGCGAGAGCGTTGTGTGAGTTAGCGTTTGGGACGAGGTAAGTCTCCGGACTTACTTAGCTCGTATTTTATGTATTGGCATTGCTGTGTGTTTGGTGGTGTGTGTTTATGTTATGTTATAACAATTAAACCGGTAATTAGGACCACCGACCCTATATGTATATGTTGGCCCAAGTGTATGAGAACGGGCGGTGACATCATTGCCTACGACCAAGGGAGTCTAGGAGGTTCTCGGCGACTAGCCCAACAGGTTAGATGGTCGGGTGCATCCGTACCATTCCTTTCCGGTAAGTAGGGACCGAGGCGAGACCATTGGGGTCTCGTGTCACAACAAAAGTTGAACTAGAATGGAATACGACTTAATAATGAAAGATAATAAACCGGACTTGTGTGATTTATGTTTTGAGTCATGTTTCATGTTCTTGTTTATGGATGTTGTCGTACGTTTAGACTTCGTATCAGATTATGTTGTTTTGAGGACTCGGCTGAGTTTCCAAGTTGTAGTTTCTTACTTTTCGGGTTCCGCATACATTAAAAACGTATTGAGTTTTCGCCTTTATTTATGCCTTGTTGGAAGGTCCGGTGAAATTGTTGTCAGGCTAAGGGTCGGGACCCATTATGAGGTCTCGCCCGTAGCACCCCGAGTCCTGCGGATTTGGGGTGTTACATGGCTCAAGTTAATTAAGTTCACACCTCTCCTTACAAGCTTTGATCCATATTGTTGAATGTCTTTTAGCAATGGAAGATGACATTCCATAATGCATCATCTAGCCTATGGAATCGAACATAAACTATTCAACGTCTTCAGCGATCTAAATTTTTATGAACAACAAAAGCGATCATTATTCGATGGATGAACATGCCTTATACACGAGTATTTAGAAGTTGAGGAATCTGGAGAGAGTAAGATACTTTCTTTGGCTACTCACACTAGATAAGCTATTTACAAATGCGGAAAGGGCTCGTCAACACTTCGCTTCATCGGTTATTTGCACCATATGTATGACAAAGAGAGAAACCATGCCCGTGTGGACTCACTGCAGGGTAATTTAATTACTGTTGAGCTCTCAATGGAAGGCAATGGTTGGATTACAACCTCTCCAACATTAAACATTGGCAATACAACAACTAGGACATGTGGTTCAATATGAGGGTGTGGTGGTGTTGACGTTGGAGGAACGAGTTCATTTTCAAGGGCTTGCCATAACCCATGCATAAAAATTCCTTCATCACTAATCCAGGTCTAGCTATCTCCTTGACACACAAAGGAAGGAAATACCACGTCATTAAACTTTGCAAACAGTTTGTTTCGATTACTTGGACGAAACAAAATTTCAATAGCTTCAAATCAGAATGTTGAGGAATGATTATTTCTTTCAGTTGCATCAGGGAACCATCGCCATTAATGACGACTTCTACTGTTGTTCCACCGTGGACGTGGTAGTGGTTTTAGAAAATATCAAGGTCCAACTCAACCTCATAACCATTATCATCTATAACACCGATAAGTATGATGACTACCGGAGTCGAACGGTTTAGTTGAAGCAGAAAAGGTTTCGCAAAACCATCAAAAAAATTTCCGAACATTCTTTCATCTCCGATAGCGCCATTGTTCTTCCTGAAGCAAATCCATGAATGCTTCCGTTGATAGTTTTGTCTCCCATGAACTGCATTTGTCCTTGAACTTGTCGCAACAAAATGTTGAGAAATGAGTATTTCTTTCAATAGCAGTAGGGCACCATCGTCATTCATGGCGGCTTCTACTATTATTGTACATTGGATGTGGTAGTGGTTTCGGCAAATATCAAGGTTAATCGCAGTGTACTTGCATATGATGCAAGTAAAATAGCTACAATGACCCCAATATCTTGAGGACGGGAAATGTTGAAGTTCATGAAAATGGGTTTGGAGGATAAAAACCTAAATAAGAAGAATGATATGAAACAATGTTAGATGGTGTCTCTATATAAATATGCGTATTCGCCTCTCTGTCTATGTGCATTATGTAAAAATTATATTATGTGTTAATTGGTATATTTTCTTCGTTGGAAAAAAAAATATTACAAATTATATCACACGTATATTGTGTGATTATATTGCCTTTTTTCTCAGGAAAAATACACTCAATTATATCATGTATTAATTGCGTTGACCGCCTCCTAAACTACGTCAACCGACAAGATGGTAATAACGAAAATTAACTATACCAGTTAATATTGTTCGAGGATTTAAGATCTCACATCTGTAACAATTTTTAGTAATACAACTTTTAAAGTTATCGCCTAAGCTAAAGAAAGGGTCATCTTTAAATGAGCAACATGGTATGTTGTGAATGGCAACACGGCCAATTTCTTGTTGGCCCAGTGGTGCGGTGATAGCCCCTGCAAGATGTCATCATTGACCCTCGTGCTAGGGTATCTCAAACAAGAAACATACATAGCTACTGGAATACATAGAGTGGGTGAGATTTACTAAAACTAATTAAGTTTCCCATCTCTCCATGCAAGCTTTGATACATATTGTTGAATGTTCTTTAGCAATGGAAGATGACATTTCATACTACATCATCTAGCCTATGGAAATCGAACATAAACTATTCAACGTCTTCAGCGATCAAAATGTTAGTGAACAACATAAGCGATCATCATTCAATGGATGAACATGCCTTATACACGAGTATTTAGAAGTTGAAGATTCTGGAGAGAGTAAGATCCTTTCTTTGGCTACTCACACGTTATAAGCTATTGATAAATGCGGAAAGGGCTCGTCGAAACTTTGCTTCATCGGTTATTTGCGCCATATGTATGATAGAGAGAAAACACGATGTATATATTTAAAGACTACGCCCGTATGCACTCACTGCGGGGTAATTTAATTAATGTTGAGCTCTCAATGGAATGGAACGGTTGAATTACAACCTCACCAACATTGAACATTGACATTACAATTACTAGGCCATGTGGTTTAGCTATAAGGGTGTTGTGGTGTTAGAGTTGGAGGAACGAGTTCATTTTCAAGGGCTTGCCACAACCCATGCATAAAACGTCCTTCATCGCAAATCAAGTTTTAGCTATCTTCTTGCACGCAAACGAATGGAGGACCTTACTATTAAACTTTGCAAATTAAACAACTTGTTTCGGTGGCTTGGAGGAAACCAAATTTCAATAGCTTCAAATCATAATGTTGAGGAATGATTATTTCTTTCAGTTTCATCAAGGAACCATCATCATTCACGATGGCTTCTACTGTTGTTAAACCGTGGATTTGGTAGTGATTTTGGAAAATATCAAGGTCAATCATAGTTTACTTGAATATGATGCAAGTGAAATGAGCTACAATGACTCTAGTATCTTGAGGTCGGGGAATGTTGAAGTTCATGAGGATGGGTTAAGAGGATGGAAAAGCTAGATAAGAATAATGATGTGAAACAATGTTAGTGGATGACTCTCTATAAAGATGTGTATTCGCGTCTCTGTTTATGTACATTATATAAAAAATGTATTAATTAAGTATATTTCCTATGTTGGGAATAAAAATATTACAAATTAAATCACACCTTTATTGTGTGCTTATATACAAAATTTATGATGATTTGGTTGTATCAAGTCGGTTGATGGGTGAAGTACATTCGCCCAATAACCACCCATCACCCAACGGGTTGTTACTTTTTTTTTATGGGTCGGATGACTCGTATACCCATCGTGTGGGAATGAAATTTCCGCCCCTAGTTTTGGAGTGGACAAGGACTTGGGTTTTTTAAGTTGCATAAACGTCATGAAAGTGAATCGAAGGTCATCCGATAAAGAGGTTTGTTGGTGAAATTCGCGAACGGCACAATTTTTTCTCAGTTATTATTAAACAAAAGATAAAAATCCTAAATATAAGACAATTACCATTTTTCGATCAATCACCCAAAATCATGAATTGTAACCAACCATTGATCTCATATGGGAACAAAAAATCTTTAATATATAGCTCAAATTAGAATTCATACTTGGTTTTTACTTTCACTAGTAGAGTAATATCAACAACGGATGCAAAAACAAATGTGATTAACATGAAGAAAGTATTAAACATAAGAAAATTTAATGGGGAAATTTTGTGAAGCACACATATCCTTCAAAGACTCAAACCCAAATTAACTCAATCTCATAACCATTATCATCATCACCACCACCGGTAAGATCAACGACTACCGGAGCCGAACGGTTTAGTTGAAGCAGAAGAGGCTTCGCATAACCATCAACAAGATTTTCGAACATTCTTTAATCTCTGATAGTGTTGTTGTTGTTCCTGAAGCATATCCATGAATGCTTCCCTTGATAGTTTTGTTTGTCAAGAACTGCATTGCTCCTGGAACTTGTCGCAACAAAATTTTGAGGAATGAGTATTTCTTTCAGTTTGTGAGAATGATTTGGGAGGATCAAAAATCTAGATAAGAAGGATCATGTGAAACAATGTTAGAAGGTGTGTATATATATATATGGGTATTCGCGTCTCTGTCTATCTAGATAAGAAGTTTATGAGAATGGGTTGGACCAATGGTGCGGAGATGGCCCACTGCAAGTGGTCATCACATGCCTACGTGATAAGATATCTCAAACAAGAAACATACATAGCTACTGGAATACATAGAGTGGGTGAGATTAACTAAAGCTAATTAAGTTTCACACCTCTCCCTGCAAGCTTTGATCCATATTGTTGAATGTCCTTTAACAATGGAAGATGACATTTCTTACTACATTATCTAGCCTATGGAAATCGAACATAAACTATTCAACGTCTTCATCGATCAAAATGTTAGTGAACAACAAAAGCGATAATCATTCGATGGATGAACATGCCTTATACACGAGTATTTAGAAGTTGAAGATTCTGGAGAGAGTAAGATCCTTTCTTTGGCTACTCACACGTTATAAGCTATTGATAAATGCGGAAAGGGCTCGTCGAAACTTCGCTTCATCGGTTATTTGTGTCATACGTATGATAGAGAGAAAACACGATGTATATATTTAAAGACTACGCCCGTATAACTCACTGCTGGGTAATTTAATTAATGTTGAGCTCTCAATGGAAGGGAATGGTTGAATTACAACCTCACCAACATTGAACATTGACATTACAATTACTAGGCCATGTGGTTTAGCTATAAGGGTGTGGTGGTGTTGACGTTGGAGGAACGAGTTCATTTTCAAGGGCTTGCCACAACCCATGCATAAAACGTCCTTCATCGCTAATCAAGTTTTAGCTATCTTTTTGCACGCAAACGCATGGAGGACATTACAATTAAACTTTGCAAACAACTTGTTTCGGTGGCTTGGAGGAATCCAAATTTCAATAGCTTCAAATCATAATGTTGAGGAATGATTATTTCTTTCGGTTGCATCAGGGCACCATCGCCATTCACGACGGCTGCTACTGTTGTTGAACCGTGGATTTGGTAGTGATTTTGGAAAATATCAAGGTCAATCATAGTTTACTTGCATATGATGCAAGTGAAATGAGCTACAATTGTAACACCCCGAATCCGTAGGACTCGAGGTGCCACTGAGTCAGGATCTCACAATGGATCATGATCCTAGCCTGACAACAAGTTCACTGGATCTTACTACAAGGCACAGATAGATTAAATACAAACATCAAACTGATATATAGATATCAAAAGGCAATACAAAAGAATCGCTGAGTATAAAAGAAACATAACTATATAACAAAATATCCCATATCCCACGATACGACCCCGTGTACGGAACCCTCAGCGGATCACCCACTCTGGATCACTCTGTAGCTCTTAACCTGCAAAGGATCTACAACACGGTATAAAACCGTTAGCTAACCATACACATATATATATAGAGATGCAAGAGCACAAACACACATCAGGAATCATAACACATCATCATGCTTTCACACACTTACCCGGTTTATTATCTTTATAAAGTTCAACACTTAAATCATATATAAATATGTATATGAACATTGACACGAGGAGTATATCATCCTCACCACTGGTCGCTCATAGCTAGCTGGAGTGGATCCGGAACACTCTCCAGTATACCATAAAGGAGTGGGGAGTGGCCATCCCGTGTACCAGATCTAGCCTAACTACAGAGAACCTCCCAGACTCCCAGCGGGATGAGAAGGGAAAGGTTATCAGGGCCCTACAATGGCAATCACTAAAACATAGGCCGATAATAACGACATCGCATGCTATCAAGCATATACACACACCACTCATGCATACATCCAATATAAGGATGACAGCTAAGTAAGTCCTACGAACTTACCTCAACCTCAGAAGTCGTCTTAACTCGATCAGCTCCAACTCTGGAGAACAGCACTGCCTATACAAGACATACAGAGATATCAATCTCATATCCATCTAAGGGTCACACCTAGACCCAAGGGATCCATAAGGATCAAGTCCAACCTATAAACCACAAGGCCATAACCGGCACCTATCGATCATACTCAAACCTAGCATGCCACTAAACCGCTCATACTAGGAAAGGAAAGGATCTACACTACTCTAGGTAGATCCGGGACAAGACGCACCTACGTGACAAGAGGAAAGCAGGGGCGGAACAAGGCAACCCGCAGGCGCGGCAACGCTCGGCTGCTGGCGCGGTGACAGCGGCCGCAGGCACGGGTGCAGACGTTGTGACACGGCTCCCGCAGGAGCGGCGGCTTCCAGGCGCGGGGGCGGAGATAGTGCAGAAAGTGATCCCGCGATTCCTCTTCGGCTCTTTACGTGATCAAATCACGTCTTCTCACATCCAAAACCAAGCACATACATATACATACATAAACCAACATCAATATGCCTCAACATGCATCTAATCCTAAGCTAGGAAGAGGAAACAAGATAAAAGGAATGAAGAAGAAGGCAAGAGCTTACCTACAGCTGTGACCTCAGCAAGGGAAAGATCACAAACACCTTCTCAGCTGGCTCCCAAGCTCAGCAACAACATCCATCAACATCATCAACAACAACCACACACAACTCTCTTGCAAACTCAAGAAAACTCACACACAAGATCAAGGAGAAGGAAGAAGGAAGCAAGAAGGACGTAAGGGGCTGGGAAAAGGAGTGGAAACCCTTGCTCACGAGCCAAGGACGAGGATTAAGAAGGAAGAAAGAAAAATTAAAGCACAAGTCAAAAGTCAACAAAGCCGGCTGCAACCGCAAGAAACCGCAGGGCGGTTCCCTGAGCCGCAGGGGCGGAACACGGCACAAGCCGCAGGGGCGGTTCCACGAACCCGCGGGGGAGGCTAAGACCAAACAAGCTCCAAAGACTAAGGCTCTTACAACAATGACTCTAGTATCTTGAGGTCGGGGAATGTTGAAGTTCATTAGGATGGGTTAAGAGGATGGAAAACCTAGATAAGAAGGATGATGTGAAACAATGTTAGTGGATGATTCTCTATAAATATGTGTATTCGCGTCTTTGTTTATGTACATTATATAAAAAAAATGTATTAATTAAGTATATTTCCTATGTTGGGAATAAAAATATTACAAATTAAATCACACGTTTATTGTGTGCTTATATACAAAATTTATGATGATTTGGTTGTATCAGGTCGGTTGATGGGTGAAGTACCTTCGCCCAATAACCACTCATCACCCAACGGGTTGTTGCTTGTTTTTATGGGTCGGATGACTCGTATACCCATCGTGTGGGAATGAAATTTCCGCCCTTAGTTGCTTAAACGTCATGAACGTGAATCGAAGGTCATCCGACAAAGAGGTTTGTTGGTAAAATTCGCGAACGGCACAATTTTATCTCAGTTATTATTAAACAAAAGATAAAAATCCTAAATATATGACAATTACCATTTTTCGATCAATCACCCAAAATCATGAATAGTAACCGACCATTGAACTCATATGGGGAAAAAAAATCTTTATTATATGTAACACCCCGAATCCGTAGGACTCGAGGTTCCACTGAGCCAGGATCTCACAATGGATCCTGACCCTAGCCTGACAACAAGTTCACTGGATCTTATAACAAGGCACAAATAGATTAAATACAAAACATCAAACTGATATATAAATATCAAAAGGTAATACAGAAGAACCGGTGAGTACAAAAGAAACATAACTGTATAACAAAATATCCCATATCCCACGATACAACCCCGTGTACGGAACCCTCAGCAGATCACCCACTCTAGATCACTCTACAGCTCTCCTAACCTGCAAAGGATCTACAACACGGTATAAAACCGTTAGCTAACCATACACAAATATAAGAGATGCAGAGCACAAACACACATCAAGGAATACTAAACACGTCAACATGCTATCACACATTTACCCGGTTCATTATCTTTATAAAGCCCACCACTCAAATCGTATATATATAAATATGAACATAGGTGACACGAGGAATATATCATCCTCGCCTCTAGGTCCAATAGCCAGCTGGAGTGGTGCCTGGAACACCTCCCCGTGTACCCTATAGGAATGGAGAGTGCCCGAACCGTTTACCAGATCTGGCCTGCCTACAGAGAACCTCCCAACTCCCAGCGGGATGAAAGGGCAAGTTATCACGGCCCTACAATGGGCAATCACTATATTATAGATCGGTAATAATATCATCGCATGTTATCAAGCATATAACACACACCACTCATGCACACATCCAATATAGGGATGGTAGCTAAGTAAGTCCGATGGACTTACCTCAACCTCAGAAGTAGTCTCAACTCGATCAGCTCCAACTCTGGAGAACAACACTGCCTATACAAGGCATACAGAGATATCAATCTCCTATCCATCTAAGGGGTCACACCTAGACCCAAGGGATCCATAAGGATCGTATCCTAACTCATAAACCTCAGAGCCATAACCGGCATAAACGATATCATACTCATCATCATTCTAACCTCATATACGTACCTAGCATGCTACTAACCCGCTCATACTAGGAAAGGAAAGGATCTACCCAACTCTATGTATACCCGGGACACGACGCACCTGCGTGACAAGAGGGACGCAGGGGCGGAACAAGGCAAACCGCAGGCGCGGCGACACTAGGCCGCAGGCGCGCGGTGACAGCGGCCGCAGGCAACCGCAAGCACGGACGCAGGCGTTGTGACACGGCTCCCGCAGGGGCGGCGGCGACAATGCAGAATGGGATCCCGCGGTTCCTCTTCGGCTCTTCACGTGATCACTTCACATCTTCTCCATTCCAAAGCCACATACAACCATATACATACACATTCCAACATCAATCTACATCCACATACATCTAATCCTAACCTAAGTAAAGGAAAACCAAGAAAGGAAGAAGAGAAGAAGAAGAAGACATACCACACTTGTGGTCCTAGGCTGCAAGGAAGATCAACAACCTCAACAGCTAGCTCTCAAGCTCAGCAACAACATCTACCATCATCATCATCAACAACCACACACAAAGCCACACCAAAACTCTTCCAAACTCTAAGGTAACCAAGAAGAAGATCAAGGAGCAAGAAGGGAGAAGCAAGAAGGACGTGAGAAGCTGGATTGGGAATGAAAACTGAAGAAGAAACCCTTGCTCCCCAAGGTAAGAAGAGAAGGTAAAGCACGAGTCAACCGGTCAACAAAGCCGGCTGCAGCCGCAAGAAACCGCAGGGGCGGTTCCCTGAGCCGTAGGGGCGGAACACGGCACAAGCCGCAGGGGCGGCTCCACGAACCCGCGGGGGCGGATAAGACCAAAACAAGCTCCAAATACTAAGGCTCTTACACCTCACTCGGACTCAGAAGCCGATGTATAACTCTCTCTATAACCTCGAGCACAGGCATGGAGGAACTCATCATCTCCATCCATAAGATCACTATACTATCCAGGGCATAGAGGAAAAACATCTCTAGCTAAAACATCACCATCTCACAAAGGCATGGAGGAAATACATCTCCAACACTACTATGTCCACCAAAGTAGCATGGACGAATACCATCTCCACCTAAACCTATCACATCACAATAGCATGGAGGAAAGAACCATCTCCAGCTATAATCAATCGCACTAGCATAACAAGATCTAATAAGATCACACATCACATCATAGCTAGTACGAAAATAAACACACAGCATGGCATATAAGCACATAAGGATAACACTCACCAAGATAGTACTAAGATCTACTCGCCGATCCTACTAGTACATCTATCTCGGCATAAAACTCTGGATAGTTCCTCTGAATACTATCATCAGTCTCCCATGTAGCCTCATCAGGTCCTCGTCTCGACCACTGTATCCTCAACATAGGAATGTCCTTCGAACGCAGGCGTCTCATACCTCGTTATAGGACTGCAATCGGATGCTCAACAAAGGTGTGGTCCAGCTCGACCACCAAATCATCATAACTCACAATATGTCTCGGAGGCAAAGCTAATCTGTATGTTCCGCTCCCAACCCGATCTAGAATCTCGAACGGTCCAACATATCGGGGACTCAACTTCCCCTTAATGCAAAAATGTCTAACACCTCGTGTCGGAGACACTCTCACCCACACATGGGCTCCTACTCTGAACTCTAGAGGTCTACGCCTCCTATTTGCATAAGACTTCTGACGGCACTGTGCAGTCAGCATCCGCTCTCTAATCAGTGCTAATCAAGCAACATCATCCTGAATCTGATCAGGTGTCAAACCACTAACTGTACTAGGCACATCCCAGCATAACGATGTACGACATCTCTGTCCATACAGTGCCTCATATGGGGCCATCCCAATCGATGCATGCCAGCTGTTGTTGTACGAGAACTCAACAAGTGTGAGATGATCCGTCCACACTTGTCCCCAGTCCAACACACAAGCTCGCAGCATATCCTCCAGTGTCTGAGTGGTCCTCTCTGACTGACCATCTGTCTGAGGATGAAACGCAGTAGTAAAGTGCAAACTCGTCCCCAGGGCAGTCTGAATCTGCTGTCAAAACCTCGAGGTAAATCGTCCATCTCTGTCTGAGACGATCGTCCTCAGTACCCCATGGAGTCTCACTATCTGCCTAGTGTACTCCTCAGCTAATCTACTCACCGGCCACGTTTCCCGAATAGGGATGAAACGTGCCGTCTTCGTCAATATGTCCACTATAACCCAGATGGCATCGAAGTTCCTGCTCGGTCTCAGCCCAGTCACAAAATCCATGGTGACGTCCTCCCACTTCCTTTGTGGAACAGAAAGTGGATGGAGCTCACCTCCAGGTCTGCAATGCTCGATCTTGACCTGCTGGCAGGTCGCACACTGTGCCACAAATCTGGCCACATCGGGCTTCAGCCCTCCCCACCAATATAAACGTCTCACATCCCGATACATCTTACTCGTACCTGGGTGTACAGAGTAAGGTGTACAGTGAGCCTCCTGTAATATCCTCTGGCGCAACTCCGCATCAGCGGGTACATAGACGCGACCGCAGGGTCTCAATACTCCATCTGCTCCTAGAAGGAATTGTGGTGCCTCATCCCAAGACATCCTCTCTCGGATCCTCATCAGCGTCAGGCAGGTCTCCTGCTTCTGTTGGATCTCACTCAACAGATCAGGTAGAACCTCTAAAGTACTCATCCGGGCACCCTCATCAGGAAACTGGATGTCCAACTCTAACTAGATCAGGTCTCTCTGTAACTGATGTTGAATTGTCAGCCTCGCAATCGCCTGCTCTCGAGGCGTCTTCCTGCTCATGGTGTCGGCGACAACGTTCGCCTCCCAGGATGATACAGAATCTCCAGATCAAAGTCCTTGATCAGCTCAAGCCACCTACGCTGGCGGTTATTCAATTCCCGCTGCGTGAAAATATACTTCAGACTCTTATGGTATGTGAAGATCTGACATATAGCACCATACAAGGAATGTCTCCAGATCTTCAGTGCATGAACTACCGCTGCTAACTTCAGATCATGAGTCGGGTAGTTCTACTCATACGTCTTCAGCTGTCTAGACGCATATGCAATAACTCTGCCTCTCTGCATCAACACACATCCCAAGCCTAGCTTGGATGCATCAGTGTAAACCACAAAATCCTCTGTACCCTCTGACTGTGCCAAAATAGGAGCGGAAGTCAGATGTCTCTTCAGCTCCTCAAAGCTCTGCATACACTGCTCAGACCACACAAATCTGGTAGTCTTCCTCAACAGACTCGTCAGTGGACGGGCAATCACAGAAAATCCCTCCACAAAACGTCGGTAGTGTCCGGCTAGGCCAAGAAAGCTACGTACTTCCTTGACGTTCGTCGGTGTCGTTCATGCTGCTACTACCTCTATCTTCGCCGGATCAACCTTTATCCCTTTGGCGGAAATGATATGACCCAGGAATGCTACCTCTAGCATCCAGAACTCGCACTTAGAGAACTTAGCATAAAGTTCTCTATCCCGTAAAACTTGTAGCACAGTCCTCAGTTGTCCTGCATGCTCCTCTCTGCTGCGAGAGTACACCAAAATGTCGTCTATGAAGACCACCACAAATTGATCTAGGAAGTCGATGAATATGTTTTTCATCAACTCCATGAACA
Organism: Fagopyrum tataricum; assembly: GCA_002319775.1. Lineage (NCBI taxonomy): Eukaryota > Viridiplantae > Streptophyta > Magnoliopsida > Caryophyllales > Polygonaceae > Fagopyrum > Fagopyrum tataricum. Next base: position 40,578,219 of record CM008280.1, on the reverse strand, counting down.
CTGTTGGGGCATTCGTAAGCCCAAATGGCATCACTACAAACTCGTAGTGTCCATATCTGGTCCGAAAGGTTGTCCTATACACATCCTGCTCTCTCACCCTCAGCTGGTGATACTCAAAGCGTAGGTCCCTGGAGAACATTGTCGCTCCCTGAAGCTGATCTAACAAGTCATCAATACGCGGCAATGGATACTTGTTCTTGATGGTCACCTTGTTCAGCTCTCTGTAATCTATACACAATCTCAACGATCCGTCCTTCTTCCGTACGAAGAGGACAGGTGCTCCCCATGGGAATACGCTAGGGAGAATAAATCCCTTCTCAACCAACTCCTCAAGTTGCTTCTTCAGCTCTAACATCTCGACAGGCGCCATCCGGTATGGGGCCTTCGAGATCGGTCTCGTACCAGGCTGTAACTCAATGCCAAAGTCCACACTCCTCTGAGGCGGTAAGCTGGACGGCTCAGCAAATACATATGTAAACTCACATAACATTGGGATATCCTCTAACGCTGGACTCTCCCCCTTCTTCATGGCATAACACCAGAAGGCATCACAACCTCGGAAAACTTCTATCTGCCCTAACTCGGTAGAGAGGGTGACAGTTCTCCTACCTACATTTAAAACTGCATAATGTCTATCCATCCAATCCATACCTAGAATGACTTCTTCATGCTCTAACGGCATGACAAAGAAGTCAACTAGTAACACACGAGTCCCTACAGAAATGGGACAACCATGAATCTCACGGGTACATCTGACCCTACTACCATCGGGTAACCCTATACTAAAGGGTATCCTCTCAATCGTATCTAAACCCAGACGCTCTACACATGCATCAGATGTAAAAGAGTGCGTAGCACCCATATCAAATAAGACTCTAACAGGTAAACCATGAATCAAAATGGTACCTGTAGCAGTCGGTGCAACTGGCTCCTCTGCACTCCTCAGCTCAAAAGCTCTACCCTGCACTCCTCTGGTGTCAGTGGTGCTCCCACCACGACCTCTGCCCCTACTCGGCCCAGGAGCATATCCCTGAGTCGTAACGCAATCTAGGACCCTTTGTTGTCCCTGTGTCTGATGCTGCTGAGGTGGCCTCTGCCCACCCTCCGCTACACTAGCAAGAGAAGAACCCTGCTGAGATGAAGCTCTACCTCGTCTACCAAAGGTAGCTCTGTGACCGGGTCTGCCACAAGTGAAGCAAATCACCTGTTGCCTCGTACACTCTGATCTCATATGCCCATACTCACTGCAGTTGAAGCACTGTACTCCCTTATCTGTAACCGGTGCAGATGAGGGATGACTCTGGCCTCGCCCTGAACCAGCAGCTCCACCAGTACCACTGGTCTGCCCAGTACGTTGTCTCTTCTAAGACCCTCCGGTTTGAGAAGCTCTCATCTGGCTAGCCCGCTCCCTCTCATAATCAGAAGCTCGGTCCTGATAGTCCATCAAGGACTCACAATGAAATCCCGACATATAGGTCCAGGTAGTATACCTGAGTCGTCGGGAGAACAGATACACATGCTGATCTATAGAAGGTGCAGCTGGACCCAGCAATGCCAGCTCCTCTTGAAATCTCCTGATGGCCTTTGAGACTGGTACATCCTAAAACCCAGCCTCAACAAAGTCTCGCAGTTTCTCCCTCCTCAGCGAGGCAGGGCAGAAACGCTCTCTAATCATAGTCCTCATCTCCTCATAACTAGTAACCTGTACTCGTACAGACGTCCACCAGTGATGTGCCAAATCTCTAAACAGAGTCTGCACCAACTCAATCTGTCTGTCAGCTGGACATCTAATAGACTCCAAAGTTGAGTCTACATGTCCTATCCATAGCTCAACCTCTAGCCCCAGCTTCCCGGAGAAAGGGGGTACTCCCATCTGATGGAATGCCTTCAACCAAGTATCTGGTCGAGGCCCTCTATGCTCCTCTGTAACTCGAGCAGTCTCAGCAACAGGTGCCGGTGCAGCTGGCACCTGTGTAACCCCATGGGATCTCTCAGATGATCCCTCATGTACTGGCAGATCCGGGATAGGTCTACCTGCTCTAGCAGCCTCCTCCACTCGCCTGATATACTCACGGAACTTTGGTCCTCCCATGGAGACATAATCCGAGTCATCTGACTGGACTCGCTGTGGACCCTGTCTCTCAGTTGCACCGTTCCCAGTCTCAGGAACGACACTCTCAGCAACGTCCTCGTGAATCTCTTCTGCTGCACGTGGATCAACAGCGGGAATCCTACCCCGTCCTCTACCTAGAGGGGGTCTACCTCTACCTCGTCCAGCTGCAGGTAAGGCTCTAGTCTGAACCATCTGCAGAGGACATAACCTAACTCAAAAGGCTATATATGCCATATGTATAGATATATAAAGTCAATCACAACAGAATATCTATATATATCTATACTGTCGAGGTCTTCAGAGGGGCGATGGCTCACGTACACGATATCCCAAAATATTTTGTACTCATTTCAAACCAAAAACCTTTTGAAAAGTCAAACCCCTTTCGGGTTCTATTTATTTATCTATTCGACCTTTATTGCAGATTGCAAATGCCATTGTTGTCAACCTGGGGCTCCGATACCAACTTTGTAACACCCCGAATCCGTAGGACTCGAGGTGCCACTGAGCCAGGATCTCACAATGGATCCTGACCCTAGCCTGACAACAAGTTCACTGGATCTTACAACAAGGCACAGATAGATTAAATACAAAACATCAAACTAATATATAAATATCAAAAGGTAATACAGAAGAACCGTTGAGTACAAAAGAAACATATAATTGTACATATGAAATATCCCATAACCCTCGCATAACACCCAGTGTACGGAGCCCTCAGCGGATCACCCCGTCTGAATCACTCTGCAACTCTCCTAACCTACAAAGGATCTACAACACGGTATAAAACCGTTAGTTAACCATACACATATATATAGAAGATGCATAAGCACAGTCACACGTCAGGAATGATAAACACGTCATCATGCTATCACACATTTACCCGGTTAATTATCTTTATATACTTCAGACTCTTATGGTCTGTGAAGATCTGACATGTAGCACCATACAGGTAATGTCTCCAGACCTTCAGTGCATGAACTACCGATGCCAACTCCAAATCATGAGTCAGGTAGTTCTCCTCATACATCTTCAGTTGTCGAGACGCATATGCAATCACTTTGCCTCGCTGCATCAATACACATCCCAAGCCTAGCTTGGATGCATCATTGTATACCACAAAATCCTCTGTACCCTCTGGTTGTGCCAAAATAGGAGCAGAATTCAGACGTCTCTTCAGCTCCTCAAAACTCTACATGCACTGATCAGACCACACAAATCTGGTAGTCTTCCTCAGTAGACTCGTCAGTGGACGGGCATTCACAGAAAATCCCTCCACAAAGCGTTTGTAATAACCGGCTAAGCCTAGCTTGGATGCATCATTGTATACCACAAAATCCTCTGTACCCTCTGGCTGTGCCAAAATAGGAGCAGAATTCAGACGTCTCTTCAGCTCCTCAAAACTCTACATGCACTGATCAGACCACACAAATCTGGTAGTCTTCCTCAGTAGACTCGTCAGTGGACGGGCATTCACAGAAAATCCCTCCACAAAGCGTTTGTAATAACCGGCTAAGCCAAGAAAGCTACGTACTTCCTTGACGTTCGTCGGTGTCGTCCATGCTACTACTGCCTCTATCTTTGCCGGATAAACCTTGATCCCTTCGGCGGAAACAATGTGACCCAAGATTGCTACCTCTAGCATCCAGAACTCGCACTTAGAGAACTTAGCATAAAGTTCTCTATCCCGTAAAACCTGCAATACAGTCCTCAGTTGTCCTGCATGCTCCTCTCTACTGCGAGAGTACACCAGAATGTCATCTATGAAGATCACCACAAACTGATCCAGGAAGTCGATGAAGATGTTGTTCATCAACTCCATAAAAACTGATGGGGCATTTGTAAGCCCAAATGGCATCACTACAAACTCGTTGTGTCCATATCTGGTCCGGAATGTTGTCCTTTGCACATCCTGCTCTCTCACCCTCAGCTGGTGATATCTTGAGCGCAGGTCAATCCTAGAGAATACAGTTGCTCCCTAAAGCTGATCTAACAAGTCATTAATGCGTGGCAAAGGATACTTGTTCTTGATGGTCACCTTGTTCACCTCTTTGTAATCTATACACAATCTCAACGATCCGTCTTTCTTCCGCACGAAGAGGACAGGTGCTCCCCGTGGAGATACGCTAGGGCGGATAAAACCCTTCTCAGCCAGCTCCTCGAGTTGCTTCTTCAGCTCCAACATCTCGACAGGCGCCATCCGGTATGGGGCCTTCGAGATCGGTCTCGTACCAGGCTCTAACTTAGTTCCGAAGTCCACACTTCTCTGAGGCGGCAAACTGGACGGCTCAGCAAACACATCTGTAAACTCACAGGCCACTAGGATATCCTCTAATGTTGGACTCTCCCCTTTCTTTCCTAGCATAACACCAGAAGGCCTCACAACCCTGTGCAATCAATCAAGCTGCCCGTATCGCACTGATAACCATGCCTGATTTTCCAAGGTCCCAACCTCGGAAAACCTCTATCTGGCCTATCTCGGTAGAGAGGGTGACAGTCCTCCTACCTACATCTAAAACAGCCTGATGTCTATCCATCCAATCCATACCTAGAATGACTTCTTCATGCTCTAATGGCATGACAAAGAAGTCAACTAGTAACACACGGGTCCCTACAGAAATGGAAAGGTCACGGATCTCACGGGTACCTCTTACCCTACTACCATCGGGTAACCCTATACTAAAGGGTATCCCCTCAATCGTATCTAAACCCAGACGCTCTACACATGCCTCAGATATAAAAGAGTGCGTAGCACCCGTATCAAACAAGACTCTAACAGGTAAACCGTGGATCAGAATGGTACTTGTAGCAGTCGGTGCAGCTGGCTCCTCTGCACTCCTCAGCTCAAAAACTCTCCCCTGAGCTCCTCTGGTGTCAGTGGTACCACCACCACGACCTCTGCCTCTACTCGGCCCAGGAGCAGATCCCTGAGTCGTAGGGCGATCGGGGACCCTTTGTTGTCCTTGTGCCTGCTGCTGCTAAGGTGGCCTCTACCCACCTCCCGCTACACTGGCAGGAGAAGAACCTTGCTAAGATGATACTCCACCCTGTCTACAGAAGACAGCTCTATGTCCTCGTCCGCCACAAGTGAAGCAAGTCACTATCTACCTCGTACACTCTGGTCGGATATGTCCATACCCACCACAGTTGCACACTGTCGTACCCTATCTATAACCGCCCGGTGCAGATGAGGGATGACTCTTGCGGCTCTGGCCTCGCCCTGAACCATCATCTCCTTCAATACCACTGGTATGCCTAGTTCTCTGTCTCTTCCTAGATCTTATATGCTCATTTGGAAATTGAGGAACCTCAGCAGCACATGTCGGTACAACTGGCACCTGAGTAACCCATGGGACCTCTCAAAGGATCCCTCCAGTGCGGGCAGATCAGGGGCACGTCTACCTGCCCTGGCAGCCTCCTCAACTCGTCTAATATACTCGCGGAAGGCTGGTCCCTCCATGGAGACACGATCCGAGTCATCTGACTGGACTCGTTGTGGACCCTGTCTCCCAGCTATGCCGTTCCCAGTCTCAAGGACGACACTCTCAACAACATCAGCATGAACCTCCTCCATTGTAGGTGGATCAACAGCGGGAATCCTACCCCGTCCTCTACCTAGAGGAGGTCTACCCTACCCCGTCCAACTGCAGGTAAGGCTCTACTCTGAACCATCTGCAGAGGACACAAATCTAACTCAAAAGGCTATATATATACCGTATGTATAGATATATATCAAATCAATCACAACAGAATATCTACATATATCTATACTGTCGAGGTCTTCAGAGGGGCGATGGCTCACGTAGACGATATTCCAAAACATTTGTACCCATTTCAAAACCAAAACCTTTTGAAAAGTCAGACCCCTTTCGGGTTTTGTTTATTTATCTATTCGACCTTTTATCGCATATTACAAGTGTCATTGTTGTCAACCTAGGCTCTGATACCAACTTTGTAACACCCCAAATCCGTAGGACTCGAGGTGCTACTGGGCTAGGATCTCACAATGGATCCTGACCCTAGCCTAACAACAAGTTCACTGAATCTTACAACAAGGCACAGATAGATTAAAACAAAACAGGAAACTGATATAGATAAGTATCAAAAGGTGATACATAAGTACCGCTGAGTACGAAAGAAACATATGTCCGGACATCAAATATCCCCTATCCCACGATAATGATCCTAGTGTATGGAGCCCTCAGCAGATCACCCCTCTGGATCACTCTGCAGCTCTCCTAACCTGCAAAGGATCTACAACACGGTATAAAACAGTTAGCTAACCATACACATATATATAGAGATGCAAGAGCACAAACACACATCAGGAATCATAACACATCATTATGCTTTCACACATTTACCCGGTTTATTATCTTTATAACGTCAATCACTCAAACGTATAAATATATATATCTGAATATGAATATATGTGACACGAGGAATATAACCCTCGCCTCTCGGTGATAATGCCAGCTGGAGTGGTCATTCGGGACTACTCCTCCGTGTATCCTAAGGGAGTGGAGACAGCGCCCGTTCCGTGTACAATATATGGACGATCCGCAGAGAACCTCCTGGTCTCCTCGTGGGATGACGGGGCTAGGTTGTCACGGCCTACAGTGGGCGTGTACTAAACCATAGATAGGTAATAACCACATCGCATGCTATCAAGCATATAACACATACATCACTCATGCATACATCCAATATAAGGATGGCAGCTAAGTAAGTCCTATGGACTTACCTCAACCTCGAAGTACTCTCACACCCAAACGGCTCCAACTCTAGAGATCAACACTACCTAAACAAGGCATAAAAACATATATCAAACTCATATCCATCACAAGGGTCACACCTAGACCCAAGGGATCCATAAGGATCGTGTCCTAACTCATAAACCACAAATCCATAACCGGCATAAACGATAATGTGATCATCCTTATTCTATCCTCGTATACGTACCTATCATGCCACTAAACCGCTCATACTAGGAAAGGAAAGGATCTACCAAACTCTAGGTAGACCCGGGACAAGACGCACCTGCGTGACGGAAAGACGCAGGGGTGGAACAGGCAAACCGCAGGCGCGGCAATGCTCGGCCGCAGGCGCGGTGACAGCGGCCGCAGGCAAGCGCAGGCACGGGCGCAGGTGCTGTGACATGGCTCCCACAAGGGCGGCGGCTTCTAGGCGCATGTGCGGTGACAAGGTACCCGCAAGGGCGGCTTTGCTGGACCGCGGGGGTGGCGACAATGCAGAAGGTGATCCCGCGGTTCCTCTTCGGTTCTTCACGTGATCAACTCACGTCTTCTTCATTCCAAAGTCACACACATACATACACATACACATACCAACATCAATCCAAGCTCAATTCATCTAATCCTAAGCTAAGGAAGAGAAAGAGATCAAAGAAAGAAGAAGAAGAACAAGGAGCTTACCCACAGTTGTGGCCTAAGCACGAAATTGATCCAAGACAGTACCTCAGCTGGCTCTCAAGCTCAGCACAACATCCACTAGCATCAACACCATCATCCTCACACAACTCTTTCAACTCTAAGGAAGAACAAGATCAAAATCAAGATGGAACGAAGGGAGAAGAAGCAAGAAGAACATAAGGGTCTGGAAAGGGAATGAGGAACACTTGCTCAGCAAGCCATAGCAAAGGAAAAGGTTAAGGAAGTGAAAGAGTAAAGCACGGGTCAAAGGTCAACAAAGTCGGTTGCAGCCGCAGGAAACCGCAGGGGCAGGCTTCCTGGCCGCAGAGGCGGAACAACAGGGGAGCCGCAGGGGCGGCCTCACAGACCCGCGGGGGCGGCTAAGGCCAAACCGGCTCCCAAAGACTAAGGCTCTTACAGTTTCTATATAAATATGCGTAATTGCCTCTTTGTCTATGTGCATTATGTAAAAATTATATTATGTGTTAATTGGTATATTTCCGTCGTTGGAAATAAAAATATCACAAATTATATCAGACGTTTACTGTATGATTATATTGACTTTTTCACTTAAGAAATATACTCAATTATATCATGTATTAATTGCGTTGACCATCTCCTAAACTACGTCAACCGACAAGATGGTAATATCGGAAATTAACTCTACTAGTTAATTTTTTTCGAGGATCTACGATCTCGCATCTGTAAAAATTTTGGGTAATACAACTTTGAAAGGTATCGCTTAGTTTAAAGAAGAGATCATCTTTAAATGAGCAAAATGATATGTTTTGAATGGCAACACGACCAAATTCTAGTTGGACCAATGGTGCGGAGATGGTCATTGCAAGATGTCATCACTAGCCCTCATGATGGGGTATCTCAGACAAGAAACATTCATAGCTACTAAAATATGTAAAGTGGGTGGGATTGGCTCAAGCTAATTAAGTTCACACCTCTCCATGCAAGCTTTGATCCATATTGTTTAATGTCCTTTAGCAATGGAAGTTGACATTCCATACATCATCATCTAGCCTATGGAATCGAACATAAACTATTCAATGTCTTCGGCGATCAAAATGTTAGTGAACAACATAAGCGAACATCATTCGATAGATGAACATGCCTTATACACGAGTATTTAGAAGTTGATGATTCTTGAGAGAGTAAGATCCCTTCTTTGACTACTCACACTAGATAAGTTATTGATAAATTCGGAAAGGGCTCGTCGACACTTTGCTTCATCAGTTATTTGTGCCACATGTGTGACAGAGAGAGAAACCACGATGCATATATTTACAGACTACATCCATATCAACTCACTGCGGGGTAATTTAATTAATGTTGAGCTCTTAATGGAAGAGAATGGTTGGATTACAACCTCTCCAACATTGAAAATTGGCATTACAACAACTAGGTCATGTGGTTCGCTATGAGGTGGGGTGATGTTGCCGTTGGAGGAACGAGTTCATTTTCAAGGGCTTGCCACAACCCATGCATAAAACGTCCTTCATCGCTAATCAAGTTCTAGCTATCTTCTTGGCACACAAAGGAAGGAAAGGCCTCGGCATTAGAGTTTGCAAACAGCTTGTTTCGGTGGCTTGGACGAAACCAAATTTCAATAGCCTCAAATCATAATATTAAGGAATGATTATTTCTTTCAGTTGCATCAGGGCACCATCGACATTCATGACGACTTCTATTGTTGTTCCACCGTGGATGTGGTAGTGGTTTTGGAAAATATCAAGGTCAATCATAGTGTAATTGCATATGATGCAAGTGAAATGAGGTACAAAGACTCTAGTATCTTGAGGGGGGAGAATGTTAAAGTTAATGAGGATGGGTTGAGAGGAAGGAAAACCTAGATAAGAAGTATGATGTAAAACAATGTTAGTGGATGTCTCTTTATAAAGACATGTATTCGCCTCTCTGTCTATGTACATTATATAAAAATTATATCACGTATTAATTAAGTATATTTTATTTGTTGGGACTAAAAATATTACAAATTATATCACACGTTTTACTGTGTGCATATATACAAAATTTAAGATATTTTAGGTGTCGTAGGTTGGTTGAGGGCTGAAGGACCTTCACACATCTTCCGCCCATCACCCAACGGGTTTTTACTTGTTTTTACGGGTCAAGTGACTCGTATACCCATCGTGTGCGAATGAAACTTTTGCCCCTAGTTGTGGAGTGGACGAGGACTTGGGTTTTTTAAGTTTCTTAAACGTCATGAAAGTGAATCGAAGGTCATCCGACAAAGAGTTTTGTTGGTAAAATTCGTGAACGGCGCAGTTTTATCTCGGTTATTATTAAACAAAAGATAAAAAGCGTAAATATAAGACAATTACTATTTTTCGATCAATCACCCAAAATCATGAATTTTAATCGACCGTTGAACTCATATAGAAAAAAATATCTTTATTATATTGCTCAAATTAGATTCCTCACTTGGTTTTACTTTAACTAGTAGAGTAATATCAACAACGGCTGCAAATACAAATGTGATTAACATGAAGAAAGCATTAAAACATAAGCAAATGTAGTGGAGAAATTTGGTGAAGCACACATCTTCTTCAAAGACGCTAACCCAAATTCAACTCAACCTCATAACCATTATCATCATCACCACCGGTAAGATCGATGACTACCAGAGCCGAACGGCTTAGTTGAAGTAGAAGAGGCTTCGCATAACCATCAACAAGATTTCCGAACATTCTTTTATCTCCGATAGAATCATTGTTGTTCCTGAAGCTCATTCATGGATGCTTCCCTTGATAGTTTTGTCTCTCATGAACTGCATTTGTCCTTGAACTTGTCGCAACAAAATGTTGAGGGATGAGTATTTCTTTCAATTGCATTAGGGCACCATCGTCATTCATGGCGGCTTCTACTATTATTGCCCATTGGATGTGGTAGTGGTTTCGGAAAATATCAAGGTTAATCGTAGTGTACTTGCATATGATGCAAGTGAAATGAGCTAGAATGACCCCAACATCTTGAGGACGAAAAATGTTGAAGTTCATGAGAATGGGTTGGGAGGATAAAAACCTAGATAAGAAGAATGATATGAAACAATGTTCGAGGGTGTCTCTATATAAATATATGTATTCTCCTTGTTGAGGAAAAATGTGTATAAATTCCCAAAACATTATTTCGTTTAATTTTAAATATATTTTAGTTCGATCCTTTTTTTACCCTTTTGATTCGAAAAAATACTAATACTAAAATATTTAGGATTTTTTATTAATTGGGATGCACCCGGATTTTTACGGGTTGCCTATGTATCTCTTTAAAGAGAATCAAGCCTTACGTAGTTCAGTTGGTTTCATGCATCAGATGATGTAATGTAGACCTACCTTCTAGGGGGTTGCGTAAATATAATTCAACTATCATTTTCATGGTTTATATATCCGATCATGCATCAAAGGGATGAAATTAAACCCACGGTAAATGGTAAATTCATAAAAGAGTGTAAAGAAGTAGCTTAGCCAGGACCAGAGTGGTCCTAACTAAGCCTACAAAGCATCAGAGTTTATCAACATACAAACATAAGGCATAAGAAAAAGTCCTAGTACTCCCGGTAGGCATGCAAACCTCCTGAACGTACCATCTACCATCAACTGACTATGAATATAAATATAATAAACCTCCTGGCACTGTCTACAAGGCCCCTCCACCTTCGGCAATGCCATCAGCAGAAAGGGACACTCATAAACCAATAAAGTGCCTAGCCAACGGATCAAGATATCATTCACCTTCGGCAAAGCCATCAGCAAATGAGTCTCAATTCCGGGACATAAAAACAAAACAAACATGTGCAGGCCAAGAGCATAATACAATTCTGGCATAAAAACATACAAAGTACTAAACCTCAAACCTCTCTCCAACTCTAGCTGGAAAGGCCTCATAGAGTAATTTGTAGGTATGCCCTCTAATCATCCGGACCAGGATATCAATGGGGATCCTATTCCGGTCAAACACCAGGGCATTCCTAGAGTGCCACAAGTAGTAGATCGTCGCTGAGAAGGCATATATGTGTGTTATGCTCGTCCAGCTCCTCCCTGGTGCAGTATGTAAGAGATATGCTATGACGTCCGCCCTCGTGGTCATCTTTGTAGACATCCGGAATCAATAGCAGACCTGCCTCCAAACCTCCCTAGCATAGGTGCAGCCAAAGAACAAGTGATCGTGTGACTCACTCTCCAGGCCACACCAGTGACAGGTAGGGTCTTTGTCAAGGAAATGTAATCTGTCTCTGGTGGATAGGCGTCCTAGAATCGCCATCCAAAGGATAAAACAGTGCTTGGGCGTGTTGCCCGTGTCCCACACTATCCTGAACCAATCCATCTCTCTCCATGCTCTCTGGTCATGTCGTAGGCGTCTGTAACTCTGAACTTGCCACCATGGCAGCAGCTCTCAAGTATCTCCTCCAATGTCGTCTCCTCGTCCACAAACGTGGCTACCTCATCTCTGGCTCCGATTATAGCCTTCACCAGAGGCGAGTCACGTCTGTGGGGCATCCAGTGGTCTGGCTCGACCACCTGTAAGTATCTGTGGTGGATCCACCTAACCCAAAGGTTGTCCCTCTTAGCATGAAGGTGCCAGTAGTACTTACACATAAATGCCGAGTTCCAACACCTAAGGTTACCGAGACCCAAACCACCCTCTCTCCTGGGCATGCAAACTCACGTCCAAGCTACTCTGGGCCAGCTCCAAAGGAACTGTCTGCATTGTCCTGTCAGCCTATCCATCACAAGCGCGGGAACCGGTAGTATCGACAGCCAGAAGCTCTCCGTACCCTGAAGAACCGTCCTGATAAGCTCAAGTCTACCTGCAGACAAATGTCTCTTGTTCCACGCACAAATGTACCTCCCAATCTTGTCCAAGAGTGGGGGGTAATCAGCTGCCCGTAAAACATGAGGTGCTATGGGGATTCCCAGATATCGGAAAGGAAAGATTCTCGTAGAGAATCCTGAAAGCGAGGTTAATTCATTTGCCTATGTTTCAGAAACAGAGGCTAGGAAAATTGAAGATTTCGGGAGGCTAACTGCTAATCCCGAAATCTTCTCAAATATGTGTAAGCAGTCCATAAGGATGCTTACTGACTGCACATCTCCTCTGCAGAAGAGGACGACATCGTCCGCATACATCAGGTGAGAAATCCTAAGTTCCTCACAGTGCTGATGAAAACGGAAACCAGGCCTAGAAGTCTCGTTGCGTATCATCCTGGAAAGGAATTCCATGCAGATGACAAATAGCAACGGAGACATTAGACACCCTTGCCTAAGCCCAGGCTTCCCCGGAAATAACCCATGCATTGTCTTATTTACCCGGATGGAGTAGGATGTCGTGGTGACACACTCCATCACCCAGTCAATGAACCTGGTCGGGAAACTCAGCTTTGTCATGGCATAGCGGAGGAACTGCCAGGATATCGTGTCATAAGCTTTAGCTAAGTCAATGTTCATGAAACACCTCTTAGTATCCCTCTTGACACTATATCTCCGTAAAAGTTCCTGAACAAGGAAAATGTTATCTAACATCAACCTCCCTGGAATGAAAGCAGATTGTGCCGGATCAATGAGATACCCAAGACACAGCCCTAATCTGTTTGCAATCAATTTGGTGATGATTTTATAGAGAACATTACAACAAGAGATAGGCCTAAACTGGTATACTCGAGTTGGAAAATCTACTTTTGCTATCAAAGAAACCGAGGTATGGTTAATTTGCCTAAGCAGTTTCCCATTAACAAAGAACTCCCTAACAGCAGCACAAACCTCACTCCCAGTCGTCTCCCAAGTTTGCTTAAACCAACATTCTATGAAGGGTTGTTTAACTCTCCTAATATCATGTGCACGATTGAGAAATGTATTTTTATCTTTTGATTTATTGTTTTGATATTTTATAGAATTCGGGTTTTGAATTTAGACTTTAATATGATATAAAGTCAAATATTTGTTTTCGATATTTTAAATATTTGTCACATAGACTTTATTATATTTTATTTATTTTGGGCGACTGAACTTGGTGTATTTTAACTTCATACCAAGTTTCCTATGTAACTCATAGACGAGTATCAAGTCTTCACGTAGTTTTGGATGGTTTATTTTATTTTATCTCCCAATTTTTATTTGACTTTATGTATATATTAAAAATTCAATATGTGATTGAGCTCGATAAATTATAAGTCGAGATTCCTACGTAGTCTTTATTTGAAGACATCAAATCACCAGTAGTTCCTTTAGATATAAATAACGTTTCATTTTTATCATTATAATAATTTTTTGACAAATTAATTTAATGTATACGAATCCTTTGTATACCCAACTTTTAATTATATTATAATTAATACAGTTTTAATCTATTGAAGAAAGCCATATAGTTCTTATGTATATTAGGATTCTTTTTCTTCCTCACCCACCTTTTTTTTTGTTTTGATCTCCTAGATCTAGATATGAATAACACTTCGATCATAAATATATGTATTTTTTTTATGCTCTTAACTCAAACTACATATGTCTACATGTCCGTACTTGTGAGCTCTTTTGTTTTGAATGGTTGAGCGTTTCATATATAACAGAATGCATAACTTTAACCTATTGAAGTCGTCATGGATTTATATTTCAATGAAATTATTCTATGCCTTTTCTTTAATCTTTGTTGTTTTAAGAAATTGTAAAGTAGATATCTTTCCGAACCGTGTTGTCAACCGTCATACACTTCCGTTGCCTTTGGACCTCGATCTAGGGTTCCGACTTCCTGGGAGGACGGCGGCGGCGCAGCAGGTGGGCTTCTCCTCGGCAACCAGTTCAATCCCGACGAAGCAACAATCAATGACCATTGGAAATTGAAGAACATGTCCTGGAAAGCAAAAACAATCTACGACGGAGGAGGAGCGACCAATTAGCAGGTCTTGGAAATCGAAGATCAACGTAATTTGGATGACACTTGGATGAAGATCAAAGTCATATTGGATAACTGCTATGAGGAAAACTGAACTCGTTACGCAATGCAAGAGCACAGAACTTTCACCGTAGGCTTGGTTTGTAGCACGGAGGATAGGGTTTGGAGGTTGCCAAGATGACCGTTGAAGAGTAAGGGGAAAAAAAGTTTTGTTTTTTTTTGTGGAAAATAGGGAAGGTAATGGGTTTCTCTTTTGTCCATTTAGTTCCTTTCATGGGTGTGGTGGTGGTAGGGAGGGAAGTATAGGTTTCTCTTGCTTGGTTGGTCATTTGAAAAGACAACACCTTTTTGCGGTTGAGCGCAAGAATGAGATTCGGGGCATCCTTGAGTTTAACCTTGATGTTTTTGTGGCGTTTGTGGAGGTTTTGTCCGTCCCCAGGATGTGATTGTGTAGAGGATGTATGTGTCTTCATGCTTTGAGTCGTGAGTGTCGTCACACCGATGGTTTTGTTTCTGCTTTTGGTGAGGATGGCGAATACATTGTGGGTATTTCGAGGCCGATGACAAATATCTCGGAATTGGTTGTTGCTGAGCAGATTGAAGTTGATGGGGGGTTTGGTGCTTGATGCTAGTTTGTTGGAGAGGGTTATGCGTGTTCCTATCACTACTATGAAAAGCATATCTCATAGTTGTCATTTAATCTTTTCTCAAGCGTTTTAGGGTGCTCTTTTAAAGGTGGTTGTTGAGCCAAGTTGTGTGGTTGCTTGGGTTAGGTTGTTTTTGCTCCCTCGTTGTACGTTGCAAGCTAGTGTTCAGGCCTATGAGTAGGCGAGATAGAAGATCAGGAGGTAGGAAGTTTATTCAACATCAGCGTATTTTGCAGGCCTTGTTTACTTGGGGAGAAGTTGATGGTGTTTCTAAGCTTGTGCATGCTTTGTTAGGAAGTTCAGAGCATAGACCTGTTGTTAGGGTTGATGGTGACTCAAAGAATGAAGAAGGTTGGGAGAGGAACCCTAATATCAAGCAGTGTGTTCGTAAGGTTTTAGATGGACATTTTATGGCTGTTGTAAAAGTTTTGTGCTCCTTTGGAGTAGCTCCTTATAGTGATGAGACTTTGAAGGTATTGAAGGCAAAACATTCCTTCAAACCTCCTCCTTCTAAGCCTTGTTCTACTTTTCTTGAACCACCCCTCGTTATTGACGTTGATTTGGTTTTTACATGCATCAAGTCTTTTCCCAAATGAGCCTCTTGTGGTAGAGATGGTTTGAGAGCACAACACCTTTTAGATGCTTTGTGTTGTGAGGGCTCTACAGTTGCCACAGGTCTTATGAGAGCGCTTTCATCAGTGGTCAATTTGTGGTTGGGAGGTAAGTATCCGCTGAGTTTGTTGCTTCAACGTCTATTACGCCGTTGTTGAAGCCTGACAATGGGGTTCGTCCCATTGCAATAGGTTCTATATGGATACGGTTGGTATCCAAAGTAGCCATGAAGGGAGTGAGTAAAGATATGTACTTTAATTGTTGTTAAGAAAGGCACAAGAGTATGATAACGTGCCGTAACCGTCGGTCCGGGCCGATGGTGCCGGAGGATTGCCCCGCGACCAGTCCAGTAGTGTATATGGGAAGAGGTACATACACCAGTCCTACAGGTTAACAGGGACGGGAGCAAGAATCGGGAGACTCTTAAGTTACAAGAAAAAGATGGAAAATAGATCAGATAAATTCACGTAATTATAGATAATAAACCGGGACCTTGAGTGTGCATGCAGATTGATTTACCGTATATTTCCTTATATGTGTTTGTGCTCTAGTGATGTGAGCCCGCCGGACTTAAGCAACGAGAATGATGCATGTGTCGGCACCTAGGTCATCACCACCTCTCACTCGAGCTAGATCTCGCATGCTAGGACAAACCACATTGACCTACCATCCTTTTGGAGCTCCGACATGTGGGTCCGACTATGATTGTCATTTGGTGAACATGCTTGAGGCGATTGAGAATTCCGGCTCGCCTTGACTTGGACCTTATAGTTGTATTTTGTTTGTTTGTAATATGTGGTCAGGCTTGACTTTATTTCATGATATGATGCCCACTTTTGCATGATATTATGGAATAATGAGGGTTGTATAATACAAGTGAAATAAAATGTTCACTTGTACTTAAACTAATCTTTCAAGAGGGTTAATACCACATTATGTTGGGTTTTTTTCCAGCCACGTTTTTTTGTCCCTTTAAGCTCCCAAATGGCCGGCCATATTAAGGTTATTAGGCCATTTGTTTGCTTGAATTTATATGGTGAAAAAAAAAACCTAGAGACTAAGGTGAGAGGCCAAAGTTTCGAAACCCACAAGGTGAGAGGCCAAGTGGTGTCCTTACGGTAAGAGGCTTGGAGGACAAAGGAGATCCAATATCGATGTGAGATTCCGAGTGAAAAGATCTCGAGCCAAGGAGATCAAAGGTGCGAGGTTGGACGATCCTTGCTTGACATATCCCAATCACAAAAATAAATAAAAAAAAGTGGACGGAAGGAACAATCACCGGTGGATCCTCACGTTCAACCGACGAAGAGCGCATCAAGTGGTATCAGAGCCCAACGGTGCGAGTTCCTCAAGCTTTCGGGGATGACGATCATCAACGAGTTGAGGTATTGAAGCCCAACTAGTTGAGATATTGAGAAGGTTTCCTCCCCTTCCCTTGAACCCTCATGACCAAATCCTCCCATTCTAAGACAAGTCAAGTTCAATGAAGTAAGTTAGCCTTTGTGCTTTCAAAGTTGTTGTTTGCTTTAAAATAAAACCCTAATTCTAGGTGAGATGCTAAGTTTTCAAACATCTAGGTGAGATGCTTAGTTGGTTCTAAGGTAAGAGGCCGAGGAACGAAGGTTCGAACCCCAAAGTGAGATTTTGAGGGTAGTTCGTTCGAGTTGAGGGGTTCCCAAAGTGAGAGGCCGAGGGAATTTGCTCTTCATATCCAAAAACACAAAATTTGAAGAAAAAAAACAAAGATTTCATTTCCCCGATTCCAATCCGAGTGTGAACTTGTGTCGGTGGATCCTCGTGTTCGAATCGAGTTCGAACACATCGAATGGTATCACCTTGATGTGCTCTTCGTCGGTTGAACGCGAGGATCCACCGGTGATTGTTCCTTCCGTCCACTTCTTTTTTGATTTTTGTGATTGGGATATGACAAGCAAGGATCGTCCAGCCTTGCACCTTGGATCTCCTTGGCTCAAGATCTTTTCCCTCGGAATCTCACATCGGGATTGGATCTCCTTTGTCCTCCTAGCCTCTCACCGTAAGGACACCACTCGGCCTCTCACATTGTGGGTTTCGAAACTTTGGTCTCTCACCTTAGTCTCTAGGTTTGTTTTTTTTCAAAGTAAAAACACAACTTTTGATTGAAGAATCACTCAATTTTCGTCTACTAGAAAAGGGTGTGGGAGAGCCTTATATAGGCTGAAAAATCAGCACCTAAACTCCCACATTTAAAGGATACAAGCTCAAAAGATTGGAAATTAAACAAGGGAAAACAAAGGGATTTCACCACATAAATTCAAGCAAACAAATGGCCTAATAACCTTAATATGGCCGGCCATTTGGGAGCTTAAAGGGACAAAAAAAACGTGGCAGAAAAAAAAACCCAGCATAATGTGGCATTAACCCTCTTGAAAGATTAGTTTAAGTACAAGTGAACATTTTATTTCACTTGTATTAAACAACCCTCATTATTCCATAATATCATGAAAAAGTGGGCATCATATCATTAAATAAAGTCAAGCATGACCACATATTACAAACAAAAAAATACAAATATAAGGTCCAAATCAAGGCGAGCCGGAATCCTCAATCGCCTCAAGCATGTTCACCAAATGACAGTCATAGGCGGACCCACATGTCAGAGCTCCGAAAGGATGGTAGGTCAATGTGGTTTGTCCTAGCATGCGAGCTCTAGCTCGAGTGAGAGGTGGTGATGACCTAGGTGCCGGCACATCATTCTCGTTGCTTAAGTCCGGCGGGCTAACATCATCTAGTGACATTTTAGTATTATAATTGTAGCTAACGGTTTTTACCGTGTTGTTAGATATTGCAGGTTAGATCTCTAAGAGAGATCGAGAGTGAAGTGGTCATCCGGGTTTCCGTACTAGGTTCGGGTTCTTTGGTTACTTATTGAGTTATTTATTTCTGCAGTTTACTTTTATCGTTAGACTTACTCGTTTTAGAGATTGGTTGTTGATATGTTTAGTTGTGTCTTTCTACTTTTAGTACTTTTATTTAAGATATAACGTTTTAATATTTGTGCCTTGTTTCAAGGTCCGTAGTGACTGTTGTCAAACTAAGGTCGGGACCCACTGTGAGGTCCTAGCCAGCGACGCTCCGGATTCTCATAATTCAGAGTGTTACATTTCCTTTGTAGTTTGATTGAAAAAAGAAGATTGATGGGTTGAGAGGCACTTCGATAATCGATTATTATATTTAATATAAAAAAAAGCTCCCAAAACCACGACAAAATTAAGGACATGTGAAAAAGTGTCAAAATTAGAAGAGAAAAAATGTGTGGTTGTTGGGATGCGAACCCAAAATTCCATGACCACACCGTGGAATTCTTACACTAAACTACAATCCCTTTGTTGTTTTTCTTTGAATTTTACATTGTTTTGTTTTAGCATGAAGTAATATAAAGCGTTGTTTTTTGTTACTCCTTTGGTCGTCTTCTATTTTTTTACCCCTCACCGACAATATTATAAGGATTAAGGTGGCAATCACTTCTACATCTTTTAGTTATCGGCTTTTGTGGCGATAATTGATGATGAAAAGTGTTTTGGTTTTTTAAAGGGGATCAATTTCCACTAACAACAATGCAATTATTCATTGTGGATTTACACCGACATCATCCCCTACAAACCGAAATTTTTTTTCATTTGTTTCAAGATGGAAACTTTAAATGGAGAAAAGACATGCATTGAGTTTTAATAAAACTCTAATTAAAGAAGCTCGTTTTTTTAGCTTGAAGGCTTTATTGTAGTGATGATGAAGGTTGAAGGCTTTCTTTTGTAGTTTGACGTAAGAAAAAACATCAATGGGATGAGAGACACTTCAATAATGACTTTTTATTTGCAATGCGAAAAGATTCCAAAATCTTGTTACACGTAATTATGTGACATTTTTATACTCTCTTAGTTGTCTCCTATTCCAACTCCTTGATGTGTGATACAAAATTTGTCAAATCTAACATGTACAAAAATATTTCATTTCAAGTAGATAGGGTAGGGTCACTTCTTTTGAGATTAAACACAAAATTTATATTACGACAATCATTAATGACATAAAATGTTAAAATTAAAAGACATGTTGTGGTTTGTTGGGATTCAAGCTCAAGTATGCACGGCCACAGCGTGGAATTCTTACCACTAAAATACAACAACTTTTTTACGTTATCATTACGTCATATTGAATTATATTCGAGTTAGTTATAAACTCGTATTTACCTATAAATAGAGATCATCTTTCATTTTGTCAAATTAGCTTATAATTGAATAATATTGTGCATTTGTTGTCAATTAATCGATTAGCCTCAACTATCAATAAATAAGTCTTTGGTTCAAGAATTTTGTGTGATCCTTCTCTTCTAGCCGTGTGTTCTTCCCTCGTCCTAGTGTTTGGTTCGATCTTTAGTTCGATCAATCCAGATTGAATTCAGCATTGAATCTTTTATCTATTCTCTAATAAATTTGCTATATATGTTTGTGTTTGTAGTTGCATGTTCTCTTCTCTCCCTTTCTCTTGAGTTGCACCGAAAACCTAGGGTATAAAGACTTAATTTTTAGTTTGGTTCGTTATAACAAGATTTAATCAAGTTTGTAATTCTCTTCATTTTCCATTTGCCTATTTAGTTTCATTCTAACATTTATTCCTTGCAAATCTCAAGGCTCGATAAGTCATATCTAAACCTTCAAACTATGAGTGCACGAAAAGTTAAACAAAAAGTCTCAACTATTGTTGAAGTTTGCTAAATGATTATCTTTTTGTGTTTTATTTAACATATATTAATTTTAAAAAATAGTAATGCTCATTTATAACTCTATTGGTATTGGGTCAAAGTTGTGATTGGTCAAAAATCATCCACGAAAAAGGATTTCTCCCCAAATCTTTGTCAATGTGGCCTAAGAAGGCATATTCAAGCTAACGGTAGAGTTTGGTGACAACTCAAAACAACGTTCGAGTCGGAGATGGCTAAGCCCAGAGATTTCACGGTTTAGAATATATTCAATAACACGAACCAAATTCTATGATGGTTGTATAATGGTGAACCCAACACTATAAAACGCAATGGGTGGATTTCGAGACAAAATGAGATGTACTCGGTCTAAAATGACATATTTATTCTCCTTATTTGTTGTGAGTATTTATAATATCTCTTTTCATGCTTAATTAAGTAGTAGGTTTCACAACCCATTTTCTTTGCTTTTGTTTTTCTTCTTCTTTATAATATACCCTATTTAAGAAAATAAAAACACAGTGAAGAAGTTTGTAAAGTAAGGCAAACTTCTTGAGAAAAAAATTGAAAAAGAAAACAAATAGTATGGAATCATATTTGATGTTACATTAGCTTTAACAAAGATCATTTTTTTTTTTTGGCAACATAAGCTACAACAACTTTTTTTTATAAATGAAGTTTTTAAAATTTAATTCACTATGAAAATAATACTTTTCATACTAATTATTTTAAACCTTATTTGCACATTTAACTTACCCTTCTGATAATTATTAGAGTATACACATCGGGAGTTCCTAGCACTAATCTCCACTACCACATAGGAGAGATAAAAAAAAAAATTTGATAGAAACAAGGGTATTTTAATCTACTGCAAGACAAAGAACAATAGCTACTTATGGCAAGTATAATGAGTAGAGCAACATCAAATTTACATAAACATGAAAAGCAGACAAAAAATAGCTACATTTTTCATGGCCAGTTGCAACATTGATTGCATTAGCCATGGATGAGTTCATCAATCACTAAGAAAGTGTAGAATCAGCAAATGTAAGTGAATGAGGATATGTATCCAAGAACAAAGTAAAAGAAACAAAGGACTTGTGAAGAGAACCACTTGCAATGGCTTAAGCTGCTGCTACAGCCTCTTCTTCCGCCATCTGTGAAGGCGAAAGGAGGGTGCATATGAGGTTTCTATCACCATACACGTTGTCTACACGTCCTGCAAAACCAACATGGATAATCTAAGTATTAAGAACTCGGAAGTTGTCAATGGTTCATGATTTCGTATTCCACTAATGTATCATTGGCATATGGGGTCCATTTGGTAATATAAGATTATGTAGATGAAACTGAAGATGAAGAGAATTATTTAAATGTAGAATTAAGGAGATTAAATTGTTTAAGAAGATGAGTACGAAGATGAGTTAAATGAGTGTTTGGTAAAATGAATATCACTGTGGGTAAAATTACAAAAAAGTAGAGTTAAATCTTTTTTGTGGATGAAAGAGGAAAAAAAAAAAAGAGGATAAAAATGAGAATTCAGCCTTAATAATCCTTGGCTACGTTTGGTTAGTAGTAAAATTAAGGGATGAAGATTATGGGGAATAAGAGGAATGAAATAATTCCGATAATCTTGTTTGGTAAGGGAATGAAGGAGATGAAGGGAATTGAATCATGGAGATTATGGGAATTAGATTATGGGAATTGTATAATGCTATTGAACTTGGATTATAAGGATTATGGAGGCTAAAATCTCATTTTTACCCTCTTTTTCTCATCTCTTTCATCTACAAAAAAAATTGAACACATACTTTTTCGTAATTTTACCCACAATCATATTCATTTTACCAAAAACTCATTTCACTTACTTTTATACTCATCTCCTAAACAATTTCATCTCCTAAATTCTTCATCTAAATAATTATCTTCATTCTTCAGCTTCATCCACATAAACTTACCTTACAAAACGGACCCCTTATAATCATTATCATGTTCAATAGAATTACACAATTCTCATAATCTAATTCCCTTAATCTCATTTTTACCCTTCTTTTTCTCATCTCTTTCTGTTTCTTCATCTCTTTCATTCCCTTACCAACTGAGATTAACAGAATTATTTTCCCCATTTAATTCCTACAATCTTAATTCTCTTGATTTTTTTCATCAACCAAACAAGGCCATGAATGCAAATACAACTCAAGTCTAACAAGAAAAAACAGAAACTTACCTGTAGAAGGCCAAAACTTGGAGCCACGGAGCCACGAAGCAGGATATGCTGCATACTCTCGACTGTATGGCTTTGTCCACGTGTCTGCCATGAGCAGTGATGGCGGGTGAGGAGCTCCCTGAACAGAATAACATTCAATTACATCTGTGTTAAACATTATCCAGGAAATCGAGTAGCCAAAAAAGCATGAGTATCGAGCTTGCTTGCTCTTACCTTGAGAACATTATCATGAAGATCAGCTTTGCCGCTCTCAATCTGAGCAATTTCCTCTCTAATGGAAATAAGGGTATCACAGAACCTGTCCAACTCAGCCTTGCTTTCACTTTCTGTGGGTTCAATCATGAGAGTACCAGGTACAGGCCATGACATGGTTGGTGCATGGAATCCATAATCCATGAGCCGTTTGGCAACGTCTTCTGGCTCTATACCAGCAGTGTTCTATGATGACAACATAAAAACATCAGTCGTTGTAACAAACTAACAATACGTCATTTTAAATAGGGTATTGAGTGAAAATTACCTTAAAACCTCTCAAATCTATGATGAACTCGTGAGCACATGTCCCGTTGACACCGCGGAAAAGGATAGGGTAGTGGTTCTGCAATTTTTTAGATTAAAATAAATGAAAATTGCCTTCAAACCTCTCAGAACTATGATGAAGGTTGTGTTTGCTAAGCCACAAACACTAGTGTTTGGTGTGTTTTTGTTTTTTTAGAATTTAACCATTGTTTGGAAGGGTAAAAAAAAAACTTACTAACTCCGGAAATAGAAACGGAATGGAAATGTATCTAATCCATATTTGTACATTGTTCGTGAATTTTTTTGGAATATTGTTTCATGCAAAATGCATTTGCTTTCTATTTTGTTTCTCTATAGGGTATCAAACTAATCAAATTCTACTACAAATACTTTAAACCACAAGGAATGATTCCAAAAAATTTCATGCATAATGGCATGGATATGAACTAGATTTGTTTCCATTCAATTTCCGTTTCCGGGGTTAAAATCAAACGGATCCTTAGTGTTTAGTGTGTGTTTTAGAAACACTGATAAAATTCACGGTTTGCATTAAAACACAAGTGTTTTGGGTCCAAAAAGACCAAATTGCCCCTTAGAATTTCTACTTATAACAAGTCAAATCACAAATTTATCCCAATTTTTAAAACACAAACACTCCAAAAAACACTCGAAAACACTAAACACTAGTTTATCTCAATAGCTTAGCAAACACAGCCGAAGTTGATTAACTCACCTCCAAACGCTTAGCCATGTAATTTGCATTTAGGATAGCTATCTTGGATGCATCGGTCAAGCCCTTGGACCCCATCATAGCTATATAGGTGTACGAGATTGGCAAAATCAGAGCAGAGCCCCAGGGTGCTGCAGAGATGGTGCCAAGTGGCTCAAGTGACTCGGGTGCAGGAATCCCCCCGGTTGGTACCTTCAATGTAAGACAAACAATGTATGAACACTGCACAATGGAACTTCTACAGAACGAATAAGCACCCGTTCACATACTTACCACCGGATGTGATGGCAAGAAAGGTGCCAAGTGTTTCTTGACACCAATAGGGCCCATACCGGGACCACCACCACCGTGGGGAATGCAAAATGTTTTGTGTAGGTTAAGATGGCAAACATCTGCTCCTATAAATCCTGGGCTGGTAAGGCCGACCTAGAATATATGTATATAATAACCAACAAATAGCCATTTATCAACTGTATGATAGAATAGACAGATGTCTACTGAATTTCGAGAATTTCAGCAAAGCATCATATGAAAGTCGCAGAATGCCATAACAAAGAAAAAAAAGAAGAGAAATGGTGATTTTCAGAAAGAATCTGATGATGATTAGAAATAAAATAGTGTTGAAATTTTCAGAAGAATCTAAGTTAATCTGCTGATTTTTTTCCACAAAATAATGAAAGGTAAACACATCAAATAAGTGAGATTTTTTTCTGGTCAGAAAATACAAGAGAGATTACCTGCATGATATTCTTTATAACAAATCTATATTGCATGAAATGTGATAATAAATTACAGCAAGCAGGGTGAGGATAAGACGTACAACACAATAACCCTAAATCTGCAATACAATTGTAATCGCAGAAAAAACAGTTTTCAAGGACCTGCAAACTAATAAGCGTCTTGACATATATAATAAATGGAAAAACAAGATGAAAAATAGTTTAGGTGCATCAAGTAAAATTCAAACAGACGAAGAAACTCGACAAAAATCTATATTAAAAAAAAGGTGAAGAAAGGAAATAGACCTGTGCATTCATGTTTGCACCATCCATATAAACTTGGCCACCATTATCATGAATTATTTTGCAGATTTCATCAATCCCTTCTTCATAAACCCCATGGGTTGATGGGTATGTAACCTGAATTTTGTATACCAAAATTATCACAATATTGCACAGAAATAGTACATATAGGTTTGCCCTATAAGGAAAAATCATACCATGAGAGCAGATAAGTTGTCCTTGTGTTTTTCAGCAGCATTTCTCAACTCTTCAATGTTGATATTTCCCTTGGCATCAGTTCCAACAGTAACAATTTTCATCCCACACATAGCAGCACTAGCAGGATTAGTCCCATGAGCAGAGACGGGAATAATGCAAACATCACGGTGATGGTCTCCTCTCGACTACAAGAAACTTTCGTCATTAGAAATGGTACCAAAGATGCACATAAAATATAGATTTGATAATTAAATATGTAGAAATGTCAATTTCTCATAATAAGAACGTACTGCCATGATAGGTGAATTTTAGACAAAATCATCAAATCAAAGAAGTCTAAGGAGCTGTGTAGACAACTTAACAACCAACTATCTATTCCAAGAAGTAATTAGGTATGTTTTTACAGCATAGGAAGTGTTGAGCTGGGAAGCAAAAAATTCATAATTCTGTTTTATCAAAGTAATATGAAAGAAAAATTAGGTGTAACAAAGGCCCCTCAGTCATAAAAATTATGTGTAGCATATTTCTTTAAAGTTTTCCCGAGGTTCTCCTCACTGTTTGACTTCTTCAAGATTCAAGCACAATATAGTGATATATGCACGGGTTGTCTCTACTGAAAGAGACTAAATAATGAATGCTGTTTGTTAGGTTAACGAAGAAATAAATCTTTTCCATAAGGTAACCATGCAAACCCATTTCAAACAATTCGCAAGAAAGTGTGTCCTCCTTGTTATGCAGAAGTGACAAATAAAATGTTTTATTAATACCAGGTGGTAAGCGCGGATAACCATCAATCCAGCATACTCCCCAGCAGCACCTGCATTAGGCTGCAACGAGAAAGAGTCGAACCCTGTGATGGTACACAGCAGCTCACCCAAATTCTCGAACATTTCCTACAAGATAGTATGACAAATACAATAAGCATTAGAAAAATTACCAATCCAGATTACTAGATGTAAATTTATCCAATAACCATCCAACAAATTAACATCATTTCCATAACCGACATACCTGATAACCCTTGGCCTGCTCTGTTGGAGCAAAAGGGTGGATATCCGTAAAGCTAGGCCATGTGACTGGCATCATTTCACTGGTGGCATTCAATTTCATTGTACAAGATCCCAAAGGAATCATACTATGGCATAATGACAAATCCTTTGCTTGCAACCTATGGAGGTACCTAAGAATTTCGTGCTCGGTGTGGTACCTAGTAAAAGAAACCAAAAAAAGAATGGTCAATACAACATACATTGTGAACTTTCAATTCAATGATAAGATTCATACGAGTTAAATACTGAATGAGTCAGGAATGGACTCTGCCTCTCCAGTGAACCAGGGATTCCATCTCCAACCTCTGGAACGATAGATGTGGCAGTGAATGTCACCTAAACATTTCAATCAAAAAAGAAGTTACCATATATACCTGAAGATTGACTGATATTATATAAGAAATAGAAATACTCACAGGTTTTCCACCAGCAAATACTTTGAAAAGTTTGTCAACATCCTCTAAATTGGTGGTCTCATCGAAAGAAACAGTTATCTGTAAAATAGAGCCAAGATATAAATCACAGTGAAACAACTTAATGGATCAAAAAGAAATTTAATCAAACTCAACCCAACTTACGCTAATTGAATCAACTACTCGTAAATTAATCTCATGCTTGTAAGCAGCATCAGCAATTTCCTTGGCGTTGGCACACTTGACCTTCACAGTGTCAAAGAAGGGAAGATCTTGCACCTCCACAGTACCAAGCTTCTTCAGACCAGCTGCAAATGTACCAGCAAGACCATGGACTCTCTGAGCAATAGTCTTAAGACCCTCAGGCCCATGATAAACGGCATACATAGCAGCCATGTTTGCAAGCAAAGCCTGCAAAACCAAATGTAGCCCTTGTTCAATAAAACCACAATATAAATTAATCATTAATTTTATGCAGCATTCAAGATCTTAAGATACTAAAGGTCCATTTGATATCATTAAAAATAACAGCAGGTTGGTACCTGAGCAGTACAGATGTTGCTTGTAGCCTTGTCTCTCCTGATATGTTGCTCCCTTGTCTGCATAGCCATACGCAAAGCATGCTTACCTGACGAATCAACACTAACTCCAATAATTCTCCCAGGCATCAACCTCTTATACTCTTGAGAAGTAGCCAAGAAAGCGGCATGAGGACCACCATACCCCATAGGTACACCAAACCTCTGAGCAGAACCGACCGCTATGTCAGCCCCAAGCTCACCCGGTGTCTTCAACATAGTCAAGGCCAAAAGATCAGTAGCCATGACAACCTTAACACCACTAGCATGAGCCTTCTTTATAAACTCTCCATAATCGAAAACTTCACCTTCAGTCCCCGGGTACTGAACTAACACACCACAAACATCACCCGACGAGTAATCAATGTCCTTAACATCAGAAGTAACAACCTTAAGATCAAACCCATCAGCTCTAGTCTTACACACATCAATTGTTTGAGGGTGGCAATTATTAGCTATAATAAAGGTCTTCCTCTTCCCTTTGAGGATATTATTACACATAGCCATAGCCTCGGCCGCTGCTGTGCCTTCATCAAGCAAAGAAGCATTGGACATAGGCAATCCGGTAAGATCCGTAATCATGGTTTGATAATTCAATAAGGATTCCAATCTTCCTTGAGAGATCTCAGCTTGGTAAGGAGTGTATTGAGTATACCAACCAGGATTCTCCATTATATTCCTCAAAATCACTGGTGGGACAAAGGTATTATAATAACCCATACCAATAAAGGATTTAAAAATCTTGTTTTTATCGGCCAAGGTCTTCATGTGTGCAAACATTTGAGATTCAGTTAAACCCTCGTCAAATTTCTGAAACTCCATCGAAGGGAGTCTAATTGATTTTGGGACTGTGGCATCAATAAGGGAATCAAGGGTATCAAATCCAACAAATTGGGCCATTTTGGATTGCTCATCGGGAGTTGCGGAGTTATGGCGGCGAGGGAAAGTGTCACTGGGTTTCAATGCATCAACAGAGATGGATCTAGTTTGTGCATGATTACTAAAACCCAAATAGCCAAACATGCCATTTCTACGTGAATATGAAGTTGACGAAGAAGAAGCCATGGTTGAAATATACCTTGATTGGGATAGGCCAGAAGATTCAGCAATGGATGCGTTGCTTGGCTTGGTATGAGCCAACAAGCGCCTGAGCATTGCCCTGCTAGCCAGCCGCCTTGCACGCTCCATTTTTTTCTTTGGGATTTTTCGCCCTGAGGATTTCAGAGGCAAAAGTAGAAAAATGGCGAAAAGGGCAGGATTCCTGTTATGCAAATTCTATAAAAAGTTGCTCTTTTTTTTTTGAAATGGAAAAGGTTGCTCCTTTATTGGAGAAGTGGTGCGGTAGGTGTAGGCCAATGGGTTAGTGTTAGTCTATATATTATTGGATTTGACACAAATAATCAATCAGTGGTCGTGAATGGGAATGCAAATTTTAATCATAATATATTAGTGGTAAGTAAGGTGAGGATTAGCATTTTGGTTGTTATTTTTCGGAAATTGGTTTGGTGATTTATTTTAAAACAAGTACTCTTCCGTTCATTAATAATTGTTATTTTAGCATTTTACACACCTATTAAAGAGACCGTAAAATATACCCTTATACCCTATTTCTTATTTTATTTTATTGTAAATCACAACTAACTAAGTAATAATGATTAGAAAGTCAAACGTGTAATATGAATACAAAAATAGCTAAAACGACAATTATTTGTGAAAAATATATATATATAATATATATATATATATATATATATATATATATATATGAAATTAAACGTGGTTTATTCTTATATAATGTAATAATGAGATGTGGTGACATCATAAAATGCTACTTATACCAACTTAGTGAGGTTGGTGGATAGTGAGAGCTGAGTTGGTGTGAGGAAAAAGACAGCAGGTTGCTGGCGTGGCACTTGCAACTTACATTTGTTTTTTTACATTTTTTTATTATTTTCTGATTAGCAATTGAAAATGAAATGAGGCCTTGGAAGTTGGAAAACAAGATTGAGTTTCAATGGACAAAGATTTTTGAAATAATAACAATAATAATATGTACATAGAGGATATTGGGAATGTGATATTGGTATATTGCTGGCAGATTCTCTTTCACATTTGGCTTATCACGATTTCCCACCTTATCTTTGCAACCTGCAAACGCAGACATGATTTACTTACTTACTTACTTTACATTATTTACCCGATTTACTTACCTTAATCTACCCTTGTGCATAGTACACTTACTTTATTATCTTATCCTGCGATCCCTTGAATCCTTGATTCCGGTTATACACTGCACCCTATAACTTGTTACACGTTCTCTTCACTACATTGGACATATATAGTCAACTGTCAACAATCACTTTGATATTATTTATGAGTGGCATCCATTTCAATACTCTCGTATCCTAAGACTTGAAATGACATCAAAATAGTTTCTAAAATGAATAATAAAATAAAGAAAAATATCCATGGTTTTGGGTTTTTCGATTTTGGCTAGAGTTTTTTTTTAAGTTTGGAGGGTACCTTGTGTTCTAATATTTTCCAGAACAATGTCCAACTTCATTTAAATTGTAGAGGGATGTTAATTTTTTTATGTACAAAATGTTTGGCCTCTTTTTTTTTAAAAGAAGTTTTTCTTATTTTTTTAAAAATATTTTAGTTGAAGTCTTTTACAATTTAAACGGAGTTGAGTATTTTCCAGAAAATATTAACGTGATTTCTTAACATACTAGCGACTATTTGACGCCAAAACACGACAGGTACACTAATCCGTTAAAATTGATGTAGTAGCAATTAATGCAAAAACAACCAATCGAAAAGCTATAGTTATACTTATAATCCTCCAAACTATCAACAAATGAACTCTATCAGTAAAAGCTGCATCATATGGGGAATTTTTGTTACTATGAATTGATTATATATACTATGAAGGGCGTAGTCGAAGTTATAAAATATAAAATAAAAAATAGAGTCCGACTACGCACTTCACATATTTATGGTGATAAATATAAATAAATAAAATAAATTTAAGGGAAATTCCGGTTGGTACCCCTGTGGTTTGGGGTTTTCCGAAATTTATCCAACACTTTTTCACAGTTCGGTTCATACCCTTGTGTTTTTTACATTTCCGGATTTTGCCCTTTTCTGTCCAAAACTAGAGCATCTGTTAGACCATCCGTTAGTCAGAGCAAATTTTTTTAAAAAAATAAAGCAAAGAAGAAAATCTAAAGAGAAATAGTAAATTTTCTTATCCTCTTTAATTTGGAACTATAATCTGATTCTCCTCTCCAGGCAATTACGAATCCTCTTCAGCCCAACAAGAACACCCCTATCTTGTTGAGAGTCTTTCATCGAAAAAGTCTGTCTCTTTCATTGAGGAGTCTAATTTCAAACCGTTCATTGAATGTTTTATGTTTCTCTCTTCCTTAGCAACCAAACCTCTCAAAAATTGTTTGACGTCAATTGAGAACATTAAAAATAATTTCAAAAAACAGAGACTTGTATTTGAACAAAAGGCACTGAAAATTTGAAATTGCTAAAGCTATTGGTGTTACGGATGATCATGAATCATGCCTGTTGCATTACTCCAAGGAAAAGATTGATTCAAAATTGAAATAAAAAGCTCCATCGATTGACACTGTCAATCCAAGGACCCTCGTGTCAATTGAGTTAAAGTTAGAACAATGTACCATCTTTTTTAACACAAATAAAAGTTGAAAAGAAAGAATAAATCGGCCTTCCAATCTAATTAAGACGAGTCAAAAATCAAATTTAGTATTTGTTTTGTAGCTTTTAGATAGCCGTAGAAAAAAATTTTGGGAGTTCAAAGAATTTCTTTCATAGCTTCATGAATACTACAAGTGGAATTATCATTACAGGTTACAAGCTAAATTCTTATGGTTTATAGAGGAAGATGGAGTAAAGGAAATAACAATGCCGCTTCCAAATGTTTTATTGCGATGCTTGATCAAACCCTGCACATTCTTCCAACAAATCCCGAATAATATTAATCCTTCCATTGAATCTACTTACATCAGTAACTTTTAAATCATAATGATTGAATTACCCTAGTATCGACTAAGTCTTTCAACACCATCCCTGGGGGTTATTCTTTCCAGGATCTTCAACAACAGAGCATTATAAGTTATTAGCACACCACCCACATGGGGTGAAGCTCCCGTTTACCCTGCAATTCCTCATCGACCCAAATCCAACCCAAGACAACATCTCTTGTTTTAATTTCCGAGAAAAAGTTGCGTTAGGTTCACCTGAAGAGGAGAAGTAGAGTTCGTCTAGAGAGAATTCGTAAACATCTGGTGAGGAGATGAGAGACAGAGTAGTGTTCAAACCAGGAGAGTAGAGTAGAGGAGAAGCAGAATATGTTCAAACCAAGAGAGTAGAGTAGAGGAGAAGCAGAGTATGTTCAAACCTGGAGAGGAGTGGCCACTCGATTTACGCTCTCTCATTGGATTTAAAAAAAATTGTTTGTGTACTAACGAATTATCTAACGGACGTTATAGTCCTGGACAAAACAGGGCAAAATCCGGAAATGTAAAAAACTCAAGGGCACGAAGCGAACTGTCAAAAAGTGTTGGACAAATTCTAAAAAACCCTAAAATTCAGGGGTATCAACCGGAATTTCCCTAAATTTAAAAAAAAAAATCCCTCGGTACATATATCAATCCACACAATGACACCATTTGGGCAAAATCCGAAAAACCCCAAGGGCTTTTTCCTATATTACCCAATGTACAATACAAGCCAGGATTTGTGGACGACAACAACGCAACCTGTGTTCTAATCATAAACATCATGCACTAATTTCATTTTTCTCTCCATCGTTTGCAGTAACCCATTTTTTGTTTGAAATAACAGATAGCACATGCGTAAACAATTAATCATTTATAAGTGATAGAGGAAAAAACAAATATAACAAATAACCCACCTCAGATCTATAACTTTTGAAGATGCTCCCAATTATAGATCTTGGGATCTTCTTCTAATTAGCAGGCAGCTGCACGTGAAAGCCTGTAAAACTAGTGTACAATAATTCTATAACAACTGCCATCTATAATACTGCTCACACTAAACAAAGGTATAATCTTCAGATTGTATACATTCTCTTGCTTTTCGTCGTGTATTAAGATGCATTTTGAAGGGCTCAACTAAATCTCAGCTTTACTCGATGCTCTTTGTTATCGTACCTCACAACAGTGAAGAGCCGGGAACTCAACAAGTCAAGCTTATCGGTCGTCGTCCTCATCTGGTGGTAATGTCGGACTCTTTGAGCACATGCTCATTTCATGAAGCTCCTTCAACCTTGCAGCAGGATTGCATAGACCTGAATTTTGTAACATATGTTATTTCATTTGGAGGTTATCTCGAATAACTAACATTTTCAATTACAACAACCATACAAGATTGACAGGTCCTAAACATGAATATTCATCAATAAAGATAAATCTAGTTATCCGGTGATGGTAATGAGTTACCCGATAATTCAAAATATCACGAAATACAACTTCTCAACAAACCCATGATGTCTTTTACAGAATAATCCCTATACAAAATTGACTGTTGAATGAAAAAACTAAATTTCTTCCAAATAAGCTAAATATACAAAGTAGTAAACTTTTTGGATAGTAAAATGGGGGACATTGCAAACTCATGTGCAAGAAAAACAATGTTGTTCGTATAGATCAATCAGTAAATACTAAAAAGAAAAGGTTACCTTCAATAGTGCAGAAAAAAGTCACACATAGAAAACACAAGGACCGACTTTCTCAACTTAACATATACATTTAATAGCACAAGGACAAGGTTATATGAAGAAAAGAAAGAGCAACCTAAAGATGATTAATGATTCCGACTTAGAATATAACCAACTTCAATATCAGGCAATTTTTATCTCCATAGGACGACGATTTCATTCAAATTTACAAGGAACTTTTCTCTGAAACATGGAGCAGAAAATAATAGACAAAAAGGAAAAAGTGCTGACCTGAACATTTAGGTGTGTCCCATACCCCAATTGATGTAGTTGTACATCTAGGTTCACATACTGCTCTGTTGTCTTCATGATGGACATTCATGGAAAGCATCCATGACCCAATAGTGACATCTTCATTGCTGAACATTCTCAAACTGTACCATAGATAATATTTCAAAGAATAAGAGAGTGAAAGAGACAGCATAAATTTTTTGTATTTTTTCTTGTCAGAGGAACATCTCGTAAGGGAAATTACTCTCATCTACTCTTGTTTTCAGAAAGATTTTGGTGGGAAGATACAACTTACCACAACTCTAACTTATATTTCTATAAAAGTACAAATTCTGAGAGAGCCCGTCTCCTTTCTATTAATCTTTATATTCAGTATCTCCTCAACTTGCTCTTTTTTTTTTCCTGAAATGTTGTTAAGCAACTATGTGATACATTTCTTTCCAGATGTACATATTTTCTAACCCCTTGTCTTCTGCTCAAACTAGCCCATAATAGGTTATAATAGGAATCTATATGGCCAGGTCTGCCTGGACAACATACATAGC
Source organism: Fagopyrum tataricum (assembly GCA_002319775.1). NCBI lineage: Eukaryota > Viridiplantae > Streptophyta > Magnoliopsida > Caryophyllales > Polygonaceae > Fagopyrum > Fagopyrum tataricum. Next base: position 40,544,486 of record CM008280.1, on the reverse strand, counting down.
TCTGTCTAGATCAGGTAGTTTCCTTCATGGCTTAATCTTAGAACAAGGAAATAAATCATGCCACTTTGTTCACATAGCCACAAAATTGAAGGAGAAATAAATCAATGAAAACAAATGCAGAAAACCAAAAGACAAGAAAAGTTTGGACTGAAACTGTAGTAATGACACCAATGAAGCAGTGAAGTGGATAGCACGCAAACCTATTGTTTTTAGCAGTAGCCAATGATGCAACCACCTCGGCGGATAGAATATACATGGGACCATAAGCGTGCAAGAAGTACTCGTTTCCGATCAAGTGTCCTTGACTTTCATACCTTGCAAATTAGTCAAAGAAGTACAATTAGATATTGACATTGGAGCACAATGCCACATGAGAACACAAACATGTATGTACTTGTTTACCATTTCATTTTTGGGTCAGTGATTACTGGTCCTTTTTTCATGCAACCAATGTAAGTCATTGAATTAGTTCGCTCCTTGGCCAAAAGCGTTCCAAGTCTATCTGGAGAAAAGGAAAGGAAGGGTAAAAAAAAGAGCACAAACCACAATATTCAAATGAGACATCATCAGATTGCACAGAGGAGAGAAGGACAATAGGAAGCAATGAAGAATGATAAGCTCTAACCTGGCCGCAAATAAATGTCGTCATCGGCTTTAACATAATACTCTGCGTCAAAAAGTTCAAATGCTGCTTTGAAAAATTCCAATCTGCATAGCACATGATAATAAGTATTCAAGAAATGTCATGCAACATCAGTAATTGTTTATAAATCTCTGGAATAATAGGCAGTCAACAATACGAAGTGACAAACCAACCAAAGTCACCAAACAGTCAAAAAATAGGTAACATTTCCAGCGAAAAACAATCTCATTTGTCCATACCATAGTATCACCATAAAGGAAAATTTAGAGCATACATTTTGTAAGGCAACTTTGCTTCTTCCTCCACGTCAATAAGCATGAAATCTTTGTACTTGTTAACCTCCTTGTCAAGTTCAGCCATTTTTTTCTTGTCGTTTGAATGACCAATCACAAACCTAAAAGCCAAACCTGTAGCTTGCTCCAGCCTGTGACCATACCACAAATCAGAGAAGAAATAACATTCTATATTAGTGTGCGTGAGTTGGATATTACTTTTGCTTGAAGCATTTGAATGGAATGACTAGAAACAGGAAAGAAGTACATCATAATGAATAAGTATGAAGCATGATGTTGGCGTTGAAAAAACTGCTGGAGCACTCTGCAGCCATTTGTCCAATTTCTTATTCTTTACTGTCAATGGTATCGTAAGAAAATATAGTTTTCCTAGCCGGTGAAAGACCATATCCAGCTTAAAACTATATTTTTCCCTTCAATATAATTGCCGACACATACACCAGACAGAATCTATACATCTATCTTCTATAAAACATATAAAAGCAGCTTTTTGTCTCTTAAATGCTGCATTGATTATTAGGCAAATTGCTTAGTATAGTGATATTAACCTTTAACACTAGAACTGTAAACGTGTAAATATCAAATTTAGAAGGTAAATATTGTAAATTATTCATTTTTAAAATATTGATATTTATCAAACATCAAACTATAAAAACCACAATTTATAAAAACCACAATTTACAGATGAATGGTCTTTTATGAATAAATCTTTCTTCAGCTTTAGATTAAAAAGAGATATAGCTTATAGATTAAAAAGAATTTTATGTATTTCTTGATAGTATCTTGTAAAATCTTGTATCTTTTATAAACCAATTTCTTGTATCAAATCTTGTAAAAAGGGGACATTTTATTATTGAAGGGTGGTAAACACTAAAAACATTTCAACTCAAGAGGCTATTTACCCAAATCACCCAATGAAATTAACCTTCAACACTAGAATTGTAAATTAGAAGGTAAATATTGTAAATATTAATTCTAAAAGTTAATAGCTATAAACATAAATAAAAAAACCACAATTTTTTGCTTTTCCGATCCAAATGTATTCATCTTATAGATGAATGCTTATTTTATAAGCCTTTTACGGATATGACATTTCCTATCAAAACAGAACATATACATATAAATTATACAAAACAGCACTGTTGAATGCTGTTGCAACCAACCACCTAGTCTAATTCTAATTTCAAACTTCCGGTATTACATTTACAAATATGATGCCCGGGTTTACCAAAAACGGAAAATAAATGTTCCTCTAAACCACCTAACCTAATGCTAATTTATGATAAATTGAGGCCATCAAAGTTGCCCTAATCAAGAATACCCTCCATCAGAGGAAAAAGTATACCGGTGTCACCCTGCATTCCTTTTGATTACCATGAATATCCATGACTAAGCCAATCACAAGAACCAATCCATAAGCATCAACCACCAAACATTTAGTATCAACTGTTAAGCAAAAGTAAAGTAATAAAAGAGCCTTCTATTTAATTCTATGCTCATCAAAAAGAACCGAAATGCATGAGGACAAACTATAAAGCAACTGGTGTCATATCCATAAAAGGCTAAAAAACAATCAATGCACCAGCCAGGAATTGCCAATTGGCCAATCCAGAGAGGTTTTCAGAACCCTAACCTCATAAGACCATCTGGATCGGAAGGAAACCAGGTGTTCCGCAGAGCATCTCGGCGATCAGCGGAAGAAAACCCGGTCTGAACCCCAACGAAGCCAAGCATCTTGGGGCGATCAACAACAGAACCACTTCCACCACCCGCATCTCCGCCGGCACCGAGCTTCCTAGAAGCCGACTTCTTCACTGAGTAATGCGAACGAAAAGTATCCTGAACACGACCGCATCGAATCCCAGGAACAAGCCTGGGGCGAGAAGAGAGAGAGTAGAGGGAGAAAATGGTGGAGGCGACGCCGATAGAAAGACAAACAAGAGAGATAAGGAAGAGGGAGAGAGGCGAGCGAGAGAGATGATGGTGGGAAGGGGAGTGGAGGAAGGGCTTTTTGGTCTTTTCGGATTTGGAGTAAGAATCGGAGGGAAGGAGAGGAGATGTGTTCCGCGGCATTTGTGCCGACAGAGTTGCGGTGGAGAAACGCCGGAGATCGGAGGTACCGGTGGCGACGCAGCGAATCGCGGAAGATATTAGAAGAGTGGGGGTGAAGTGTCAGTTTCAGTGTCGGTGTAAAAGATGGGATCTTGTGATCTGGATGGAGGCTGGAACTTGCAACATCGGAAATACTACTCCTATTTCTCTTCAACACTATTTTTTTCCAGATTATTAAATGCACGGCATCGAATTTACTGTAGCATAACCGAGGCGTATTATTTTTTAAGAAAAAATGCGTCAACGTCGGATTTTTTTTTCTTTTGAATTTTTAAAGTATGAGTGTACGTCATTAAACATAGATAATAAACAGTCTCAGTGCGCATCATCTATTCATTAGTAATTGTGACGCCGTGTATTTAATAATCCTCTTCAAAAACATTGTTCATGGCCGAGAGTGGGAGCTAGAACCGTCGATCGTTGAATTGAAACATTGTGTGAACGCGTGACAACTGTCATAATTATAAGCATTGAAGTCGATCGCTAGAGGACGAAAACTCCATATGGAGAGAAAAATGATGTTCAAATTTTTATAAACAAACATCCTTAGTCTCATCTCTATTTAGTTTAAAACTTTGTGAAATGTTATCATAAGAATCCGGAGATAATCTTCCATTCAACTACCTTGTTGATAATATTTCATTCAAAGATCTTAATTATTTCTAAATCGTCTTAAAGTAAGCTTTCAAAAAAAAATTATTATTTAAAGTCTATATGTATGAAAAAATTATAGAAAATATGTTTATGTATATTTTATCATTTTCTGTATTGGGTTAATGTTTTTTTGTCGGAGGAACAGTCAGTGGTTTCCGGTGCATATTTTATTGTTTTTTTTAGATATTTTGGCTTGTAAAAGAGAGAAAAATGATCAAATATACAAGATTTCGAGGCCAAAAGAAAAAGGGCTCATCATCACAATCACATTTCAATTCACCTCTCCTCCATGAGCATTTGTGAGCTCTCAAAGAAGAAATAAGAACAACTTGTGAAAACAAGAAAGCTTAGAGGCCTCTTTTGCACAATTTCATAAAAATAAAGCATAAGAGGCCTTAGAATGACTTAGAAGACCCAAAAGTAATCATTTAAAAAGGTATTTTGAGGAGCTACAACTTTGTAGTTTACACCGAGATCTGAATCCTCAAGGAAGACCTTCAAAAATGGTCAAACTTCAAAAACCAACACATAGTCAAGACCCATACCAAGTTAGCGTGGACTACTGTTGGACCGAGTTAGGACTGACTTGGTCGAGTTATGACTTCAAAAGCTTAACTCATACAATGTCAAATGGCCCCGCCTGTGATGCGTCCCACATGTAAGTGAGAAATGAACACATAGGAAAATCACATATTACCGCAAGTGCACGGCCGTGTCAATGTGAGTATATGATGTAGCACATCAAGGTCGAATCCCAAGAGACCATGTGTATCTCGACTTTGCTCTTAGATTTTAGCTAGTAAAATGTAGAATTTGTAAAAGAAAGAGAAAAGTAGTGGATAAAGGGGTCACAATGCTTGGGGGTTTCCGGCAACTAAGATCGAGTGAAACGTCAACTAAGATCTAGTGAATCGATCAATTAAGAACGGGTAAAGAATATAGACAATCAACTATGAATGCGTGGAAAACAGGGCAAACTCAAGTATCATAAACAAGTATCAAGTATGGTCGCCGCCCAGCTCTTCCTTTAATAAAGCAATTGCCCATGTTCAAGCGCCTAGAGAGGAAGTATGTTGTGCTTATACATGAAATTGAGAGAACTTAAGTACAAATATAAAATTATGATATGACGAGGCTAAAATCTATGGTTGTTGTCTTTTAGCTTTTAGTCAAAGTAGAATACCTAACGTTACACTTAACCGATTTGTATAGTATAAGTAAGGGTCAAACCCAAGAGAGTTTGGTCAAGTTTTGATTAAATTCAATTATTGATTTGCAAAGTTGGTGATAATATGTATGATTAAAGAGCTACACTAGGTTGGATCTTAGTATGCATACTACTTGGTTGATTCTGTTTAGAAGCAATTCACCAATGTTCTCATCTTGATCATAGATATGTGTTAAGCCGACCGGCATTAACACAACTTAACTAAATTATTAATCCGTAAACCTACAAGATCAAATCACAAGTTAGCATTCTAGCAAAGATAAAGAGATATAAAGAAATATAAACAAACCGTTTAAACTTTCTTTATAGTTATGTTTCTTTCCCTTAGATAATCACAACCAGCTTTTACCTACGGGTTTACTATTAGATTAAGGACCCGAACCGGGAATCGATTAATCCTAGCATTTTGCATGCATTAGTACACTTAATGTGATCAATCTAAGTGATAAAAGACATGCAAACATAAGTGAGAGATCAAGGAAACATAACACAAAGGATACTGAATTAAACTTATATTAAAAGAACTTACAACCAAATAGTAATGCAGCTTCAATCAACCCAATGTAGCGAAGGAAGCTTAGAAACTCATTACAAAATGACACTAGAAATATAGAGGTTTTTGGGGAAAATGTGGATGATTCTAGCAATCAACCAAGGGCTCTATTTATACTACAAAATGCATTAAAAGGGAGTAAAGAGGTTGTGCAAACAACCACCATTAATAAGGGAGTAAAAAGGTTGTGCAAACAACCACCATTAAGATCATAAAGGTGGCGAAAACAGCCGGAGTAAAGTCCTCTGACGCTAAACCGCAGCCGCGGCCAAGAGTGGCGCAGGGGCGGTTTAGGTCAAAACGTTCTGTCTTCAACGTGGCCGCAGGAGCGGGTCTTTTAATGCCTCTTGAAAGTCTAACTTTTCAACTTCGTGGCGTTTCTGATGATGATCCGTAGGCGCGGCTCAGGGTCACCGCAGGGGCGGAGACACTGGCTCTTCGGCTTCACAGGTCCGCTGGCAAGGGCGCAGGCAGGGGCGCTGGCTTCGCTTCTTCAGGCTGAGTCACCGCAGGGGCGGCCAGAGGCGGCCGCATGGGCGGTGACAAGCTTCTTCTGGCGCAGGCGAAGGCGCTGACTGCGGCACTGGGCATAGGTCTTCAGGGGTGCCACCGCAAGGGCGGTGACATTACTCCGCGGGGGCGGTGTGGCACCAAAAACTTATCTTCGTTGCTTTACTTCAACTCCCAAGTGTTGCTCATACCTTCTTTTGCTTCATTTAGACTTCTTCATTTGGATCAAGGTATTAGTAACACAATATGACTCAAAAACATAAAAAAAGACTCTAAAAACTACCTAAATTGATAGTGATTCCATCACCTATCATGATACTAAACAAATATAGCATGGGAAGGCATGTGTTATCTAAGCATGTGGAATCAATCAATAAGTGTCACATGATGTTTGCTATTCACTTATTAATTGACAATCTTTCACCATTTCTCCTCTTCTTTGTTTATGGATTCAATTTTCGAATATGAGATGTTTGATTTTTTGGTCACCGTGAGTGAGTAGTCCTTCATTAGGGATTGGAGTGAAAATCCAAATTTCAAGCTATGTGATGTCCGATTTGTTATTATGCCATAGAATTTTATGAGAGTATCAAAGCAATTAGTGAGCATGTAGGAGAGAAGAAACCGAATGGAATACTAGGTTCAATTGTTAAGCTAATTTGAAAGTCGGGTGCTAAACTAGGTTTAGAGTGTTCCTCTCATGCACTTTGTTTAGTCTTATTAACAAATATATGTATTCATAATTGGCCGGCTAGTATGGATGAGACTCATAAGTAATCCCATAATCTAGTGATGATCGTTTAGATGTTTGTATTTGCTAGAGTTTGTATTTCAAGCATGCCAATAAACACACACCATGTAAGGCTTGTTTGATTACTTGCTTACAAAGTGTTAATCCATGTGATAGGTGATGGAATCACTATCAATTTAGGTAGCTTTTAGAGTCGTTTTTATGTTTTCGAGTCATATTATGTTGCTAATACTTTGATCCAGATAAAAAGTCTAAATGAAGCAAAAGAAGGCATTAGCAACACTTAGGAGTTGAAGTAAAGCGTCGAAGACAAGTTTCTGGTGCCACACCGCCCCCGTGGAGAAGTGTCACCGCCTTTGCGGTGGCACCCTTGCCGAGTGCCGCGGCCAGTGCTTTCACCTGCGCCGAAGGAAGCCTGTCACCGCCCCAGCGGACGCCGCTGGCCGCCCCTGCGGTGACAGCCCTGAAAACCCACGCCGAGAGCCGCAGCCAGCGCCTTCGCCCGCGCCCAAGAAGAGACATGTCACCGCCCCTGCGGCCGACTCTGGCTGCCCCCGCGGTGACCCAACATGAAGAAGCGAAGACAGCGCTCCCGCCTGCGCCCTTGCCAGCGGCCCTGTGAAGCCGAAGTTGAAGAGTCAGACGTTCAAAGAGCATTGAAGAACCCGCCCCCGTGGGAATGTCTAACCGCCCCGCGGGAATGTCTAGCCACCCCGCGGCCACGAAGAAGATGGAACGTTTTCTCCTAAACCGCCCCTGCGACACCCTTGGCCGCGGGTGCGGGTTAGCGTAATAGGACTTTACTCCGGCTGTTTTCGTCGACTTTATGGTGTTAATTGTGGCTGTTTGCACAGCCTCTTTACTCCATTCTTTATGGTGGCTGTTTGCACAACCTCTTACTCCTTTTTAATGCATTTTGTAGTATAAATAGAGCCCTTGGCTTAGGCTAAAATCATCTCATTTTCCCACAAAAACCTCTATATTTCTAGTGTCTTTTGTAATGAGTTTCTAAGCTTCCTTTGCTACACTGGGCTGATTGAAGCTACATTACTATTTAGTTGTAAGTTCTTCTAATATAAGTTTAAATTCATTATCCTTTGTGTTATTTTCCTTGATCTCTCACTTATGTTTGCATGTTTTTATCCACTTAGATTGATCACCTTAAGTGTACTAATGCATGTAAAATGCTAGGATTAATCGATTCCGGGTTCGGGTCCTTAATCTAGTAGTAAACCCATAGGTAAAAGCTGGTTGTGATTATCTAAGGGAAGGGAAAATAACTATAAAGAAAGATTTAACGGTTTTTTTTTTATCCTTCTTTATATCTCTTTATCTTTATTAGAATGCTAACTTGTGTTTAATCTTGTAGGTTTACGGATTAAATAACTAGTTAAGTTGTGTTAATGCCGGTTGGCTTAACACATATCTACGATCAAGATGAGAACATCGGTGAATTACTTATAACAAAAGAATCAACCAAGTAGTATGTATGTTAAGATCCAACCTAGTGTAGTTCTTTAATCAACTTTGTTATCACCAATTTTATTGTCTTTGTCTTGTTTTGTTACAATCCAAATCCCCCCATTTGTTACCAAATCAATATTTAAATCTAATAGAAACTCGATAAAACTCCCTTGGGTTCGACCCTTTCTTAATCACTATACATTGGTTAGTATTAAGTTCGGATTTAACTTGATAAGTTTATAATAACGACCTTAGGAAATACGCTTGTCACCATGCTAGATCAATATGTTTTATACATACAAATATCAAACACCATGTGATGCTTATTTATCTCGAATTGAATCCTAGTAATGACCGTGGTTGTCTCACATCTTGTGAATAGCAAACACGATGTGACACTTGATGTTTAAATGACTTATGCTTAGATTAATCAATTGCCTAATTTTACTACCATTTAGCATAATTTAATTGGTGATTTGAGCAAATAGTTCTCACTCTATGGCTTAATATCATATTTTGGCATTGCATCAACAAGGGATTGGGATAATTAGTCCCCAACCCCTAATTCTTTCGTAACTTGATTTTACCCGATTGCATACTTTGTTTTTGACTCGGAAGAGTTAATTGCTACAGGAATTCGACTCGATTGTAATTGATTGGTAACTCGACTGCATTTACCCAGTCTGACTCGATCGATCACAGTTACTCACCACTATTGAAGTATTTTGGTTTATCACTTGATCATAAACTTTTCCTTTTATTTTACAACACTTGCTTCTATATAGTTGGTTTCTTAGAATTAGATTGGATAACATAGTGTTTTGGGAAGAATGACCTTGACATCTAGTCATATATTTGCATTGACACGATCTTATACTTGGGGTTGTGTGGCGACCTTTATTGAGTGTTATTTCTAGATTTCAAGTGACGTATTTTATACACTCGGTAAAGGGATTGTCAGTAATGCCAAGATACGATACTATGCCAGTAGAGTGTGAACTATTTGCTGAAGTCACCAATTAAATGTAAATGGTTTTATGCAAAGTAGGCAAGTGGTTAATCTAAGCATAAGTCGTTTAAACAACAAGTGTCACATGATGTTTGTTATTCACAAGTTGTGAGACAACGTACTACGGTCACTACTAGGGTTCAATTCGACATCTACAAGCATCACATGGTGTTTGTTGTTAGCAAGTATAAATCGAATTGATCTAGCATGGTAAGCAAGCAAGTTATCAAACAAACCTCACATGGTGTGTGCTATTGACATGCTTGAAATACAAACTCTAGCAAAAACAGGCATCTAAATAATCATCACTAGCAATTGAATTACTTATGAGTCTCATCCATGCTAGCCGGGCAGTTAAGATTAAACAAAGTGCATGAGAGGAACAATCTAAACATAAGTCTAGCATCGAACTTTTAAATTAGCATAATCATGAATCTAGTATTCCAATCGGTTTCTTCCTCCTACATGCTACTAAATGCTTTGATACTCATATAGATTATATAGCATAATATCAAATGGACATCAGATAGCTTGGAATTTAGGAATTTTCACCCCAATCCCTAATGAAAGACTACTCACTCATGGTGAACGAAAAATTAAACTTCTTAAATTTGTAAATTGAATCCATAGAAACAAAGTAGAGGATAAATGAGGAACAATGGTGAAAGAATCAATAAAAACCGAGTTACCTAACAAAAGTTATGGTAGTTGCAAGCTCTAAACTCGATCAAAATCCTTCAATTCTCCAAAATCTTCAAGAACAATTCGAACTATCTAAACTACTAAAACGATCTTTGGAGCTAAGATCCAGATTCGGAGTGTTCTCTCTATGAAGTTGTATATGATGTTATAGATATAAACCCTTTAAATAGGCACAAATCGGCACGGATTGCCAACATCACAAAAATGAAATCTTCTTGTAACAACCTTCACGTGTTCGAGTTGGTTGCGATGGCCTGCCACTTCATGTGAGTCAAGCTCAAATCTACTCGACTGACGTTGAATTTTAAGCCGATGGAATGTATTTCTTCTTCTTGCGAGTCGTTATGAAACTCAGTGGCATGTCATGGCAGGTCTTGGCTTGTCTTACCAACGATCGATTCACGTACTCTTATCTATCTTCGAGTTCAATCCAGCTCGATCGGGTGGCTTGATGTCTTAGCTCCATTGCTTTGTGGGAGAGTCTAAGTCTTCTAGATCGAGTCTAGTCCTTCTTCTTTATGCGAGTGAAGATGAGCCTTCAATTGAGATTGCACAGGAACTTGATCCATAGGACTTGCGTCTCCTTGGTGATCTTTGGTTTTTCCTTGTATGCTCCAGCCTTTCTTCAAGTTATGCTCCGGGGCTTTTCCTTGCAGCTTCCTTTCTTGTTTGCATTTGATGATGAGGTATTGAGTTTCCTTGGAATTTAATGGATTTCTCCTCTTTAAGCTTTTTTTAGCCTAGAATCACCTAAACACAAGAGACAAAGGGGAGTAGACATTATTTGATGCAAATAAGCTCCAACAAAGATATAAATGTCCAAATTCATGCAAAACTACAAAAAAAAACATGAAAACAACTCTATAAAAGTTAACATAAAAACATGCTATCAAACATTACTAGAAAGATAGCATAAAAACATGTTATTAGCCTGTCTCTCCCCATGTGCTAGACCACTACTTGGATGACATTATCTTCATGTTGGCCAATGGATGATTTCTAGGGTTTGGGTGCCACCACGAAAACTCTATAAATACAACCATTGACTATTTTTTAGACAATCTAATAGTAAGTGAAGCCTCATTCTTCTAGATTTAGGGTTTTTGGTGGCCACAAAAAGAGAGGTTTTTGGATGTAGCCACCAAGAAGTGTGGTGTTCTTTAATCTTATTTTAGCTATAACTTTTGATTTGAAACACTAAATCACTCCCTTCATTCTTTGAACTTTGTTATTTTGTCAAGTTTTTTATATTTTCGATAAGTTTTGTTGAGTTTGATTTCGTTCCCAACATGTTAAAGTAGATCCTTTCTAGGTTTGGGATTTAAAAGCCCCAAACCATGCTATGCTTGTTTTGTATTATGTAGGTATATCTTTGAAGAGATTTATGTGTATGAATGAGAAACAAACATGAGTATTTTAAGACCTTGAGTATATGCTTTTAAACTTATTGATATCCTTCGTTGTAGAGTGGTTTGGATGTGTATGTCTAGGCTTTTCATCACAAACAATGGGTCACCACTTTGTTTGACTATGTATCTTGATATGGTCAATCATCTTCAATTAATAAGTAGGATTTATGTGTAGATGGTTCATGCTATTATGTTAGATCCTCTTGATTTGTTTAACTAGATGTGTTTCGAGTGGGTAAGAAAGCGCTAGTTGTGTGTTTATCCATTTGATAGCATGTTTGGTTGTATGTTGCACATGAGACACTCATTGTTGCCGTGTATTTACTTGATGCTTTCATTTGTGTGTAGACTGAACTTGGTTGGTATAGTGACAATATCTACCATGTTTAAGTGTTATGATGAGATGATACACACCATGCATGAAGAGCTTCGCGCTTCCTCGAGAGATGGTTTGTTTTGTTGTCATGCTTTGTATGATTTCATTGGAGATCTAGAAGATTAGACTTGGTATTCTCCCTAGAGTGACACTATAGATTTTGGTCAAGCGAGAATACTCGGAAAGCATACTTACCACAGATGTCAATAAATACCTTCTACGTTGAGTTATATGTTTTCATCTTGGATGTATCATGTCTTGTAATATTTATTATTGTTTGTATTGATTCTCATGCCTTGTAATGCTTTGTATAACTTGATATTGCATCCTTCATGCTTAGACTTGATAGTTGGTGTTTGGTTAACAAACATTACCCAAGTAATATCTAGATCATGAAACATATTTTGCTTTGTTTATTTCTTTCATATGATTTAATCATGCATTTTACTTTGCTTGCTAGCATCGGTTTGAGAGGAGTAGTCCTCTAGCCTAGCCTAGTCTTTTATTTTATTGTTTACCCTTTGCTTTAATTTAACTTTTTGGATACTTGTTACTTAATCACCCCCGTATTTCCGTTATCACCCTTGTTACTTGTTACTTGTTTGATCTCTAAACTATTTTGCTTGAATGATTAACGAACAATGCTCAATTCCTTGTGGAATTCGACCTTGATGTGATGAATCATATACTACATTGACAATGGTCATACACTTCGGTTCCCTACATTACATTTCATTTTAGTATCTATCTAAGAGTGCATAACTAAACATCTTTGATATATCTTACATGCTTATGAATTTCGCTCAGGTTAAGATCCGACATATTTTCATTGAAGTTGATGCGGTAGCTGTAACATGAATTTTGCTTAAGTCAAAATCCAACATATTTTTAGAGAAGTTGATGATGTAGCCGATAAGCTCGCTTCCATCGGCCATGACTACCCTACAATAGGCGACATGATCCCTTATGAAGCCAAAAGGTCCTCAAGGATACCTTAGGCCGGATAGCACATAGACTCCGAACAATCCTAATTTATCTTACCCATTGTAGAAAAAAATTGTTAACAATTGTTGACAATAGAACTATATTATGAGCGGTAAAAAAGGATTTCTTGGGGGGAAAAATAGAAAAAACTATTTTGGAAAGAAAAATTGTGAATTTTGCGTTTTATATTATTTTTTATTTAAAGGTAAAAAACAACCAAAGTTGGTAAATAGGTTTTCACTTTTATAGCTTGAACTAGTTAATAGCATATGTATTGCACCGGTATTTGTTAATAAATGATTTGAAACTTGTGTATGCTAATAATATAAATCAAAGAATACCGTTAATGTATATAGCTGGTTCGATATAAAGATATACGGAAACACAATCTTTTTTATTTGCAATAACATATATATCAATAAAATTTATATGACATAATGAACCGATAACATAAAACTACTAATTTATCCCCGATATTTGATTGTGTTGAACCCTTTAAAAATCGAATGATTATAAAAACACATTAAGGAGATACAACAAGGAAAAATTATTTTCCAAGATGAAGCGATTAAATGTTTACCTGAAATAACGAAAAGGATTGTTATTTATAAGAACATGAACGATTGATGAATCAACCACAATTAGGTGTTCCATATAATAGCGGAAAGTAAACGGAGTTACACTAGAGCTTCTTTCACAAGTTTTACGTTAGAAAATAACTTATGTGAGAAGTATTATTTTTGTTATTGATCAAGTGTTTATCTTACGTTACAAGGATAATCGGCACAATTATTTTTAAAATCTAGTTATAATATAAAAAAAAGATTTATTTGCTTAATTAGTGGTTTAGTTAAAAATTTATTCTGATAAAAATCGTGAGACCGTCACGTTAGCATCAACGTCGCTTAATGAAGGTACTAGTGCAATCTCAGCACCTTGTGCGGGTTTTGAATAATAAGTTAGATACATTAATATGTTATTATATATATAATGATTGATAACTAATTGTTATTGGTTCCGATGAAAAACCAACAAACTTTTAGACGATATTTATATACTAAAAAAGTAAAGATATAACATTGTTCTCGTATATGAAAAATATTGAGTTAGCAAATAATTTGTTAGTTGATAAAAATATTACTAAATAAAATGTTAATAACTAAAACAATTGTTATAGAAAATTTGTAAAATATTTAATATAAATTATCTGTGGAATTAATTGTGAGCTATCATTATAAATACGTACTTATACTAAAAAGAACCTATTATGATAAAAGCTGATTTTTGTAATAAAAATTTTAATAAATGATTTGTATATTAAATTACGTGGTTTTTAAAAGTACCGGCGAAAATTGTTATTTGTCACCGTAACTACGCACTTCGCGTGCATAGTTGATAACTTACTCAACTACGCACTTGGGGTACGTAGTAGTTAAAAAAAACTTTTTTTTTTCAAATTTTTTTTTCATGGACTCCAACTACGCACCTCATATGCATAGTTAAAGTCTACTCGACTACACACGCGAAGTGCGTAGTTTTGATGACAAATAGTGATTTTCGCCGGTACGTCTAACAATCCCCTTAAATTATGCGTGCTGCTATAAATTTCGATTCAACCCATGCAAAATTAGATGGTCACGAAGAAAACCATGACTATTTTTTCAAAACTATTTAGATCGTTAATCTTAGACTATAAAAAAAAAAAGCCATGATAAAATTGAGTAATTGAGATTTATTTCACATGATTTTCCATTCAATTTTTTTTAAAATGTTAAACACCATTAATGTTAATCACCAAAGTTTGCTCTAACATGTGTTTTTTTAAAATTGAATTTACCCAATTACGTGATTATTATCTTTTTTGCTTAAAAATAAATTGATATTTGAAAACAACACGTGACAATGAAAATCTAATTAATCTTCGTTAGACTGACGTTAAATCTGACAAGACACGTGACAATATAAACTATTCTATTATTTAGCATATTTGAAATCGAAAAAAACAAAATATATTAGTCATATGACTCATAACCCCTTACTTCTCATATACATATATTCTATTATTTAGCTTTCCCACCAAAAAAAAAAGAAGCCGTTGCTTCGCATTCCATTTCATTTTGCAAGATGTATAGCAACACCCCCTTTCAGGTTATATGTACAATTACATAGGCGCAAGAATTACAACTTACACTCCGATCATCCCATCCCATCCCCATCCATAGACGTTACCAAGTTACATTACTCATAACCCATGCCCTCGTTTCTTATGTCCAAACCGCGAGCCCCGACATCAAAACCGCCCCCAAGAACAGCGCAAAGTAAGACGCAACCTGAAGCCGGACATTACACCTCATCTTCTTGCTCATAAAATCCGCAGCTATCAAATCAACCAACGACATATAAATCAAGATTCCAGCTGAAACCGAATCCAAAACTCCCTCTACAATCAACGCCCCAGGACTATCCCGGTTATAAAACGAGGCAAGCCCAATCCCAACTGCAATACCCGAAGGAGTTGTTAATGCAAAGAAACATGCCATGAGTGTCGTCTTTAGAGTCTTGAACTTGGCCTCGGAAATGCAGCCCCCGAGTGCAAACCCCTCGAAGAACTGGTGGAAGGAGAGTGCTGCAACCAACGGCCGTATTGTGCAGGGACTATTCGATACTCCGATCGATAACCCTATTATCACTGAGTGTGAAACAATGCCCAGTTCCAACACCTATAACAAACAACAATCAAAATTTGGTAAAACTAGAGATACTCATCAATCACATGTGTATCCGGTCTAGACCAGAATAATTTATTTTTTTACGGAAACTGATAAAAATAATTATAAAATATACATATTTTATTAAATATGTACTCTCTATATATATATTCCGGTCCAACCTCGTCTTTTTCAGTTTGGTCTGGGACTAAAAGATCAAAAAAAAAACATGGTCTGATCCGGGTTAGTTTTGCACAGCCCTAATCAATCATGGACACCAGAATAAAATCAACTCTCACAGGTTATTCAAGATGCTTATCTAATAGCATCATAGCTATAGACAGACAGACAGACAAAGGCAACCACTCAAACTGATGCTAAAAGTACGTATACAATTTGGAACAACTCACTCCCTCCAACCAAATTAAGTTCTCATATAATCATCAACCGTAGCTTTCCCTCACTAGTGTAGGGAGAATCACAGCTACACTCTTTGGTCCCATAAGGACAAAAGAGACAGACTTTTCAATAGTAAGTCAAGATAAAACAACAGCATATGCTTTCTTGTTTGGTGCTGAATCCTATCAAATATCTATTCATATCATCACTCACTATTCTGTGACCACTTCCACTGATCATCAACCAATTGGATCATCAATTGGTGCCAAATCCTATCAAAAATCTATGACTATGTAGTTTTGCTTACAGTTTAGCCACTTTGACTAGTCATCATATAAGGTGATCACATATTGTAACCTCTAATCAATCCAAGCCTGATTTGGCTTCTTACCTCATCATAAAAATCTTATCAGCTAATGGCAATTTCTAAGAAACCTGGATGAATCATTACTCAAATTCATCAACAAAAATACCATACTCATAAAACAGCATATGCTTTCTTTGTAGAATGTTGGTGCCAAATCCTATCAAAAATCTATTCATACCATCACTCACTATTCTTTGGCCACTTCCACTGATCATCAACCAAATTGATCATCAATTGGTGCCAAATCCTATCAAAAATCTATCATCATATAGTTTTGCTTACAATTTGGCCACTTTGACACTCGTCAGATAAGGTGATCACTAAGGGCCTGTTTGATATCCATATCTAGATATAGTAAATGTAGTATAGTATATGGATATCAGACCCATATGTTGATATACTTCTAATACACATTTTCTCTTCTATTCCAACAAAATATCAGATATCAATCTCATTCTCATATGAGATACCTCATACGTTGATACCCATATGATATGGATACCAAACAGGTCCTAATTGTAACCACTAATCAATCCAAGCCTGATTTTTGGCTTCTTATCTCAGCATAAAAATCTTATCAGTTAAAGGCAATTTCTAAGAAACCTGGATAAATCAATACTCAAATTCATCAACAAGAAATGCCCAAAGGAAATTCACCTGAGAAACAACAGCATGTCTTCCACCATTATCATCTCCAAAACTATGCGAATGCGAATGTCCATCGTCTCTTTCGACACGAATTTTAGTCTCTTCAGTATGACTATGTCCATGCTGATCAGCATGAGCATAAACACCAACAATATGCAAACCATTAACCCTCTCAGCAGGCATAATCCCAGAACCCGAAACCGAATCAAGAGAACCATCCTCCTCAATCCTCTTCTTCACTTGTTTTCTCTCATAAATCTGAGTCCCCACAAAGTCCGCTACTAAAGTCAGCAAGGCAGAACACATTGAAAGAAACCCTGAAAATGGAAACTTGGACCAAGGGAATTTAGGAAGACAAGGGCTTGCGAGATTTGAGGAGCCATCAGGAAGCATGTGAACGAATCCAGTGGCAAGAATCACACCGGCGGCGAACGCCTTAGCGGCGACGAAGAGGTTTCCGTCATTGCTTAACAGTCCTCCTCCCCGGCGGTTTTTCCCGGCGAGTGGGACTGAGATTCCTGTAATTCCGGCGACGAGGATTGACGCTATTGCTATGAGTTTGAGGTGTAGAGCTGATGAATTGTCTCGGCAGGCAGCCGATTCGGTTAGGAGACAAGTTGAATTGAACATTGCGTGGGTTGCTATGGAGAGAAAATTATGAAATAATGTTAGAATGATGAAATTGAATTGGGGATTGAAGAAGTGAGTGACCCACCTGAGAGCATGATGAACTTGTTCTTGATAGGGTAGATGATGAACGCTAATGGTGTGAAACCCTGCAAGGAAGAAGAAGACACAATTCGATTAATCAAAGAAAAGAGCAAATGCAATAAAGAGAGAAAGGCAGAAAGAGAACCTCAAAGAAGGACATAGAAATGAAGGGAAACGATGGTAGGAGGAAGTTTTATAGTAGAAGAAGACGATGGGTTTATAAGAATCTTGTGTAGTATGAAGTAGGGGTGAATTTGGAGGGTTTTGTGGAAAAGGAAGAAGAAGAAGACAGAAAGGGATGTCGACATAGTAGATGCCATGGAGGGTTAGAATTGGGATAAAAGATTCAAACGCCATTGGTTTTAGCTGAACAGAGAGCGGGAGAGTGTCGACACCATTTTGTGTTCATTGGGCTTTATTTGGTAAGAGACTGGGAGAAAGATCAACGATGTTGGTAAATTCACTTCATTTCAAAAAAGTTTAATGACGTATGTCACCCGACACGAATACTTTTAAACCGATCTTAACCTGACCCAATCCCCTTATATCGATCTAACATGACCCTCACCTTAAATATCATATAATCCTCATGATTTTAGTTTGTCTAGTTCGGATTTGAGCCAATAAATAATCTTAATGACAATTTTTTCGAATGTTAGTCGGGCGGGTAAAATCTACTAACGATATGGGATGGATGTGCATTTCGATTGCGCCAGGGAAAAAATAAAGCGCAGTCGAAACCACTTCAGTCCGAAGCCCTATTTAAGGCAAGGCGGAAACACTTCGTCTTTCCGCTGCAACTTCTTTCTTCTCTCCCGCAAAAAATCGCCAGCAATACATAGCTTCTCCGATCCCGATTTCTCACGTTTTCTGTCTCAGATTTCGGTACCAAATACACGTGAATATTCCAAAACATCCTAATTAAAATAAAATAAAGTAAGTATAACTTCGACAATTTCGGTTATCTATTCTAACATATCTATAACTCATTCGACAATTTCGGTTCTCTACTCTAACGTGTCTAAAACTAATTTTCACAATTTCGGTTATCTATTCTAACATGTGTAAAACTAATTCGATAATTTCGATTCTTTATTCTAACATGTCTAAAATTCATTCGCCAATTTCGGTTCTTTATTCTAACATGTCTAAAACTACTTCGGCGATTTCGGTTCTCTATTCTAAACATGTCTAAACTAATTTGACAAATTTCGGATCTCTACTATAAAACATGTATAAAAGTAATTACGTTAAAGTGATAATTGTACACTTACCTCGATACGTGGAACAAGTTCTTCCGGATCACTATATTTGTCGATATCAAAAGGTATAGTTGTACTTTCACAATCGGATTCTACATCTTCTTTAGAACATGTCGACATTTTTACAGATTTGTTAAACGACGTGTTGTCGGAGGTGAATCATGATATGATTTGACCCAATATATATGGATGAATAGTGATATGATTTCTCGGAGGTAAATTGTCAAACGTCTATCTACAACGGCTATATTCTAACGGCTCTTTTTCAAACGCTTGAGCTTCAGGCTGGGGCGGAAGCGGATTCCGCATCCGCCCTAATTCTCAGGCTAGGGCGGAAGCAAAATCCGCTTCTGCCTCAGCCTAAAAGTTGGGACGGATTCCGCACCCGTAGTACAATTGGTAAATTTTGGACTGCCCGAATAGTAACCATGCTATTTTTCTATAAAAAAAAACTGAGAGAAAAAAGGAATAGCATGAATCGTATGACGTAATTGAACTTCTAAGATATTTAAATAATACTTTTTTAACCTTTAAACGGATTAAAATACAAGTATAGCTTGGTCCTTATTGACGAGGTTGAATATTTGTTAAATAATTTGTTAATCTATCTATGAATTTGAACTCTCTGTAAATTTGTTTAAAGTGGATCGTTACAAATGTCCATAATTGATGTCACACACGGCGATGGGTATCGCCCAAATATATGAATTTTGTTATTTATCGTAAAATGTAATTATTAATTATGTTTTAGGACAGGTTATAAGGATATACTCCCTCCAAATCAAAATTGTAAGGCATTGGGTTAGGCATAATAATGCAGGAATTATTGATTACACTTTGCATCACATTGGTTTTATGTTAAAGGTGATTTTTAATTACTGTCATATCCTTATCCTTCGTACCTGGACATTACATTACTTCATAACCCATTATTTGGAGATCAAAACTTTTCAACCTTTTCAACTTCTCATTCAAACCAATAAAGTAGTTCAATGCCTTGCAATTTTGTCCTTTTTTTTTTGGAGTCAAAGTTTGGAGTAGTTTTTCAAGGGTATTGTTTGGCCGCCAAAATTTAACAATTGCACAACAGATGCGGATTCTGCATCCGTCCCAACTTTGAGGCTGAGGCGTCCGTCCAGACTGGTGCTCCAGTTTTGAAAAATGTCAGTTAGAATATAGTCGTTGTAAGTACTCGTTTGACAATTGACCTCCGACAAATCATATCACTATTCACACACACACATATGGTGTCAAATCAAATCATTATTCACCTTCGACAACACGTTGTTTAACAAATTCGTAAAAATGTCTACATATTCTGAAGAAGATGTAGAATCCGATGGTGAAAGGACAACTATGACGTTTGATATCGACAAATATAGTGATCCGGAAGAACTTGTCACACGTATCGAGGTAAGTGTACAATTATCTCTTTAACGTAATTACTTCTATACATGTTTTAGAGTAGAGAACCGAAATTGTCGAATTAGTTTTAGACATGTTAGACTAGAGAACCGAAGTTTTCAATATTAGTTTTAGACATGTTAGAATAGAGAACCGAAATTGTCGAATTAGTTTTAGACATGTTAAAATAGAGAATCGAAATTGTCGAATTAGTTTTAGACATGTTAGAATTGATAACCGAAATTGGCGAACTTACACTTACTTTAATTTATTTTAATTAGGATGTTATGGAATATTCTCATGCGATTGGTACTGATAGACATGGAGATGTTAGAAAGTTGAAAGATGATCCCGATCATGTTCTAAGTTCTAGTCGGAAGAAGAATTAGAAGAAGTGTTTCTGAAAGTATCAACTTGAGGGAGCACAACTTGAAGAAGAGAAATGGTAATTGAGAGTTGTATGTGGAGTATACAACCACGTAATCCTTCGTTGCTAAAAGGTCATGCATATTCAGGACGTTAATTTTGACTCCGACACGGGCAAAAAAGGTAGAGAGTGAATTGAGTGTTGGGTTAAAATCGAGGATGATTTTGATATCCGTGCAATTAGAGGATGTTGACAATGTCACCACCATCCGACAAGTTTACAATGCCGGTTTGAAGATTATAATGGAACAAGCCGAAGGAAGAGGGTCGTTACAACAAGCACTTCTTACGTTGAAGGAACGTGGATATTACGTCAATGTAAGGAGAAGTACGGACTCGGATGAGGTAATTGATTTCTTTATCTGACATCCCGATTCGAGGCATTTGCTCAACATGTTTCCTTCTGTTATTGTGATGAACTCGACATATAAGACCAATAAGTAAGTTTGAAGGCTTGTTTTTACTTTGTTCCATAAACACAAACATCTTGTCGTACATAACTTTAACTTAATCTTTTGTTTGTATTACTTGTAGATACAATATGCCATTATTGGAGATCGTCGGCATCACAAGCACAAAGAAGATGTTTGCAATTGCTTTTGTATCCATGACACACGAGAACAGAGATCACCACGAGTGTACTTTGAGGAGGGTCCGTATTTGTGCTACGGAAAAATCCCGGAGGTGATTGCCACTGATCGTGAGCTAGGTCTTATAAGCGCCCTAAGGGTAGTATTTTACCTTTGAAAATGTGCGTAAATCCAAAACTAAATAAATAGAAATAAGAGTGCTACACAACCTTTCATCGTCTTCACCTTCTTCCTACTAGTGTCCCCCAAAGATCTATATAAATACGCGAGAGTCCCGGTGCCCCATGCATATGCATTTGTCCTCAAATGATCTCGTCCTAGGTTTATAAGCCATGACCGCATCCTGTTTGTAGATTTGTCGACTACCAAGGTCGACGATATGTATAATAGCAGGTATACATATGCAATAATGTCATGAGGAGACTCTAGAAGGTCAAGCATGGATGTGGATCTAATCCTAATAGTCTCGCAAAATAGTTTATTGTTGTTGACAGTGGAAGCAGAAGCAGATAATCCCAAAGAATCAACAAGCCAGTCATGCAAAGTAATATCATCAGCAGGAGTCAATAACGCTTCTCCATCAACTACAAGACCCATAATAACCTGCATATCGTGCAACGCTATGACCATCTCACCACGACATATGAAAAATGTTTGTCTCAGGGTGTCACCTCTCAACAAACGCAATGATCAAGCAGTGATTGACCCCACCAAAGTGAAGGTCCTCCAACTCAATAGGTCTGATGCGTCTGGCCAAACCGAACCATGAATACGGGTCATCCAAATCCCGATACCAACCACGTAATTTAGCAATCCCATCCAGTCTCCTAACAGCCCTGACCAACCCAGGATCCTCCTATAATAATTTAGAAAAATTAACATTATCTTAGATCGAGTAGAAAAATAAATTATTGTTTTGGTGGAAAATAAAATTATACCATCAGAGCCCATATCATGCTAGCTTTGTGGTTAGTGTAACATGTCAATAACACCTATGGTGGCTGCTCCTCCTTTTGTGGTGGCTGATCCTCCTCTTGCTCATGTGGTGCATGCTCCACACCAACAGGTGCCTACTCCTGCTGAACATGTATCTGCTCCTGCTGAAAAGGTATCTACTCTTGCTCACCACCGAGAATATCGTCTAGGTGTGGATCAACGGAGTCCTCCGTATCATAATCCGGGACAAGTGATGAAGGTGCCGCAACAGGTGCCTCAATGGGCTCCTCCTCAACGACTACGTCAACAATATGCTCCTGCTCAATGAGTCCCTCAACAAATGAGGAGGCAAGTCTATCCCGTCGAGCTTTGTCAGCTCGACGGGCAGATGATGTGACAAGTTTGGTGTCTCGCTTCTTCTTATCTCTAATGTTTGGCATTGCAATCAAATTTTTTTTCAAATAAAATTTGGGATGTTTAAATTTACATATTATATAATTATAATTTTTTAAAAAAATCTCGCCGGAAACCCACCGGAATCTCGCCGGAAACCCACCGGAATCTCGCCAGAATCTTACCGAAATCCACCATTAAAAGGGCTATTCTAAGCTCCGACAAAAATCAAAAAAACGTGAAAAAAAATACACTAAAGTTCGTAGACGATCCAATTCCAATTCTTCTTAATCTAACCAAATCTTCCTAAACTAACAAATTCCAAGCCTAAAATCAACGAAATCAAAAAAAAACGTTCAGAACTAACCTTAACCCGATCTTTTAGGCTTCTTCCAACTCCAGATTGTTGAGAATCCGAATCCCGAGTCATGATCCGATGAGAGAGATATTCGGTATCCGGAAAATAGAGTGAGAAGTGAAGGAGAAGTGCTGCGGAAATCGCCGGCGGAATCGTCGAAGGAGAAGTGGATAAGAAGAAGTTGCGGCGGTGGAAAGAGAATGTGCATGCATGCGCCTCGCCCTAAATAGGGCTTGTGGTGCATGCGCAGTCTGCATCCGTCCTAGCTTGGGGCGGATACGGATTCCGACTGTGCTTCATTTTTTCCCTGGCGCAGTCTGAATGCGCATCCGTCCCGTGCCATTAGTACATTTTGCCCGCCCGATTAACATCACTCTAGTTTTTTAAACCTTTTGAATTACAATATAAAATTATAATTCAACTTAGAGTCAAATTTTCAATTGGTTTTATTGGATTAATATATTGGGATTATTCGCTAAACAAAAAAAAACACGCTTTCCCTTGGACTTACATCAATAACATCGATTTGAATATTTTTTTCAAATTGAGCAACTTCCATTTGATTTGATTGATTTACCTTATATAGAGCTTGAAGAAGATATAATCAGCTACATTAATATGATGCTAGAACAACAACAAGACATCATATTTGAACACATAGACGCCAACGAAGAGACCGAGGAAGAACACGTTGACGAGATTATCGATTTAACAATTGACCAACTACTCAACAACGATGACTCGTCCACCAACCCAATACTTGTTTTAAATATATGACAGGCACTTTACCGAGGGTATAAGTTTTGTCACTTTATCCTAACAATAACACTCAATAAAAGCACGTAATATTACCCTAAGTATAAGGTCGTATCAATGAAAATATATGACTACTCGTCAAGTCATCTCCCAAGGGACTATGTTATCCTTATCTCACTCTAAGAAGCCATCTAGATGAAAAACAAGTGTGTAAGATGAAAACAAAAAGATGTGATCAAATGATCATCCAAATCACTTCAAAAGTGGAGTGAAACTTATGTCAATCAAGTTGCTTTGGGTAAATACAACCGAGTTCCCAAACAACTACTATCGAGGAAAATTCTTGTAGCTTTCAACTTGTCCGAGTAAAAAATAGAGTATGAAAGTTTGTGAATTCAAATTAGGAAACGAATAGGGGTTAAGGACTAATTCTCCCAATCCATACTAATACAATGTCAAAACATATTATAACGTTATAGAGTGAGAACTATTTGCCTAAGTGCTCAAGTAAATGATGACTAAACGGTAGTATGCATATTTAGGTAAATGTAAATCTAAGCATAAGTCAATCAAACATCAAGTGTCACATGTTGTTTGTTTTTCATAAGATGTGAGTCAACTACGGTTTCTACTCGAGTTCAATCCAAAATAAACAAGATGCACATGGTGTTTGCTATTGGCAAACATAAAATAAATTGATCTAGCATGGATTAACACTTAACTAGCTAGCAATCAACCAAACCTCACGTAGAGTTTGATATTGGCATGATTGAAATACTAACTCTAGCAATATAGGCGTCTAAACATGCATCACTAGATTATGGAATTACTTATGAGTCTCATCCATACTAGTCGGTCAATTATCAACACAAAGAATCATGTTTAAGAACTAAATAAAGTGCATAAAGGAACAATCCAAACATACTTTAGCATCCGACTTTCAAATTAGCTTAAGCATGGATTCTAGTGTTCCAATCGGTTTCGTCTCTCCTATATGCTCACTAAATTTCATCGATACTCACATAAATCGTTGGCATTATAACAATTTAAACATTACATATCTGTGATTTCACCTCAATTCCCTAGTAAAGGACTATTCACTCATGATTAGTGAAAATGCGAACATCTCAAAAACACAAATCGGATCCATAGAATCAAAGAAAAGTAGAAATGATGAATATCACTCAAAGAATTAATAGAAACAGAGTTACCAAATCAAGATATGGGGGTTGCAGTTATCCAACTCGATTCAACCTTCCAACTCGGCTGAGATCTTCAAGAACAAACTTCAAATGTCTAACTAATCTAAGGAACAATGCTTCAATGTAAAGGAGAGAAGTAGTAAATGAGAGTTTTGGAGTTTGGAATTGTATCTATTACAAAGAACTAAGCCTCTTATATAGGCTAAAATCATGCCCAATTTGGCACGGATTTCAAACCTCACTAAAGGAATATTTCTTGTAACGCTCGTCACGTGGCCGAGTTGGTTGTAACGGCCTCCTTCGTCGATTGAGTCGCGCCCAAATCTACTCGACTGACGTTGAAAAGTAAGTTGACATGGATTTCTTCTTCGGACGAGTCAAGCGCCTCACTCGACTGACACATGAGCAGCGTGACATATCTTCAGCCTGACACACTTGGCGGTCGAGTCAGTTCTAGTATCTTCAGTCGAGTGACTTTTGGCCGCCGAGTGGCTTTAAGTCTTCTAGATCAAGTTTAGTCCTCTTCTTTGTGCGAGTGAAAGGGAGCCTTCAATTGAGTTTGCACATGCACTCGACCTTAAGGAATTGCATCTACTTGGTGATTTTTGACTTTCTTCTTTGTAAGCTCCAACCTTCTTCATGCACTACTCTGGGGCTTTTCTTGTTGCTTCCTTCCTTGCTTCCAGTTGATGATGACATAGTTTCTTCCTTGAGCCTTCGTTAGATATGTCCTTTTGTGTTCCAAATAAGCCTAAAATCACCTAAACACAAGAGACAAACGAGAGTAGACATTCTTTGATGTAAATAAGCTCTAGAAAAGATGTAAATGCTAAACCCATGCAAATCTACTAAAAACACATGAAAACAACACTATAAAAGATAACATAAAAACATGCTATCAAAGTACCTCATACTTAAACATTTACTTGTCCCCAAGTAAACTTTTAAGCACAAAGTGAAAACAAAAAAGGAAAAGAAAGAAAATATTTTTGAAGCATGCTTTGGTTTATTGTATCATATTTCAGTTTATTCATTGTCATGACAAGGCATCATAGACATGCATGAAGATAAAGAATATAGAAATCAACAACTAAGAAGAATGCTTAGAAATGAACCATAAACCTATAGTCAAAAATCCTAAGTTTTCCAACTTATTCATGTTACTTAGAGGTTTTATATGATGCTTGTATATGACTCTTATTGTTTTTCTATATGATTAAAAACATAGCTAAAGGATCACTAATGTTTAAGTACAATCAAGCATGATCGGGTCCTTTATAATTCATTTCTCATTGGACTTGGCCTAACAAATAAAAACCTTCATGCTTCTTTTTGGCATGGTAATACATTCACTTGCATTCATACATTGATGTGCAATACTTTGCATCATTGGCATAAAAGAAAAAATAATGAAAAATAAGCAACCATCATATTTGTCAAGTGACATTTTTGAACTTTTTTAGGTGTTTTATGATATCATGTTTTTATGCTATTTTTTGTATAATTGTTTTTTTTAGGTAGAATTGCATGGTTTAGGCATATATATCTTTGCTATATCTTATTTAGTCAAAGAATATCTACTCCCGTTTTTCTCTTGTGCTTTAGGTGGTTTTAGGTCAAAAGGAACATTAATGAAAGCAAAAGGACTCATAGAAATCAACCCTCAACTATTTGAAGATGAACAACTTTCTAATGTAATATGTTTTATAAAAAAAACATTATTTGCTTCAACGAAAATATAGGTATTTTTATTAAAATTTATATTTTTAGATGATATTAAAATATTACTTTTATGTTTTCAATTCAAATTAGCCTTGAATTGATTTTTTTTTTATAAATTAATATTCAATAGGCAACCTAAAAAATAAGAGCAATGGACCGGTACTAAAGTCAAAAGGAAGGGACATTGACAATTCATTAACGACACTTTATTAATTCAACTTAAAAAGGTTATTGACACACTGAGTAAATGAAGGCAACGAGTGCAATAATGGGTTACTAATTAGACCATAACATTTATGTTCACTATGTGAGACGCACATGTTACGTACACGTTGTCTTTGGCTTGGAGGATGTTGGTTGATTTAGGTAGTGAGTACGTAGTAGAAAATCGCTAACTGATTTATACGTAGTTTTTAATAAAAAAAGTTTACGGATTACAGATTGAGTACGGGAAAATATCCGGATATATACTTGAGATATTAAACAAGTGAGGCTTAAATGTCCGGATGCCTTTTATTTTAAATATTTTTATATATTTTATATATTTTTTTTTTGGTAAGTAAGGTTGTCATTTAATTTCATAGGTGCTTTTGGTTCCTTTTTTTTTTTTGCTTCTCCGATCATGTTAGATTTTAAGACTTGATAACATTTTATCTTCTTACCATTTGTTTATGTTTTTTTAAAAATTTTTTAAATATAATCCTACACTTGTCAGAGTTACCTAGAGATAATTTTACAGAGTTTTGCAGCACTTGAAATAATTTATATTTTTGTTTCTATTCTTTCATTGATTTCCCTCAAACAAAAAGTAGTCATACACGAATTGATATCTAATTTTTTATCATGTATTTATTTTATTTTTTACCAAATCCACAACTTTTCGATATGTCAGTCGTAACATCACTTGTTTAGTAACTTTTATTTATCATATTTCATTAAAGATATGTGTACATTATACATTCGACAAAAAAATTATAAATAATATTCAATACCTATTATTAATATATTTAAATATAATATTATTTAAATAATATATTTTACAAATACATCACAAGAGTCTTAAACTAGTAATAAATTTTTTCAAATAAATGAGATCATAATTAACAAAGAATTGAGTCTTACGTTAGGTGGGCAACACTAACCCTTTCTGAATAGCAAATCCAATTCTCCTAAACACTACGTCGGAAGATCTAGGTGACACAGTATTACCATGCAAAACCCGTTGCACCGAAAATCTCGACGACATCAATATTAGTAATAAATTAATAATAAAGATTTGTGCTTCAATAAGGTATAGTTGGAGGTTCGGCCGTTTGGGTTCGTTTGAAAAAAAAGAGTCGGAGGCTTGTTGGGCCGGGCCCAACTTACGACCAAAGAGAAGTCTTCTTAAATTTGAAAAGCCCAACACTTGTAGGAGGAGTTGCTAATTGGCCATTATCGTAAAAATGGCAATACAACATATCTTACTGCAATATTTACTATCATTATAAATCAAGTAGATTGCGTTAACATTTGACGTTCTACGATGTTAATATTTTAAAATTCAGTTTTCTCATAAGCTACACTAACTTCATTTTTTAATTACTTAAAAAAAATTAAAATTAATGCTAGAAAAAATATATATATTTTTTAAATCCCTTAATTATTTTATAGCGATTTTTATAGTTAAAAAAATCTTAATATAAATTTTTTTTACAAATCAAAATAAATTTTTTCTCAGTAAAATATATATATATATATATATATATATATATATATATATATATATATATATATATATATATATATATATATATATATATATATTTTTTACGGAATTGACCACCTCGGATTCTATTTTTTGAAATGACCTTAATTTTTTGTTATCTTACATAGGTTATCAAGTAAGTAAGTCTTAGTTTGAGAACTTGTATAATTAGAGTGTGTGAAGATTAAAAAATCATATATTTATTGGTTTTTTGGCTAAGTTTAAGTATAATTATTATTTATATCTACTTAATATTTAATGTACGTGGATAGTTAATCTAAAGTATGTGAGTCGTTGATCTATTGATATGTGAGTCGTTGACTATATAATTTAAGAAAAACCTTTTGACCTACGGATATTTTTGGTATAATTTTTTTTTCCTTCTCATATTTTTTTAAAATCACTAGTTAGGACCCGTATTGTAACACTACGAATTCTGAGAACTCGGAGCGTTATTGACTAGGACCTCATAGTGGGTCTCATCATTAGTTTGATATCAATAGCGTCGGACCTTGCAACAAAGCACAAGTATTATAAAGCGAAAACCCTTTAACAATAAAACATGTTTAGACATAACAGACTCTAGACACGTACGATAACCAATTGAAACGAAAGTAGTCTACTACATGATAAATAAATAAATAAATATGCCCACAACTTCCTATTACGGAAATCCCGGCTGGTCACTCCACTTCCAATTTCTCGGTAGAGATCTAACATGAAAAGTCTATCAAACATAGTAAGACCATTAGCTACAGTTCTAATACTAAGGATACTAGGGTATAAACACAAATAAGAAAATATAGTAAATTACTTAACATGCAGCAAACAATGTCCCAATTCTTATCTTTTCTTTTGGTGGTAGCACGAGGGTCTCCCGACCCTCGCCCACGTCCACGTAAACTAGTAGGGCTGATTTCGATGCATATCCCCGTATACGCTACTAGACTGGTCACGGGGAACATCCGGCACCATCGGCCCGGACAATGATGTTACGGCCCGTTATAATACACTTGGACCTCTCATGAGAAAAATAAAAGTAGTGGTATGGGATTTCGAGTCACGTTACAATAATTAAATTTAACTAATTACCAAAATTAATAAATAAACAATTATATAACTATGTAATTATTTATTACCGGAATTTAAATTAACGGGATTAAAACGGGTTTCGGATTTCGCGTCTATCCGGAAATGAAAATTAGTTTCAAGGTTAACGGCACCGGACGACACCAGGTGGTGAAGCAAAAGGTCCTGGGTTCGAGTTCTACCACCAGCAAGGCAATGTGCTTTAGAGATCTAAGGTCGGTGGTTCGAGGGTGGTTAGTAGAAGAAACAACATAAAGCTAAGGCAAGAGGGTTTAAAGAGTAAGCATATCATACATTTTTTGACTTTTTGGCTAAGTTTAAGTAAAGTTATTATTCAATTAATATTCCTAATGTATGTGGGTCGTTGACTTATTAATATGTGAGTCGTTGACCTACTGACATGTGGGTTGTTTACTATATGATTTATATATATATATATATATATATATATATATTAACTTGATCATATGAGAATATAGTATAGGGTTAAAGTGGGAAGAGCTCACAATCATTGATTCAAAATTATTAAGGTTGATATATATCCAAATTGTTTTCAATTTTGAATATACTTGATTAATTCATCATATAGTTTGAAGAAATGGTCATATAGTTGTACACATGTTTAGTTGAACAATTAGACATATAAATAACACTTGAACGTACAACTGGTTATATAATTAAACAATTTCGAAAATAGTTGAATAATTGACATGTTCGAACAATTTTAAATATGGTTGAACAATTTTTAGTTGAACAAATAAATATTATATTTGAACAATTTTTATTTAATTCAAAACTGATGTAGATTCTACCTAGTTTTAATTTTCATACATCTTGTTACTATAACTCAATCCTATATATGTGCTATATACTTGGTTTGGAAAACTTGGTTTAGGGTTTGATAAGAAATCAATTTGGAAAATTGAGATAAGATTTTTAGATAATTTGATTTTAAGGGATGGAGAAATTTATTAGGTAAAATTTGTGATTAGTTTGGTTTTTATTTAAGATGTTAAAAAGGCTTGATTCAAAGGGAAACTAGTGTATTATCCGCATAAATGTACGGGGTTTGAGTTTTAACAAATCCTAAATGTTATAATAATGTATAAAGGGGAGTATATAAAATAAACAGAAACAATATATTATATTCAATATCCATTCTAGACGAATTGAATTCGGTCGTGCTCAATTTTATCCAATCAAACTAAGACATTTAATCAAATTAAACGAACAAATTATATAGCTAGCAATATAGCAATATATTGATCGAACTTAAAAACAAAAATTTGCGTATTGAACTAAATTAATAATAACGATAGTTGATTAAAAAAAGTTCATAAAATATATTTAAAAAACAAACAAATTTACTTGATAAAAGGGGAAAAAATAAAATGGTAACAAACTTAATTGATAATAATCGGACATACAATTAAAATATAAATAAATCTTAGTCGCAAATTGTTTTAACAAAATCTTAGTTGCAAATTGTTAACGTAAAAAAATTATTAAATTTTCTATTTTTTAAGCTTAATTATTATTAACGTAAAATATTATTTTTTTTAAATTTTTTTTGAACTTCGTAAATTTTAACGATGACACGTGACAATAAGTGTCTCTTTTAATACTTATATATATAAAAGATTATACGTTGTTGAAAGGGTAGAGGTCACATGTGATGTGACCCACAAACTTACTCTTGGATTTATATGAATAATATAGAAATATATATAGATTAGTGGAGTAATACCCAAAGTTGGGGGAAAGGAATATGTAAGCTGTGGCTGTGGTACAGCTAAAGTGTCATACTCTAATGACGTAAAACAAGAATGAATGAGTTTGTGATTAAGACGGTTCAGCATACTTCTTCTTGTCTTGCTTATCTAAGCAGCAATCACTCTATAGTCTATTTGAAACATATATATATATCATAGAATGAGACATCTCGATTGCTCTCTCCGTTCATAAATAATTGTCGTTTTAATCTTGTATTTTTGTTCAAGAATAATTGTTATTCTAGCTATTTTGGTCCTTATTTTATAATTTTACCCTACTAATCATTAGTATTGTGTTAGTTGTAATTTTCAATAAAGTAAAAAGATAAATGAATAATTAGGGATATATTAATATATTTTATAGGTTTCTTAATAAGCATGCAAAAAGCTAAACGACAATTATTTGTGAACGGAAAAGTATTAATATTGAATATGCATCTCTTAATGCCATGGCTCGACTGGATCTTAATTAATTGTTTTTCAAACAACTTTTCGTCTAAAATTTTATAATAATAATAATTACAATTAAATCATAGTATATATATATATATTATATTTATTTAATTTAATTCTATTAAAATAATTTTTTTATATTTTATAATCAAAACCGTGATTATTTATACAAACGAGTTTTTTATATTTATTAATACAATTACAGTAATAAATATTTAAGAGAAAAAATAAACATTAAAATGTAGAGAATTTTGTATTTTATTCTAAAACTCAAGAAATTGATTAATTTAAAAATATTTTAATTGACCATTTATCGGATAGATGAGACATTATGGCTTATCTAACTTTAGGGTTTCTATGATATATTTCAGTTTGATATTTCGATCCGAGCTTTCGACCCACCTTTCGATTTTGTGTGAATGTCAATTGACCGGCAAATATATTCCCCTTTGTGTGCTAAGAAGGTTGTGGTTGCGAACTCCACATATCACCCTCAATCTTCAATTCTCAAAAACCATTTTACGGACCCTCTTATTCATACGACCACCCAATTTTCCTTAACCTATTAGCTTAAGTAATTGATGGATCAATACCAAGATCGATGGCTTTCTTCTTTTGAGGGTCTTCGTAACGTTCTCATTTCAATTGTAATGTACATAATCCACTTTTGTTTAACCATGGTGTCTTTGTGACCAACATCACATTCTAATAATAACAACTAATTGTTCATAATATAATCGTTCATGAAACAACTACTAATTCAAACGTATTGAAAGCTTTCTCTGATATGAAGAACAAATTCATCCGAAATATTATATACATTTGGAATCATAGAATAAAAATGTAACTTCATCTTCACTTTCTAACAACTTTGATCATTGAACATATATTCAAATATTAAATCACCATTCACTATCTATCATAGTTTTGGTATTATCCAACCTCAACCGTTGTACCCAACATATATCATTATGGTTGTTGGACCAACACATATATTTTGAATTAAGACCTAGGCTAAAGTTGAAAGATATTTGCACCTTGTAAAAAGGGGTGAAATGGTAGAATCTAAATAATTGATTCCTTTATGAGTTGGTAAGAGACAAATGAGCATGATTGTGGTTAATATACTTTGAGGTATTCATTAAATAAATGACACCAAATATTTATACCACCGAATGCTTACAAAATGGCTTGCGGTTGTCGGTGATGTTACTTTATTTGGATTTTGATTCCCTACAGCGCCTCATACACAGCACTGCCTACAGATGCTTCATCAGCCGCACGATTGGGCCCCCACGTCTCCATGATGTTAGTTTCCGGTCTAACAAGCGATCATCACGTGGAAACAAAGCATACGTCTTCAGCTGGAGATTATATCATGCGGACCACCCTCAACTTTATTGTGCAGCTAAAGCCTTAGATACCGCTGGGTTGCACGGAAACGGACACGACGATAAACGGGAAAACGACAATTCTAAAAGGTCGTAGGAACAAAATGTAACGGTGGTGGATGTATTGTGTTAAGTGATATTGATATAGTAGTCATGAATGTCTTATTTATCTTGAATTCTAAAAACAAAACGTAACGGTAATAGATGTATTGTTCATCTCTTTTGTATCCCTCTTTGATCCACATTGAGCCGTTATTCATGATCGTGGTTTGGATGTGTTCGACCTGTGTCCCGATGTTGAAAACATGTCTTGACCGTGTCCTTATTATTTTGACTGTGTCTGAGAAGTTTCCGTGCATAATAGGATACCACTAAATACATCTACATATTCCTTTTACCTTCTCTCGTCGTATAAAAACCAATTAAGGGATAGGATCTTTTCAAAAACAAACAGTACTTTAGTAGTCACAATATAAAAGGTATTTTTTTCAAATATGGATTAGAGTTAGGTCTAAAATAAAAATGCTTTTACATTATAGTTTGTGGTCGTTTTATAGTTTTATTATATTTTCCTTTTTTAAGAAAACACAATATCCTTATGATTCAATTTTACATATTAGTACTTATATTTGCCAAAATATGTGGTAATTTCTAATATATTTTATTTTCAAGTGGCCTATAAGACTATAACTTATATAGTTTGAATCATATTATTTACAAGAATAACGGGAGATGAAATAAATATTATAAAAAGTTTAACAAAAATTAAAATACATGCACGCCGGATTTTGTTTCTATTCTTGTAATTGATTTTTTTTTTCTACATCAACTGATTTTTCCTTTTCATATTTACTAATGTGTCCAAATTTATTTATTTTTTTTACAATATTTTAGTTCTTACCATACAAATTAATACATTCTCAGTAGTGAATACTAATATTAAGAATTAAGTATTAAATATAATTTAAACATTTTGACCACTTTTAAAGCAATCTTAGTAGTTGCAATTAACATCCTGCTCTAAGTTCCAACCTAATGTGAAAACTGAGGCTACACCTAACTAACGTAACCTCAATATCTCACAAACCTCATATTATTCATATACAGAAAACATATTTTCTGAAATTAGAATATTTTAGTAAACAAAATTACAACCATTTAATTTGATTTAACTTATAAGTATAAAATTAAAATAAAGAAAGACATATATCGTCCAAAATAAGGGAAAAAAGAAAATTTCTCACGGTGTCCATTAGAACTGCAATATTATTTTGGTAACCTACATTTTACAAAATTCATTGCAGTACCCACAATGCTTTGGTTTAATTAATTTTCATCATCAATTTTTTACTTTCCATCCATTTATATTGAGATATAGAATTGAGGATAAGTATAAATTATTTTTATTAAATTAAGCCAACTTATTTTTAAAATAAATTAAAGTTATTTAATCTAGTTAATATGAATTTTAGTAAAAATTTTAAATTAAATTATACAAAAAATATCAAAAATAATTAATAAATAACTTAATTGAAATAGTTATAATAATTAACCACTAAACTAATATAATAAAAAGTATATCATCTTAAAAAAAATAATCATAAATTATTATTATTTATCAAACTTAAAATGTATAAATTACAACCATTTAAATTTGATATAACTTATATTTGTTCCGCTCGGGTCGAACCAATAATTCCACAATGAAATGACAGCTTTTCATTATTAGACCCATAATTTTGGTCTGAACCCACTGTATATAATAGATTAACATGATTATAAAATGTGACCACAATTTCATACATTCACACCATCAAAATCCCTAATTAATAAAAAAGGAAAAGAAATCTGATCCCGAGACCCATAGAGTGCTTCACCAATACTACTGTCAGTACCAATCCACCCCCTTCTCCCTCAAATCCACGCAACTACAAAGCTTAATTTGCATCCATGGCGGACAGAGTTTATCCTTCCTCTAAACCAAATCCTCCACCACCAGCAATGAACGGCTCCGCAACCGCATCCAACGGAACCACCGCTCCCGGAGCGAAACCGAAGCCCACGGGACAACTATATAACCCCAACCGTCCCAGACCCGCCGGTGCCGTACCGTACCGTCCGAATCCACGCCGATCGAAGCGCAGCAGCTGCTCTTGTCGGCGATTTTGCTGCCTCTGCTTTATCTACACGCTTATCGTTCTACTCTCTCTCCTCCTGATCGCTGCAATCGCCGGTTCAATCTTCTACGTTCTCTATCATCCCAAACATCCCACGTTCTCCGTGTTATCCGTCCGGATCTCCGCTTTCAACCTCTCTACTCCCTCCGATCTTTCATCAGCCGCCTTCTCTCACCTGAATTCCAAAATCGACTTCACTGTCTCCGCCAAAAACCCTAACAGCAAGATCTCATTCATCTACGACGCATTCGCCGTCGCCGTGGCATCATCCGGCGGGATCGAGGTTGGAAACGCTACTCTCCCTGCATTTACGCATGTTCCGAGTAACACAACGATTGTTAAAGGCACAGTGGTGGGAGATCCGACACAAGATCTGGATTCCGACTCTGTTAGCTCGTTGAAGTCGGACCTAGGTAAGAAGAACGGATTTCCGCTTAGTGTGCAGATGGATACGCAGGTTGAAGCAAAGATGGGGAAGTTGAGTAGCAAGAAAGTCGGCATTCGTGTTGTATGTGACGGGATCCGTGGATTTCAGCCCAAGGAGAAGACAACCGGAAAGAAGAAGAAGACAGTGACGACGACTCCGGCGGTGGCGACGATCTCCGGTGCCAAGTGTAAGGTGGATCTTCGGATTAAGATCTGGAAGTTTACCTTCTAGGTCGGATTCATTGCCATATATGTGTTGTTTTTCTTGCTGCATTTTTGTTGAGTTTTGGGATGATTGCCTCAAATGGAGAAAGGAAGAATGAATGATTTATTTCTTCTTCATTACTTGTCATATGATATGAATTGATACATATTTTTGTTTTTTTAAAAAATTTTGTGGATAATTT
The DNA here is from genome assembly GCA_002319775.1 of Fagopyrum tataricum. Taxonomy (NCBI): domain Eukaryota; kingdom Viridiplantae; phylum Streptophyta; class Magnoliopsida; order Caryophyllales; family Polygonaceae; genus Fagopyrum; species Fagopyrum tataricum. The sequence continues at coordinate 40,508,454 of CM008280.1, read as the reverse complement.
GATTGTGTAATTGTTCAACTTTTTTGTCTGTTTATGTGGTGGTTAATGAAATGTATACTAAAATATATTTTTGCTCACCAAATTGAAGAAAATCCCAAGAGTTCAATTGGATCTATACCAAATGTGCTTTGGAATGCTTCCAATTTGTAGTTATCAATTTGATTCTCGTACCATATTTAATTTCAGAAAATATTGCAAAAAACCACCCCTAATTTGAATTGGGCTGTAATAAACTACCCACAACATTTTTTTTTTTCCTTTTCAGTAAACCACCATAATTAGTAGATGGGACTTTTCACTTTAGGGAAGAGGTTGGTGGCTATGTGACTACTGACCGGCTGGAATGATATCTGTAACCTTACTTATGTCGGAGTTGATTCCATGTTTAAACCTAATTTTAATTGGGCTGTAAGCAGGATGACAATCACGCTCGTATTCGATGGGTGTCCGAAAACCCTTCCGAAAAAACGGGTGAAAACTCGCTAACAGGAGGGTGAAACTCGGGTGAGGTGTAGCGGGTGATGGGACGGGTCGGATACGGGTGAGCATCTCAGGACCCACCATCCGTACCCATCACCCGCATTTATCATCCATTTTATTATAACAATTTTTTTTAATATTTTAATGACATACAAGACCTTGTCGCCAGTACTACTAATTTCCATGTTCCATGAATTTTACCCCCCGTTTGGTTGTAACTCCGGAAACGGAAACGGAATGGAAAAGAATCTAGTCCACATATGTACCTTGTTCATGGAATCATTCCGGTTGGTTTCATGCAAAATACACTTGCTTTCCCCTACTTTGTTACCCTATAGGGTATTAAAATTAATCAAATTATACTATAATTAGTTCAAACCACAAGGAATGATTCCCAACAACTTCATGAACAAGGGTGTACGTATGAACTAGATTCGTTTCCATTCCGTTTTCGTTTCCAGAGTTTAAACCAAACGGACCCAATGTTAAGATTATATATTTTTACATAAACAAATATTATTAATAAAAAATACGAGTCAAATAAAATGTCTTTAAAAGTGGTACATCCACTCATTATCCAACCATGCCCATCCCCTATTATAAGAAGAAATATCTTTGAAAGTTGAAACTTTGATTGAACTAGGGTAACCGAAATGAATAAAATATTAAACTAAAAATCCAATGTGTGGGTGGTTATTATTTGTAATTATGATATTCAAATAAGATAGAATATGGCTATCGCTCTGACCCTCTGTTGCAATAACAACTATTTTAATTATGACTTATTTGTCATTTACCAAAGTTTGATTCAAAGTCAAATGAGAGAAAAACATTTTTTCCCCCCCGCTCCACTACTAAATGTTGATTCAGTCAGTAGTGTCTAAGTCAGTAATGTAGACAGACAAAAATTAATGTTAGTTTTCTACGGTTTACTAAAAACATATGGCAGTTTTTTAAGATAAAAATCTTAAATTCTAAATGTTATAATGTAACACTTATGTTATAAGTGTTAAGTATATGTGTAAGTTAATTTTAAAGTAATATAAATATGTATAAAATAGATGTCTATGAATAGATAAAATTATTTTACGTATTATTTATTGTGGGAAATACTGGAAAAAAAAGTTCAATAAACAAGAAAGACAAAACACATATTTTACAGTGGTTCACCCAATAATAGTTGCGTCCGCTTTCTAGAGAAATTTTATTGATGAGTTTTAGAGTACAAATGAGGGGATGGACAAATGATAAGTAGGTAATCTAGATTAATCAAATTAACAAATAATAGGAGACACAGAAAACCCTACTATATATATATATATATATATATATATATATATATATATATATATATATATATATATATATACTTGAGCGTCAAGTATAAGACTGAGTCAAACAGAAAATATTCAAACAAAAAATAAAACTCAATTAAAGGCATATCAACAAATCTCCACATTGACTTGAATCCTCACAAACATATCAGATACATTAGTCAATGTCCGTATAAGATGCATTAGTCTAGGTACATACCAACTCCTCTCTATCCACATGTGTCCCTTGGACACTCAACAACTTTTGACGTTTAGCAAGTCCAAACAATGTTGGAACTTGCTGCAAGATACCGGCTTGGCGAACATATCAACAAGATTATCAACAATCCATACTTTTTTTTAAACCCTGATCCTCTTCTCACATCTCAAGAAATGATACCTGACAACAATATGTTTAGTCCTCTCATGATGAACCTAACCTTTGGCCAAACATATTACACTCAAACTTTCACAATATACAATAGTCTGATCGTGATGTATACCTAGATTACTAACCAATCCCTTCAAGCAAATTCCCTCTTCAGCTGCTTCTGTCAATGCCATGAACTCTGCCTCTATGGTAGACAAAGTAACCGTGAGTTGTAAGGTTGCCTTCCAACTCACAACAAAACCCCCAAGAGTTAAAACATAACCAGTTATAGATATTATAGTATCAACATCTCTTGCATAATCAAAATCACAGTACCTTGTGACCAAACAATATGTATCGTTCTAAAAAACGAGCCCAATGTCAGACGTACCTCTAAGGTACCGAAATATCCTCTTCACATCATGCTAGTGTTCTTTCCCCGGTTGTCCCATGAACTGCTAACGACACCAATAACTTGTGCTAAATCTGGTCTCTGCAAACTATATCATACATCAAACTCCCTGCCGTACTATCATAAGGGAATCACAACATTTACACCTTCTCCTCATCCGACTGAGGTGAAAACAGAGTGGTATGATGGATGTTAGCAGCACTAAGTGTATCAATAGGTTTGACCGATGACATTTCGAACTTGACAACACCTTTCAATGTAGCTTTTATGTGATAAGAAAAGTTTCTTATGACCCCTATCTCTAAGAATCTCCATTCTTAGAATTTTCCAAGCTGATCCCATATCTTGTTTCTCATCTCCGTTGTTGCAAACCACTGTGCAACTTCAGATCCAAATACAATTTCTCTATAGGTGGATGGTTCGTGAGTATCCACATATTATGAAACCTGGTAGAGCACAACCAACAATATCCTCAAAGACATATCTTTTTTGAGGTCTTACTCCAACTCTTCTTGAGCGTCCCTCAGGTAAGCTCCAGTGAATAACTTTTGATGGTAAATCTTCCTTTGCCAAAATTTGCATCCCTCTTTCACCCATATGACCATGTCTCATATGCCATAACTTAGTCATATCATCCTTGTGAACTTCTGAAGATGCAACAAAAACAAACCCATAAATAGTAGAACCTGGTAGGAAATATAAAGTGCACATCTTTACACCTTTTATAATAACATCAAAACCCTCACAAACATTCAAAACTCCACCTTCATCTTTGAAACAAAACCCTTTACTATCCATCATACTCAAGGATATCAGATTCTTACTAATAAAGTAATAAGTGGAACATTTATGACCTCGTTCAATGTACATAATCAACCTTCATGTGTCTTGATTTTAATTGAGCCAATTTCAACCGCCTTACAAACAGAATTGTTGTCCATGAAAATACCGCCACCATCTACCTGCTTGTAAGTTTCGAACCACTCTCTGTTAGGACATATGTGATAGAAAACTCTGTAATCAAGAACCCACACATCAACATGATATGTGTGTCCACCAACAACCAAAGTTATATCCTCATCTAATTTACAATCATCTTCTACAACAGTTGCAGAACCAGAATCCTACAATTTCTTCTTCTTAGGACATTCTTTCTTCCAAGGCCCTTTCTCGTTACAATAGTTGCTGATCGATGTCATCAGACTTAGGACCTTTTGAAGAAAAAGACTTATTGTGCTTCTTCCTTGATTTTCCTTGTCCTTTGCCTCCACTTTTATATAGACTAGATGCATGACCATCGCTACCTACACCACTTTTATTCACCTTGTGGGGCAGTTCCCTTGTATGAAGGGCATGCCTGACATTTTCCAGAGTAATAATAAATTTTCCAACAACAAATGAGTGAACAAAATTTTCATATGATGACGGAAAAGTTACTAACAAAATCAACACAATATCCTCGTTCTCAATCTTAACATCAATATTACGCAAATATAGAATGTGTTCAAGTGATCTAAATGCTCATTATGTTGAGTATCTTCATGCATTTGCGGGCTGAACAAACGTTGCTTTAAAAGCAACTTGTTGGTGAGAGACTTCGTCATGTAAAGACTCTCCAACTTCAACCACAATTTGACTGCGATATCTTGATCCAAAACCTCACATAAGACATCATCTGCGAAACACAACATACATGATTGTCGAATGCGTCTTATCCTCCTGAGTGGTCATCTCAGCAACATCACCCTTTTCCTTATTGGGTTCATTCATTGATAGCGTCCCTTATAAGCTCTGTTGTTTCAGCAACGCTCACATCTTGATCTTCCATAAATTTAAATTGTTCCTCCTTGTGAACTTGTCGATCTTCATGTTGAAAGAAGACATCTTTCTCCCAGATTACAGAAAACCAAAGAACCAAAAGCTCTAACACTAGTTTGTTGTGCCAGATTACTAAGAAAGAACATAATTCAATAAACAAGAAAGACAACACACATATATTTTATAGTGGTTCACCGAATAATGACTAAGTCCACTTTCTAGAGATATTTTATTGAGGAGTTTCAGAGTACAAATGAGAGGATGAAGAAATGATAACTATATTATTCAGATTATTCAAGTCAATAGATTAAATGAGACAGAGAGAACCCTACAATATATATGAACAAAACCCTAGGTTTTTAGGACGCCAAGTATAAGACTGAACAAAAAAAAAAAGGCTCAAACAAAAGATAAGCTCAATTCAAGTCATATTAACATTATTAATTAATTTCATATTTTTAATTTGTATAATGGTATTAATAACCAATTGAATTGTTTCTAAATATGCCATGACAAATGTCACGTACTTATTGGAACAAATTTGATCATTTGGTAATCTCGGAGAGGATGAAAATTTCTTGAACCTCTCTCATTTTTACTCATCTCTCCTGTGTGGCAATAAAAAACACTTAAGATTAACAAATGCACATGCTCTAAGAAAAAATTAAAAATATATTTATGGTCGTTTGGAAAAAGAGAAAAAAATTCAACCTCCTTTTATCCCATAATTCATGTCTATGGGTTTATTTTTTAAAAATTTAATCTTCCTTCGTCCTATTTCATCATATTTCAACTCTTTCACCCCTTTCTAAATGTAATTAATTTTGTGTGAAACTATGTGGAGTGTAGGAAAAAGAGGTAAACAAAATATTTTGTAGTTGACCGATATATACGGTTGTACAACATGTAAAAACATGCGGTTTCATCCATAGTTAGAAACTAAAGTCGACAAGTTTTGGTATTGATCTTCGATTGAGGTACCTTCATACTAGTTTTTGTCGATAGTTGTAAGACAAGTATGGTTCTTCATGGAATCTTACAAGAAAATTCATAAACAAAAGATGAAGAACTTGTTTTAGAGATGCTCGGGGTAGCTTTAGACGATTCAAATGCTTCCTATTAGATTGCAACATTTTGTTTCTAATTCCTCTTATGTCTTGTCTTTGGGATCTTCCAAAAGGTAAAAGAAGCTTCACGGTATAATTTTATTGGACACATGGAAGGCTGTAAGATCACACCACGAGACAAATTATCCTTCTTTTGTTTTTTTGATACAAGATAAGCAGAATAGGGGGATCAGTGTCTAGACACCGACCGACCTACAGCATCCTTACGGATGAGTACAACCACATCGTCTGGGAGATCGTCCTTGTCTTCAGTGACAGAAAGTCCATGTTTTGCGAGCTTGTCCGCTACCGTGTTGATTTCCCTGAAGATGTGTGTGGTGCTTGCTTGAGAAAAGCCTGAGATGCTGGCGGAAATGTCTGAAATGATAATGTCTGTCTCCCACGGGGGTTTTCAAGCGTGGTTGATTGAATTGATCAGCATCAGATTGTCTCCCTCGATCTCAATAGCCGACAATCCTAACTGTTTAGCCTTTTGAAGGCCTTCCCGTAGAGCAAACGCTTCTGCCTCTAGAACTGAATTTGCATGACATTTCCCTTTTCCATGGGCCAAACGAAGTCCGTGGTTATCTCGGATGATGAAACCAAAGGCGAATTGATTGTTGTTGTCAGATGCTGCGTCAAAGTTAAGCTTAACGAAATTCACTTTTGGTTTTTGCCAGCTGATATTCTTGGTCTTCCTTCTTTGTCTTTTATTTATTTTTCTCTTAGTTGATTGCTTATTGTTTGCTTGTTCCCAATCTTCAATTTGTTTTAGTGCAATTTGTTTTAGGTTTGGTGTTGGTCTTTTATTGTTAAAGATTATGTGATTTCTATCCAGCCATATATTCCACCAAATCATTGTCGCTTGTCTAAATTCTTGAGATGAGATTTTATCCTTCAAAACTAGGAGTGTCTCATAAGTGGATTGATTATAAGTGTCAATATCCTTGAGGATGGTTGATATTTTGGTATTATCCATGGTATGGTGAGTGCATTGACACTCAAAAAAAAGATGTTTGGCGCTTTTTGTGTGGTGATTGCAAAATACACAGTGCATGACTACCGGAATTTTTTGTTTGTCAAGATTTTCTTTGGTTGGGAGACCATTTAGAGCCATTTTCCACATGAAATTTTGGACTTTCGGCATGATGTTCATGCCCCATATCCAAGTTTTGTCTTCCGATACCCCAACTTTTCTCCTTTGTATCATGTTTATTGCATATTTGGTGGAATACCACCCGTCGTCGTTTGTTGACCAATAAACCCTATCTCTTATGTCATTGGTTGGGAGGTTATACTCCTTTATCTTATTAATGATGTTTACTTGAAGAATGCCTTCAAGTTGATCAAGGGTTTGTTCGTTCCACTTTTTATCCAAGATAAAGGTATCTACCTTATCCGATGTTCTAATTAGGGTTTGATCAGACACTATTGTATACAGGGGTTCATCCAATAACCATCGGTCTTCCCAAAACTTGATTGTGCTTCTATCCCCTACTCTCCAGCGTAGGCCTTTAATAAATTCTTCTTTCAATTTGGTCAACTTCTTCCATTGCCACAATGTATTTTTTCCACACTCGTAATTCCATAGGTTTTGCCCACGGAGATATTTTTCTTCTATAACTTTGACCCATATATTTTCTGGTTCTGCCATAATTTTCAAGAGGAGTTTCATTTGTAGTGCCTTATTCATATCCTCGGCCTTTCTTATGTCAGTACCGCCTATGGCTTTTGGTTTACATATTTTATCCCAACTAATTAATGGGTGGTAGTTCGGTCCTTTATTCTAGAAGAAATTTCTATTGATTTTGTCTAGTTCATTGTGAATGCTTGCAGGTAGCATAAAAGCCTGCATTAGGTAACTTGGTTTTGCGTTAAGGTTTGCTTTGATTAGGGTTGTTCGTCCCTCTTGCGAGAGAGATGAGGCTTTCCATTTCGAGAGTTGTTGTCTTGATTTTTGAATGACTGAGTTGAAAATCTCTTTGTTAACCCTTCCATTTATGATAGGGCAACCTAAATATTGCTCTAGATTTGTGGATAAGGATATCCCAAGATGAGCTTGTATTCTTCTTTTGCTTGCAGGGTCTACATTATTTGAGGTTTGGAAGGTAGATTTGTGATAATTTATTACTTGGCCAAAAGTTTCACAATAGTCATTCAAAACCGACAAGATTTTGTTGCTTGCTGTGACACCCCAAATCCGCGGGACTCGGGATGCTACGGGCGAGACCGCACAATGGGTCCCGACCCTTAGCTTGACAACAATTTCACCGGTCCTTCCAACAAGGCACAAATAAAGGCGAAATCTCAAAACGTTTTTAATGCATGCGAAAACGAAAAGTGACAAATACAAGGTGGAAACTCAGCCGAGTCCTCAAAACAATACAACCTGATACGAAAGTCTAAACGCGCAACAACATCCATGAACAACGATATGAAACATGACTAAAAAACATCCCCGTCCTATAATGTACGGAGACCCCGACTGTCCACTCCTCCACCTCACTCGGCGGCGTCCCTAACCTGCAAGTCATCTACAACACGGTTTAAAACCGTTAGCTAATATTCGAAGCATTAGAAAAGCGGTGAAGGCACAAACACATACATAACACAAAACATGAATCACACAAGTCCGGTTTATTATCATTTTATTACTAAGTCGTATCCCATTGTAATTCAACTTCGGTTTGTGACACGAGAACCACTGTGGTCTCGCCCCGGTCCCCACTTACCGGCAAAGAATGGTACGGATGCACTCGACCATATCACCCGCCGGGCTAGTCGCCGAGATCCTCCTAAGCTTCACATAGAGCCAGGAAGAATGTCACCGCCCGTTATCATACGCTTGGGCCAAAATATACATAAGGTCGGTGGTCCTAATTACCCGTTTAATTGTTATAACAAGAACATAAACACACACCGCCGAACACACATCAATGCTAATACATAGAATACGAGCTAAGTAAGTCCGGAGACTTACCTCGTCCCAAACGCTAACTCACACAACGCTCTCGCTTCCTTTGGGAAGAAGCGTACAACCTGCTCACAACAAAATATCCATCAAAACCCGCTCAACTCAAGAAGTCGAAGACTTCTACACAAATGATCTACGCAAGATCATTTGACTCTCATTCTAGGACCGCATCCTAGAATCTATCATACTCACATCTCACTCAACTCATGAGGAGATCTCTCAACAACCTACTAACTCTCATATGATCATACTCAACAGCCAAGAACAACGTAAAAGCCTAGAAGGTCCATCATGCTCAACATTCTCATTACCATCACTACATCGAGCCTTAAGGGCTCCTAGGTTCACAACCACTAAGTGGTATTTCAAACTACTCTAGATCCATCCTAGGCATACTACTAACATGATACAACTACTAACTAAGGAAGGAACGAAGAGGAAGGGAGAGGAGGAACCTACTGTCGAAGAAACGCAGCCGCGGAGTCAAGCTGGCGCCCCGGCGGAGCAGACGCCGCCCCAACGGCCTTCTGGCGGAGCAAACACCGCCCCTGCGGTGGCAAGAGCCGCACCTGCGGCGGTCCGGCGTCCTGGAGCCCGGAGCCGCCCCTGCGGCCGTGTTGGCCGCCCTTGCGGCTGTGCTGGCTGCCCCTGCGGCGGTGCTGGCCGCCCCTGCGGCTGTGCTGGGCCGCACCTGCGGCTGGCCGCTCCCGCGGTCGTGATGATCCGCCCCGCGGGTTCTGTGCAGAACGTCGTCTTCTTCTTTCTCGATCGTGGATCCTTGGCTCAAATGTCCTTCTTCTTTTGCTGGATCTTCTCCAAACACGCAACACTGGTCTTAGGCACCTCTCCTCGACCTAATCGAGCTAAGAACACAAGCATGCAAATGACTTGAGTGAAAACCTCTCAAAGCTTCATCCATGGCCATGAATGAAGGAGGGAAGAATAAAGGGGTGAGCAACCATGGAGAGGAAGGAAGGAAGGAAGGGAAGAGACTTACCACTCCAGATCCGCACTTCTCCTTCTGCAGCCCACACATGCAATCTCCACAATCAACAATGGAAGAAGAAGAGAAGAGAAGATAAGAGAAGAGAGGAAGAGTGGAGATGGAGAAAGAACGTGAAAGAGAAGAGAGGAGAGAGAGAGAGAGGACAAGGATGCCAAGAGGGAGAGGGGACTGCAGCCATCATGTCACATTTGCTCGGAACGAGGGGTCGGAATTGACCCCTTGTCACTTCGACTCGGAACGAAGGGTCAGAACGCGGGAAAAAGGGAAAAACGACGAGTCGGCTCGGGATTTTTTTGGAATAAATCCCGGCACTCGGCATCCCGTGTTTGCGGGAAGATTTATAAAACGCTCTAAGTCCGGAATAAAATTCTGGGCGTTACAACTAACCCCCCTAAAAACAAGTTTCGTCCCGAAACTTGCTAAACGCAACACTCTCACTCAAACCCGTCCCGTAACCTCGTGGAACTCATAAAACGTCGACTATCGGCTCTAATCCAAGTCTACGTATAAAATCACATCAAGACCTCGCAAGGTACACATATACTCATACGAACTCACATAACACGTCATAACATAAACACACAGAACAAATAAGGAAAGATCTCGTGACTAACCCGACGGTCCTATCGATGTCGCTAAATCTGCGTAAAACTCAGAATAGTTCCTCCGGATGCTATCCTCCGTCTCCCATGTAGCCTCATCGGCTCCTCGCCTCGACCACTGCACTCTCAGCATCGGTATCTCCTTCGATCGAAGGCGCCTCGTACTCCGCTCTAAAACTGCTATAGGATGCTCTACAAAAGTATAGTTCGGTTCGACCACTAGGTCCTCATGGTTGATGATGTGCCTCGGGTCGTGTATGTACTCTCTCAGCGGAGAGACATGAAATACCGGATGAATACCCTCTAACCGAGGTGGCAATGCTAACCGGTATGTCACCTCACCGACTCTCTCCCAGATCTCGAATGGACCGACATATTGGGGGCTTAACTTCCCCTTAATGTCGAATCGCCTGACGCCCCGCGTCGGTGATACCCTGAACCACACTTGAGCTCCTACCCCGAACTCGAGAGGTCTACACCTCCTGTCCACATACGACCTTTGACGGCTCTGCGCGGTCAACATCCTCTCTCGGATCAAAGCAACTCTAGCCACGTCGTCCTGTACCTGATCTGGAGCTACAACGCTAAAACTCCCCCGCTCATCCCAACATAAGGGAGTACGGCATCTCCGTCCATACAATGCCTCATACGGTGCCATCCCGATTGATGCGTGCCAACACCTTGAGGTAAAACGCCCGACCTTGTCCGGGATGATGGTCCTCGGTATTCCATGTTATCTCACAATCTAAAAGTTGTGGATATGTCCTCCCACTTCCACTGTGGCACGGGCGGTGGGTGAAGCTCTCCTCCGTCTCTGGTGCTCGATCTTGACCTGCTGGCAGGTCACGCATCGGGCCACATATCTAGCTACATAGGGCTTGAGCCCGCCCCACCAATAAAATCTCCTAAGATCCTAGTACATCTTACTCGTGCTTGGGTGCACCGAGTAAAGTGTGGAATGTGCCTCATGCAAAATCCGCTCTCTCAACTCCTGATCCGACGGTACACAAATACGTCCCTGACGTCTCAATAACCCGTCTGCTCCCATGATAAAATGCGGTGCCTCTCCTCGGGACATCCTGTCCCGGATCCTCATCAAAATGGGACATCTCTCCTGCTTCTGTTGGATCTCTCCGAACAGGTCAGGTAATACCTCTAACTCGGACAAACGACAGTCCGTATCCGGGAACCGGATATCCAACTCCAACTCTATCCCTCTGCCACTGTGGCTGAACCGTAAGCCGAGCTATAGCCTCCTCTCGAGGTGTCCTCCTACTCGAAGCATCGGCGACTACGTTCGCCTTCCCCGGATGGTACAAAATCTCTAAGTCAAAGTCCTTAATCAGCTCCAACCATCTCCTCTGGCGGTTATTCAACTCCCGCTGAGTGAATATATACTTCAGACTCTTATGGTTTGTGAAGATATGGCACGTAGCCCCGTACAAGTAATGTCGCCAGATCTGCAGGGCATGAATTACTGCCTCTATCTCAAGATCATGGGTAGGGTAATTCTCCTCGTACGGTTTTAGCTGCCGAAAAGCGTATGCAAAAACCCCACCCCTCTGCATCAAAACGCACCCCAATCCTAGCTTGGAGGCGTCACTATCCACTACAAAATCCTCCACGCCCTCAGGCTGGGCTAAAACAGGAGCGGAGGTCAACCTCCTCTTTAGCTCCTCGAAACTGTGCTGACAAGGCTCGGACCAAACGAACCTGGTAGACTTCCTCAGCAAGGAAGTGAGCGGTCGTGCAATCGCAGAGAAACTCTCAACAAAACGGCGGTAGTATCCCACTAAGCCCAAGAAACTGCGCACCTCCTTGACCGTCCTAGGAGGCGGCCATGAGGAAACAGACTCTATCTTCGCCGGGTCAACCATGACACCCTCGGCGGAAACTATATGACCCAGGAATGCCACCTCGGACATCCTGATCTCGCACTTAGAGAGCTTAGCGTAAAGCTCTCTATCTTGGAGGACTCGAAGCACCGTCCTCAGGTGTCGCTCATGCTCCTCCCTAATCCGGGAGTAGACTAAGATGTCGTCTATAAACACTACCACAAACTGGTCCAAGGAGTCGATGAAGATGCCCTCCATCAACTCCATGAAGACGGCGGGTGCATTCGTGAGCCCAAATGGCATCACGACAAACTCATAATGGCCGTATCTCGTCCTGAATGCCGTCTTTGGCACGTCCTCCTCTCTCGATTGATACACTTGAAACGCCGGGTGAACACCCTCTACTCTCGGTGGCCATGCCAGCCGGTAAAACACTTTCTCAACTTGCGCTAAGATCTCAAAAAGGTCCGATGTATCGGAAACTCAACTTCCTTCTCGGGTCTTCCTCACTACAAAATTTCCATTATGTTTCTTCTTTGCTTGTCTCTAACAAAGAAGATCGAACTTCCAATTTACACCGTTGGCTTTGGTTCTTGTCAAACCAAACTTTGATGTTACTTTTCCTCAATTCTTGTTGCAAGTTCTAAGTAATGAAGGAAGTACTTTGCTTCACACTGCTTCTACTAACGAGACATGTATGCTATAACTTTTACATCGTCTCTCGATACTCAGTCAAGACCATGTCTTGAAGAATCGCTTGTACACTTCAAACCGATCGTACCTCGAGGCAATTTCCAAAACAGTTGCACCAATGAATCCCCTTTTAACTCTCAACAACTCCATTGTCCATTTTCGTCCCACTTAATACTTCATCGTCATCCGGAGTAGGTTAGCCATAGATGGTGTTACTTGGAGAATCTCTCCACAAATCCGGTAATGATCAGCCCATCCAAGAAAACTTGCAACTTCTTTCCCATCCTTCGGGGGTTGTCATCCCGAGACAACTGGTCATACAACTTCTCTCTTCTTCGAGAGTAGACCAGAATGTCCTATTCGGGCATTAGTAAGCCCATAAGGAATCACTACAACTCGTAGTGACCATGGTTTGTCCAGAATGCCATGTTTGCACTACCCCAGTCTCGACTTCTCAATTGGTGACAATCAAACCTTAACTCGATTTTAGAAGAGACCACCGACCCTTGCAACCGGTCGAGTAGATCATCTATACGTGGTAAGGGGGTACTTGTTCTTCATTGTAATCTTGTTCGGTTCATTGTAGTTGATGTACAAATGGAGATAACCGTCTCTCTTTTCGCAAACTGGTGTTCTCCATAACAACTTCAAATCAAGAGTTTAAGATATAATCTAAGCTTCTTGTTACCGTTCCTTTATGATTCCACAGCCTGGTTACTCTCCCCCACACTCATCCATAGACCACCCGCACATGCGCGTTCTCCGTTGTCACCAATTAGCTAATAACTGACCTTCTCACATGTCAATGACTTACCATTCTTCTATGCTTCCATGTTACCATTCTCATGAAGGCTACCCTCTCGGGGTACCTTAAACTCCGTTAACTCATTCTTCATTCCACGCTTCCTTTTCCTTCAGCGAGATAAATATACCCTTCTCGGCGTTGTTGTGTCACATGACTCGCCTTCATAGGCTTAACCGCGCTTCATGATATCTTGTAAGTGCGTCTTCTCAAAATCTCTAACGTTAGTTAGCATCACGTGTTGCTCTCATCTTCTTAGGATCATCATTTATACCTACTCCATCCTTTTTGGCGTTTCTTCGCCTTATCGTCATAGCAGAAACCGGTCAACTCCGCGTAAATCCCCACCTTGCCATTCTTCTCATAACTCTCGTAATGTTAACTCTTCACTTAATGGTACCTCGTAAGCTTAACTTACGGTATCTTACATCTTTCACACTTGGTTCGATCACGTTTCTCATCTTGACTCCAAAGCTTAGGAGCGTCTAAGGAAAGCTTCACTTCTCGTGATGGAACACCGCCTTTAACCTTGTTAGAATGCACCCATCTCCTCCTAGATTCGCATCTTTAGTTGTCCACGCGTCTTCTTGAAGAACTTAAGTTTGTTATCTCCATTGTTCTTGTCGTACGTAGTCCTCAAACACGGTAGCTCCAATGGATGCTCCCCTGGTCCTGGACAGATGGAGAACTCTGCGCCCCGGACCTCCCAACGGTCCTATCCCTAGCCTCGGGAACAGATGCTCTCTGCGACGTCCTCTACGGGGAACCTCAACTGCTGGTGGATCCACAACTGGTGGGTCCGCAATGGGGATACGTCCCCGACCTCTACCTCTCGCACCTGGAGGTCTTCTTAATCGTCCCTGCCCTCTAGGGACGGTAGGGGAAAGTGGTGGTCTACCCCTGGCGGGTCTTGCGGTAGCTCTCGTACGTGCCATCTGATAGCGTATAACGTTTATTTAAAAATAAATGTGTAGGTACTAATACGATCTCGTAGGATAACTTCTAAAAACATAAAGGTAACATAGGATCACAAAACACATCCAAGGCATACAGGCCCAAAGCATCCTAAGGCCACATACGTAGCTAGGGACATACAAATCCACATATATCCTAGGGTCATATATATATATACCTATTTCTAATCCAGAGATCTACGTCGCCGAGGTTTGCGGAAGGAGTGGTGGTCCCGTACATTCTAACCCAAACCCGACTCATGCATATGATTTTGAAAACGAAAAGTCAGAACCCGTGTGGGTTCTGTTTTATACCTCATTCGGCCTTTAAAAAGATTGCGAGTGTCATTGTTGTCAACCTAGGGCTCTGATACCACTTTTGTAACACCCAAAATCCGCGGGACTCGGGGTGCTACGGGCGAGATCTCACAATGGGTCCCGACCCTTAGCCTGACAACAATTTCACCGGACCTTTCCAACAAGGCACAAATAAAAGCAAAACTCGAAAACGTTTATAATGTAAGCGAGACACTGAAAGGTAAGAAACTACAACGTGAAAACTCAGCCGAGTCCTCAAAACAATATAACCTGATACGAAGTCTAAACGTATGACAACATCCATGAACAACAACGTGAAACATGACTCAAAAACATCCCCGTCCTATAATGTACGGAGACCCCGGATGTCCACTCTTCCACCTTACTCGACGGCGTCCCTAACTTGCAAGTCATCTACAACATGGTTTAAAACTGTTAGCTCATATTTGAAGCATTAGAAAAGCGGTGAAGGCACAAACACATACATAACACAAAACATAAATCACACAAGTCCGGTTTATTATCTTTTTATTATTAAGTCGTATCCCGTTCTAATTCAACTTCTGTTGTGACACGAGAACCACCGTGGTCTCGCCCCGGTCCCCCCTTCCGGCAAGAATGGTACGGATGCACCCGACCATATCACCCGCCGGGCCAGTCGCCGGGATACTCCTAGACTCACTCGGTCGTAGGCAGTGATGTCACCGCCCGTTATCATACATTGGGCCAACATATACGTATAAGGTCGGTGGTCCTAATCACCGGTTTAATTGTTATAACATAACATAAACACACACCACCAAACACACATCAATGCTAATACATAAAATACGAGCTAAGTAAGTCCGGAGACTTACCTCGTCCCAATGCTAAATCACAAAACGCACTCGCTTCCCTTGGGAAGAAGGACACAACCTGCTCACAACAAGATAACCATCAAAACCCGCTCAACTCAAGAAGTCTAGGACTTCCACACAAATGATTTACGCAAGATCATTTGACTCTCATTCTAGGACCGTATCCTACAATCTCTCATACTCGCAGCTCACTCAACGCGTCAGGAGATATCTCAACAACCTCCTAACTCTCATATGATCATACTCAACAGCAAAGAACAACGTAAAAGCCTAGAAGGTCCATCATGCTCACATTCTCATAACCATCACTACATCGAGCCTTTAAGGGCTCCTAGGTTCACAACCACTAAGTGGTATTTCAACTACTCTAGATCCATCCTAGGTATGCTACTAACATGATACAACTACAAACTAAGGAAGGAAGCGAAGANCATGGAGAGGAAGGAAGGAAGGAAGGGAAGAGACTTACACAGATCTGCACTTCTCCTTCTGCAGCCCACACATGCAATCTCCCAATCAAACAATGGAAGAGAAGAGAAGAAGAAGAGAAGAGAGGAAGAGTGGAGATGGGAAAGAACGTGAAAGGAAGAGAGGAGAGAGAGAGAGGACAAGGCTGCCAGAGGGAGAGGGGACTGCAGCCATCATGTCACATTTTCTCGGAACGAGGGGTCGGAATTGACCCCTTGTCACTTCGACTCGGAACGAAGGGTCGGAACGCGGGAAAAAGGGAAAAAACGACGAGTCGGCTCGGGTTTTTTGGAATAAATCCCGGCACTCGGCATCCCGTTTGCGGGAAGATCTATAAACGCACTAACTCAACTCCCGAAACCCGTCTCCTCAAACCCGTCCCGTAACCTCGTGGAACTCATAAAACGTCGACTATCGGCTCTAATCCAAGTCTACGTATAAATCACATCAAGACCTCGCAAGGTACACATATACTCATACGAACTCACATAACACGTCATAACATAAACACACAGAACAAATAAGGAAAGATCTCGTGACTAACCCGACGGTCCTATCGATGTCGCTAAATCTGCGTAAAACTCAGAATAGTTCCTCCGGATGCTATCCTCCGTCTCCCATGTAGCCTCATCGGCTCCTCGCCTCGACCACTGCACTCTCAGCATCGGTAATCTCCTTCGATCGAAGGCGCCTCGTACTCCGCTCTAAAACTGCTATAGGATGCTCTACAAAAGTATAGTTCGGTTCGACCACTAGGTCCTCATGGTTGATGATGTGGCCTCGGGTCGTGTATGTACTCTCTCAGCGGAGAGACATGAAATACCGGATGAATACCCTCTAACCGAGGTGGCAATGCTAACCGGTATGTCACCTCACCGACTCTCTCCCAGATCTCGAATGGACCGACATATTGGGGGCTTAACTTCCCCTTAATGTCGAATCGCCTGACGCCCCGCGTCGGTGATACCCTGAACCACACTTGAGCTCCTACCCCGAACTCGAGAGGTCTACACCTCCTGTCCACATACGACCTTTGACGGCTCTGCGCGGTCAACATCCTCTCTCGGATCAAAGCAACTCTAGCCACGTCGTCCTGTACCTGATCTGGAGCTACAACGCTAAAACTCCCCCGCTCATCCCAACATAAGGGAGTACGGCATCTCCGTCCATACAATGCCTCATACGGTGCCATCCCGATTGATGCGTGCCAACACCTTGAGGTAAAACGCCCGACCTTGTCCGGGATGATGGTCCTCGGTATTCCATGTTATCTCACAATCTAAAAGTTTTGGATATGTCCTCCCACTTCCACTGTGGCACGGGCGGTGGGTGAAGCTCTCCTCCGTCTCTGGTGCTCGATCTTGACCTGCTGGCAGGTCACGCATCGGGCCACATATCTAGCTACATAGGGCTTGAGCCCGCCCCACCAATAAAATCTCCTAAGATCCTAGTACATCTTACTCGTGCTTGGGTGCACCGAGTAAAGTGTGGAATGTGCCTCATGCAAAATCCGCTCTCTCAACTCCTGATCCGACGGTACACAAATACGTCCCTGACGTCTCAATAACCCGTCTGCTCCCATGATAAAATGCGGTGCCTCTCCTCGGGACATCCTGTCCCGGATCCTCATCAAAATGGGACATCTCTCTTGCTTCTGCTGGATCTCTCCGAACAGGTCAGGTAATACCTCTAACTCGGACAAATGACAGTCCGTATCCGGGAACCGGATATCCAACTCCAACTCTATCCCTCTGCCACTGTGGCTGAACCGTAAGCCGAGCTATAGCCTCCTCTCGAGGTGTCCTCCTACTCGAAGCATCGGCGACTACGTTCGCCTTCCCCGGATGGTACAAAATCTCTAAGTCAAAGTCCTTAATCAGCTCCAACCATCTCCTCTGGCGGTTTATTCAACTCCCGCTGAGTGAATATATACTTCAGACTCTTATGGTTTGTGAAGATATGGCACGTAGCCCCGTACAAGTAATGTCGCCAGATCTGCAGGGCATGAATTACTGCCTCTATCTCAAGATCATGGGTAGGGTAATTCTCCTCGTACGGTTTTAGCTGCCGAAAAGCGTATGCAAAAACCCCACCCCTCTGCATCAAAACGCACCCCAATCCTAGCTTGGAGGCGTCACTATCCACTACAAAATCCTCCACGCCCTCAGGCTGGGCTAAAACAGGAGCGGAGGTCAACCTCCTCTTTAGCTCCTCGAAACTGTGCTGACAAGGCTCGGACCAAACGAACCTGGTAGACTTCCTCAGCAAGGAAGTGAGCGGTCGTGCAATCGCAGAGAAACTCTCAACAAAACGGCGGTAGTATCCCACTAAGCCCAAGAAACTGCGCACCTCCTTGACCGTCCTAGGAGGCGGCCATGAGGAAACAGACTCTATCTTCGCCGGGTCAACCATGACACCCTCGGCGGAAACTATATGACCCAGGAATGCCACCTCGGGCATCCTGATCTCGCACTTAGAGAGCTTAGCGTAAAACTCTCTATCTTGGAGGACTCGAAGCACCGTCCTCAGGTGTCGTTCATGCTCCTCCCTAATCCGGGAGTAGACTAAGATGTCGTCTATAAACACTACCACAAACTGGTCTAAGGAGTCGATGAAGATCCCGCTCCTCAACTCCATGAAGACGGCGGGTGCATTTGTGAGCCCAGATGGCATCACGACAAACTCATAATGGCCGTATCTCGTCCTAAATGCCGTATTTGACACGTCCTCCTCTCTCATTTGATACACTTGAAACGCCGGGTGAACACCCTCTACTCTCGGCTGCCATGCCAGCCGGTAAAACACTTTCTCAACTTGCGCTAAGATCTCAAAAAGGTCCGATGTATCGGAAACTCAACTTCTTTCTCGGGTCTTCCTCACTACAAAATTTCCATTATGTTTCTTCTTTGCTTGTCTCTAACAAAGAAGATCGAACTTCCAATTTACACCATTGGCTTTGGTTCTTGTCAAACCAAACTTCGATGTTACTTGTCGTCAATTCTTGTTGCAAGTTCTAAGTAATGAAGGAAGTACTTTGCTTCACACTGCTTCTACTAACGAGACATGTATGCTATAACTTTTACATCGTCTCTCGATACTCAGTCAAGACCATGTCTTGAAGAATCGTTTGTACCCTTCAAACCGATCGTACCTCGAGGCAATTTCCAAAACAGTTGCACCAATGAATCCCCTTTTAACTCTCAACAACTCCATTGTTCATTTTCGTCCCACTTAATACTTCATCGTCATCCGGAGTAGGTTAGCCGTAGATGGTGTTACTTGGAGAATCTCTCCACAATCCGGTAATGATCAGCCCATCCAAGAAACTTGCAACTTCTTTCCCATCCTTCGGGGGTTGTCATCCCGAGACAACTGGTCATACAACTTCTCTCTTCTTTGAGAGTAGACCAGAATGTCCTATTCGGGCATTAGTAAGCCCATAAGGAATCACTACAACTCGTAGTGACCATGGTTTGTCCAGAATGCCATGTTTGCACTACCCCAGTCTCGACTTCTCAATTGGTGACAATCAAACCTTAACTCGATTTTAGAAGGGACCACCGACCCTTGCAACCGGTCGAGTAGATCATCTACACGTGGTAAGGGGGTACTTGTTCTTCATTGTAATCTTGTTCGGTTCATTGTAGTTGATGTACAAATGGAGATAACAGTCTCTCTTTTCGCAAACTGGTGTTCTCCATAACAACTTCAAATCAAGAGTTTAGGATATAATCTAAGCTTTTGTTACCGTTCCTTTATGATTCCTCAGCCTGGTTACTCTCCCCCATACTCATCCATAGACCACCCGCACATGCGCGTTCTCTGTTGTCACCAATTAGCTAATAACTGACCTTCTCACATGTCGACGACTTACCATTCTTCTATGCTTCCATGTTACCATTCTCATGAAGGCTACCCCTTCGGGGTACCTTAAACTCCGTTAACTCATTCTTCATTCCACGCTTCCTTTTCCTTCAGCAAGATAAATATACCCTTCTCGGCGTTGTTGAGTCACCTGACTCGCCTTCATAGGCTTAACCGCGCTTCATGATATCTTGTAAGTGCGTCTTCTCAAAATCTCTAGCAATACGTGTTGCTCTCATATTCTTAGGATTATCATTTATACCTACTCCATCCTTTTTGGCGTTTCTTCGCCTTATCGTCATAGCAGAAACCGGTCAACTCCGCGTAAATCCCCACCTTGCCATTCTTCTCATAACTCTCGTAATGTTAACTCTTCACTTAATGGTACGTCGTAAGCTTAACTTACGGTATCTTACATTTTTCACACTTGGTTCGATCACGTTTCTCATCTTGACTCCAAAGCTTAGGAGCGTCTAAGGAAAGCTTCACTTCTCGTCATGGAACACCGACTTTAACCTTGTTAGAATGCACCCATCTCCTCCTTGATTCACATCTTTAGTTGTCCACGCGTCTTCTTGAAGAACTTAAGTTTGCTATCTCCATTGTTCTTGTCGTACGTAGTCCTCAAACACGGTAGCTCCAATGGATGCTCCCCTGGTCCTGACAGATGGAGAACTCTGCGCCCCGGACCTCCCAACGGTCCTATCCCTAGCCTCGGGAACAATGCTCTCTGTGATGTCCTCTACGGGGACCTCGACTGCTGGTGCACCCACAACTGGCGGGTCCGCAATGGGGATACGTCCCCGACCTCTCGCGCCTGGAGGTCTTCCTACTAGTCCCCATCTCGGGACGGTAGGAGAAAGAGGGGGTCTACCTCAGGCGGGTCCTACGTAAGCGGTAGCTCTCGTACGTGCTATCTAATAACGTATGGCGTTTACTTATGTATAAATACATAGGTAATACTTACGATCTCGGTATGATAAACTTCTAAAAGCATAAGATAAGCATAATCACAAAGTACATCCAAGGCATACAAGCCCAAACATCCTAAGGCCACATACGTAGCTAGGTACATACAAATCCACAAACATCCTAAGGTCTTATATTTATATATATAACTATGTACTAATATATACATACTTCTAATCTAGAGATCTATGTCGCCGAGGTTTGCGGAAGGAGTGGTGGTCCCGTACATTCTAACCCAAACCCGACTCATGCACATGATTTTGAAAACGAAAAGTCAGAACCCGTGTGGGTTCTGTTTATTCCTCATTCGGCCTTTAAAAAGATTGCGAGTGCCATTGTTGTCAACCTAGGGCTTTGATACCACTTTTGTAACAACCCAAATCCGCGGGACTCGGGATGCTACGGGCGAGACTGCACAATGGGTCCCGACCCTTAGCTTGACAACAATTTCACCGGACCTTCCAACAAGGCACAAATAAAGGCGAAATCTCAAAACGTTTTTAATGCATGCGAAAACGAAAAGTGACAAATACAAGGGGGAAACTCAACCGAGTCCTCAAAACAATACAACCCGATACGAAAGTCTAAACGTGCAACAACATCCATGAACAACGATATGAAACATGACTAAAAAACATCCCCGTCCTATAATGTACGGAGACCCCGGCTGTCCACTCCTCCACCTCACTCGGCGGCGTCCTTAACCTGCAAGTCATCTACAACACGGTTTAAAACCGTTAGCTCATATTCGAAGAATTAGAAAAGCGGTGAAGGCACAAACACATACATAACACAAAACATGAATCACACAAGTCCGGTTTATTATCTTTTTATTACTAAGTCGTATCCCGTTCTAATTCGACTTCGATTTGTGACACGAGAACCACTGTGGTCTCGCCCCGGTCCCCACTTACCGGCAAAGAATGGTACGGATGCACCCGACCATATCACCCGCCGGGCTAGTCGCCGAGATCCTCCTAAGCTTCACGCAGAGCCAGGCAGAATGTCACCGCCCGTTATCATACGCTTGGGCCAAAATATACATAAGGTCGGTGGTCCTAATTACCCGTTTAATTGTTATAACAAGAACATAAACACACACCGCCGAACACACATCAATGCTAATACATAGAATACGAGCTAAGTAAGTCCGGAGACTTACCTCGTCCCAAACGCTAACTCACACAACGCTCTCGCTTCCTTTGAGAAGAAGCGTACAACCTGCTCACAACAAAATATCCATCAAAACCCGCTCAACTCAAGAAGTCGAAGACTTCTACACAAATGATCTACGCAAGATCATTTGACTCTCATTCTAGGACCGCATCCTAGAATCTATCATACTCACATCTCACTCAACTCATGAGGAGATCTCTCAACAACCTACTAACTCTCATATGATCATACTCAACAGCCAAGAACAACGTAAAAGCCTAGAAGGTCCATCATGCTCAACATTCTCATAACCATCACTACATCGAGCCTTAAGGGCTCCTAGGTTCACAACCACTAAGTGGTATTTCAAACTACTCTAGATCCATCCTAGGTATGCTACTAACATGATACAACTACAAACTAAGGAAGGAACGAAGAGGAAGGGAGAGGAGGAACCTACTATCGAAGAAACGCAGCCGCGGAGTCAAGCGGGCGCCCCGGCGGAGCAGACGCCGCCCCTGCGGAAGGCTGGCGCCGCCCCAGCGGCCTTCTGACGGAGCAGGCACCGCCCCTGCGGTGGCAGGAGCCGCACCTGCGGCTGTCCGGCGTCCTCGAGCCCGGAGCCGCCCCTACGGCCGTGCGGCTGTGCTGGCCACCCCTGCGGCGGTGCTGGCCGCCCCTGCTGCGGTGCTGGCCGCCCCTGCGGCTGGCCGCTCCAGCGGTCGTGATGATCCGCCCCCGCGAGTTATGTGCAGATCGTCGTCTTCTTCTTTTTCGATCGTGGATCCTTGGCTCCAAAGTCCTTCTCTTGCTGGATCTTCTCCAAACACCCACCACTGGTCTTTGGCACCTCTCCTCGACCTAATCGAGCTAAGAACACAAGCATGCAGATGTCTTGAGTGAAATCCTCTCAAAGCTTCATCCATGACCATGGATGAAGGAGGGAAGAAGAAAGGGGTGAGCAGCCATGGAGAGGAAGGAAGGAAGGAAGGGAAGAGACTTACCACTCCAGATCCGTACTTCTCCTTCTGCAGCCCACACATGCAAGTTCCACAATCAACAATGGAAGAAGAAGAGAAGAGAGGAGAAGAGAAGAGAGGAAGAGTGGAGATGGAAAAATAACGTGAAGGAGAAGAGAGGAGAGAGAGAGAGAGAGCATAAGGCTGCCAAGAGGGAGAGGGGACTGCAACCATCATGTCACATTTGCTCGGAACGAGGGGTCGGAATTGACCCCTTGTCACTTCGATTCGGAACGAAGGGTCGGAACGCGGGAAAAAGGAAAAAACGACGAGTCAGCTCGGGATTTTTTGGAATAAATCCCGGCACTCGGCATCCCGTGCTTGCGGGAAGATCTATAAAACGCTCTAAGTCCGGAATAAAATTCCGGGCGTTACACTTGCATCAGCCGTCGCCTTAGTGAAGATGATGATATCATCTGCAAAGGCTAAGAACGGGATTGATGACCCGTTTTTTGTTATGGGGAAGCCAATTGATCTTGGATTTTCTGCACTTATTTTCTATATATTTCTTGCTAAGATTTCAGCTCCTAGGTTAAAGAGGAGCGGGGATAGTGGATCTCCTTGACGGAGACCACTTTGCGGACAAAATAGGGTTGTCGGTGAATCATTTATTAAGAAAGAATACGAGACAGTTGTTATACATTCGTTAATCCAATTTCTAAATTTCTCCCAAAATCCGAATTTTTGTAGTACCAAATTGAGGAACTTCCATTCTAATTTATCATATGCTTTTTCCATGTCCAATTTAATGGCCATATACCCTTCTTTTCCTTTTTTTGATCTAAACCCGTGGAAAATTTCGTGGGCTATAAGCACATTATCATGGATTGCCCTATTTTTAGTAAAAGTACTTTGTAGTGGGTGGATTAGTTTGGGTAAGATTGAACTTAATCGGTTTGCTAAAATTTTGGCTATGATTTTGTATGCCGTGGAACAAAGACTGATTGGTTTATAGTTGGCGGTTGTTGTTTGGTTATCAACTTTCGGAAGGAGTGCAATGAACCTGTGGTTCAATTGTTTAAGGATTTTACCAGTTCTGTAAAAACTTTTTCAGCTCTTGTGACGGTTGGACCAACGATGTGCCAATACTTTTGATAAAAACCGGCTGTCACTCCGTCAGGGCCGGGAGATTTTTCTCTGCCGATGTCAAATAGTGCGTTTTTTATTTCCCCGGTAGAGAAAGGTTTACCTAGTTCCGTGTTCTCGTCGTTAGTAATTTCTGGTTGTACGACTTCCAAAAGTTTTTGGAGTTTACGGATGTCGATATTCGACGCACGGAATCGCATCCTGTAATCTTCTAAAAATTCCTTATTTATGTCGCTCTCTTTGGATAGTATGGTTCCATCACTTCTTGTTATATTTGATATTATCTTCTTATTTCTTCTACCTGTGGCTTTTCTATGGTGGAATTTCGTGTTTTTATCACCTAGGCGGAGATTAGTCGTTTTGGCTCGCTGCATCCAATATTTGTGTTGGTAATCCAAAATGCATTCACGTTTCTTGCATAGTCGATTAATTTTATCATTAAGTTGTTGATCAAATGCTGCGAATAGCTGCTTTTGAAGGGCTTCGATTTGTTCGTTAACAGATTTTAATTGGGTGTTTATATTTCCAAATTTCTCGTGGCTCCATTGCTTTAGTTTTTGTTTTAGAAGGTTAGTTTTCTTAACTAGGTTAAACATGTTAGTTCCCTAGAATTGGTCTCTCCAGGTTTGTTTGATCAGGTTCTCGCAATCAGGCCTTAGCATCCACATTGATTCAAAGAGGAATGGTTTGTTTCTATAGGTTGTGAATTGGTTTTGAAAAGTTACTGATATCATGCAATGGTCCGATGTGGTAAGCGCATGATTCCGGGTGTGCAGACATGGGTATTCTTGTATGACTTCCATATTTGTCATTGTTCTATCAAGTTTTTCATAAGTGTATTATCTCCTTCCTTCCTTTTTTTCCACGTGTACTCATTACCTTTTGTCGGGAGGTCGATCAGTCCACATTGATCGGCTACATTATGTAGCCTCTTATACTTATTATTAGTAATGGGAACTCCTCCCCTTTTATCCGAAGGTTCCCATAATTCGTTATAATCTCCTAGGATTATTGTTGGACAATTTGATGATTTGAAATCCATTATAAGTTGTAACCAAAACTCATCTTTCTTTGGTTCATCTGGTGGTGCATAGATCCCAAAAATCCGCGTTTCGAAGTCCGAGTTTATGTTTGTATGTTTTAGATTGATGTATCTACTATGTGTTCTAATTATCTCTATTTTTTCATTTTGTAGTTGGTACGCTTTCCAAAGCATACACAACCCACCCGAGAAACCTATTGCTGGAATGAATAAGATATTATCAAAACCAGCGCTCATCCATATTGACTCGTTTGGTTCAACACTGGCTCGTGTTTCCGCTAATATTATAGCTTGGATACATTCGTTTTTACAGGTGATATTTAGGTTGGTCCAAAAGTTTTTCTTGCCTATACCCCTATAATTCCAAAATGCTATCTTCATTTAAAAACTGTTACTTTTTGGGTGGTAGTCTTCCCGTTAATCCTACCTTTTTCCTTGGTTTTATCCTCTCTTCGGAATTTAATATTTGTTCCTATGTTATTAGTGTTTATGCAAAAGGGGGTTTTCTTTCTGCTTCGATGGACTGATATGTAATTCATCATCAGATTATTCACTGCCCACTCATGTGAACAATGGACTTTGTTATTGTGAAAACCTTTCAAATTGCGTTGACAATCACTTTGCCAAGTGCTAGGATTATGGAAATCCTTTAATTGTACACAATTAGAACGACATTTAGTACATTTGTGTTTCCGTTCAAAGTGGTGTATACCAAATTCAGCATTAATGTAAACTAGCTTATTCGATTGCTTTTTGAAAGTATGAAACATAATTTTGTCTAATTTCGTTCCGTCACTCTGATAATGATCCGTTTTTTCTTTTTTCCTTTTGTTCATGGGAGGATTGTTTCTCTTTTCAGAGAGGAGTATGCTTATTGTTCTTAGCAGTCTACAACTGCTTGTTTTGTTCATGGGAGAATTGTTTCTCCTTTTAACACCCGTAATCACCTGGGCATAAATCCCAGGTAATGCAGTTATATTAGTGTAGTCAAAGCACATAACCAAATAAGCCAACCAATTATCATAATAACACTTCAAAAGAATGATGACTATGATCAACTTAATACAAACAGCTACATAAGCCTTCAATTCATTTGAGCAGAGAGTTTGAAAAATTCTGAAAGATCCCTGTTTAGTATTAATTTGTACATTCACTAAGTCTTTCCAATAAACATATCTATCTATCATTTGCAATGTTACAATCCTTTGCTTATCTAGTTTTCCTATCTCTGCACTATAAGGTTGCTTGGAATTGTTCAGACTAGAGTTCTGCTTCGGATCAAGTATGCAATGTTGTTCTGGTATTGGCCTGTATTCTTTTCTTCCTTTGATAGAGGTACCAAGTTGTTCCAATCTATATCAACCCTGCATATCACAAGGGAACATAGACTCAACAGTAACTGTGAATTTTTGTTGTTATAATCATCTTCATGAACAAGACATGAATCACTAACAACATTCATTAGTAATGAGAAAGGATAATTCAGGTGTTCTGTATGTGAAAGATTAGTCAAAACAACAGTATCACACCATGTAAGACAGAAGTAAACATAAATGTGACTTGATAATAACATTTCATCCTCCAAATTGCAACTATAATTGAACTCTTGAAGCCAAGGCATTTGGAAGTCATTCTTAACCTTGGACCAGCTAAGAATATCGTTTTCTAGTTCCAGAGACTCCTCCCTCACTAGCTTCAGGCTTGTTTTGCCTTTTGACAATCCACATTCAAGACAATTACGCTTAGCATTGATCGATTTCTATTGGTATTAGAGTTCATACCTATCCTGGTCAGTAATACCACAGGGTTTTGAGCGTCCAGGCTTGTTTTGCCTGTCATATTCATGGAAGGTTTTCTTCTCTGCATCCACCTTGGGGATCCTTTGAGCTTCATCCCCAAGTCATCGGTGAAAGAGACTCCTCCCTCACTAGCTTCATCCTCCGGCCCATTTTGCTTCGATTGAAGCAAGCGCTTCCTCCAGGCGTTGTAGGACCCCCTTAGGGCCCTTTCTCATTGACCCAAACGCTCCCAAAGTGGCTTCAATCGGACTTTCTTTCTCCACCATCTTGATTTCGTTGCCCAGTTGCTACCTTGGTTTGTCCCCTTTCTCTTTGTCGAGGAAACTCTTCTGGTTCTTTCGAAATTGATGACGATACAGTTTTGCCATTGTCTAGGGCTCGACTGGAATAGGTCTCGGTTTTGTGGAGGTGCGATGATGGTGTTTTCGATGGTTTCGTTGGCCTTTGGTTCATGCTGCGGCGGAGAGGAGCGGTGGCTTTTGGAAGGCCGATTATGGTTTTGTGGGTAGAGGAGGTAGGGTATCTCGTTTGGGGGCGCGTTCATGGCGCGTCTTTTGTGGAGTCGACAAGTTATCCTTCATATTGCCTTGGTTGTTGATGAATAAAAAGTAAAATTTATGCTTTTAATGCCAAAACTCTTTTAAAACATATAGCAAAAAAAATCTTAAATATTTGAAAAAGTGGAAATTTATTAAAAATGAAATAAGTTTTTTACAAAAATAGTTTTTTTTACAATGCTTTTAAGGATAAAATCCACCGCATAAAAGATTCGATTTCGTTAAAGTGATACACAACTATAACAAAATATGTTTGTACATATGTGTGTATATATGTATGTGTGTTTTCGTTCCGGTGAGGAGACTCCTTATTGATAGAAATGAGGATAAATTTTAGTTATTTTTCTTATATTATGAGTTTTTTTGTTTTTTTTTCCTTCAGATTATAAACAAAAAAATGTTGCATTCATTTTTGAAAAATTACAAAAATAAACTTAATAGTAAAAAAAAAACTAAATTTAAAAGTAAAAAATAAAATAAAAATTCCTCCTTACCTCCTCTCCACAATAAAGCTCCTCATTCGATGAGGTGGGAGAGAATATGAAAAATGTCAAAGATCATGAAAGAAGAATGTTATAATTAACTTAGATTCTAAAAATATAAGATTTGTTTGTTTGCAATATTATTTTTAATACGTTCACAGCAAACCAAGCCATTTTGTTCACAAGCTTGCTATGTTAAACTGTTTCACCCAAAATGAAAATAAAAAGATAAGAATTAAGAATGAAGATCTAAAGTTAACATAAAACTTGTTTTTTAAGATAACCAAATATAAATGATTTTTTAAACGATCATTTTATCTCTTTTTTAACCATTACCTTTTTATTTTTTTATTGTAGATGACCAACCAAGCGATCTATTACACTGATGAGGGGTGTATGTCATATAATTTGGTGATTTTTTTTGGTAAAAAGAAAGATGTTTGAGACACCAAATAATCTGGTGGATCGAGAGGTCGACAAAGCACCATATGAAACAAACATCTAGAAATTAAACACCTATCAAAGCAAAACAAGATAAGAAGTGAATGTCATATAGAGCATCAAAATGCCAAAACACAAATACAAAAGTCGGCTTGAAGATGATGTTGATGAGGGGCAAACCAATCACCATAATCATATAACCACCGAAAAGCAGGTACAACATGACTCTATCTCCTAGGAATGTAAAAGACGACGAAACTCCAAGGAAGAGCCTTCTAGAAAACGGAGATGTTGAGAATACACTACCACTGCCTTGATCAGATGCGACTCAAATCATACACCCAAATCAACAAAAGAACTAAAGACACCAAATCACGACTTCAACTACAACCCATTTCTTCTTTTGATCGACAATGTTGGTGATAGAACACCTTTTTTTGTTTTTCTTGTGTTCATCAAATCGGACCTTATCCTAAACTTTGTTCGAGTTTTCACCAAATACTATCAAGTATTCACAAAATCATGTCTTTTAATAAAATATTCATTTTAAATGTTTTTCCACTCTCATTCTTATATCCATGTCTTGACACTTAGAGTATACTACATGACTTTATAAGGGGTTTTCTTTACTTTGTCATTTATAATGTTTGCTTATGCTCTTATGTAAATACAAACATTGTAGCCTATTTTGGAGAATAAATGAAATATCCTTGGAAGAAGGTATACTAGTAGCTAAAGTTTTCTTGAGGTTGAGAAAATTCAATTCAAGACTAAATTGGTTGAGAGTTGAAAACTGAAAAATGAAAAATTGCTCGGAAGACATTCGAGTTGGCCGACCACATTGATCGATTCGAATTTTATCCACATGAGGAGCACATGATCACTTATTCCAGACGTTGCATTTTTCACCCAATCGAGTCTAACTACCCAAAGCGTTGGATGGGTCAACCGTTATTGTTTTACATCAACAAATGGAAGATATATCATTCTCTTTCTTCTTATTTCTTAATAGATAGGTTTTGTTTTAGGATTTGTTTAACTGTTTTGAAAAGTTTTTTTTTATGGGTAGCCTTAAGCTTATAAATAAGACTTGTCGACCATTAAGTTTTTATCTGTAACACCCCGAATCCGTAGGACTCGAGGCGCTACTGGGCTAGGATCTCAAAATGGATCCTGACCCTAGCCTGACAACAAGTTCACTGAATCTTACAACAAGGCACATATAGATTAAAACAAAACATCAAACTGATATACATAAGTATCAAAAGGTAATACAGAAGTACCGCTGAGTACAAATAAAACATAAGTGTACAACAAAAGATCCCATATCCCCGATAACGACCCAGTGTACGGAGCCCTCAACGGATCACCCACTCTAGATCATTCTGCAGCTCTCCTAACCTACAAAGGATCTACAACACGGTATAAAACCGTTAGCTAACCACACACATATATAAGCAGATGCAGAAGCACAAACACACATCAAAGAAACATAAACACCTCATCATGCTATCGCACATTTACCCGGTTTATTATCTTTATAACGTCCAACACGCAAATCGTATATATAGATGTATATGAATATATGTGACACGAGGAATATAATCCTCGCCTCTCGGGAATGGTACCAGCTGAAGTGGTGATACGGTCACCGTCCCCATATACCCTATGGGAGTGGAGAAAGCCCGTCCCACAATCCAAGTCTGGCCTGCCCGCAGAGAACCTCTAGACTCCCAACGGGATGAAAGGACAAGTTGTCACAACCCTACAATGGGCAGTCACTAAACCATAGGTCGGTAATCATCATAACGCATGCTATCAATCATATATCACACACCACTCATGCATACATCCAATATAAGGATGACAACTAAGTAAGTCCTATGGACTTACCTCAACCTCAGAAGTAGTCTCAACTATGATCAACTCTCAACCAAGTCCACTCCAATCTGGAGGACAACACTGCCTAGTAACAAGGCATAACAATATATCAAACTCATATCCATCACAGGGGTCACACCTAGACCCAAGGGATCCATAAGAATCGTATCCTAACTCATAAACCTCAAAGCCATAACCGGCATAAACGATATCATACTCATCATCATTCTAACCTCATATACGTACCTAACATGCTACTAAACCGCTCATACTAGGAAAGGAAAGGATCATACTACTCTAAGTAGATCCTGCACAAAACGCACCTGCGGAATGGAAAGACGAAGGGGCGGAACAGGCAACCCGCAGGCGCGGCAAGGCTCAGCCGCAGGCGCGGTGACAGTGGCTGCAGGCAATGCAGGCACGGCGCAGGTGCTGTGACACGGCTCTCGCAGGGGCGGCGGCTTTCAGGCGTGGGGGCGGCGACAGTGCAGAAAGTGATCCCGTGATTCCTCTTCGGCTCTTCACGTGATCAAATCACGTCTTCTTTATTCCAAAGTCACACACATACATATACATACACATTCCAACATCAATCTACATTCTATATTTTCAATTGCTAAGCTAAGGAAGATGGAATCAAGGAAGAAGAGAAGAAGAAGAAGAAGAAGAAGAAGAAGAAGAAGACTTACCACACTTGTGGTCCTAGGCTGCAAAGAAGATCAACAACCAACCTCACTGGCTTCCAAGCTCAGTAACACGTCACACAACATCCAACAATAACAAAGCCACAACAAACTCTTCCAAACCCAAGGAAACTAAGAACAAGATCAAGGAGCAAGAAGGACGTGAGAAGACTGGAGAGGAAATGATAGTGAAACCCTTGCTCAACAAGGTAAGAAGAAGGTAAGGAAAAGAGGGTAAAGCACGGTCAAAAGGTCAACAAAACCGGCTGCAACCGCAAGAAACCGAAGGGGCGGTTCCCTGAGCCGCAGGGGCGGAACAACAGACAAGCCGCAGGGGCGGCCTCACAGACTCGCGGGGGCGGCTAAGGCCAAAAACGGCTCGAAAGACTAAGGCTCTTACATTATCCATTTTTTTTCCTTACATTTTAGACTGTCAAAAATATGAGTGTTTAATGCCCTAATATAATCTCAAAAAACAATGGAAAATAAGAATAAAGATTAAGTCCATGTGCTCAAAACACATAAGGCTCAAACTAGAGATATACCCAATAGCCTAAAAAGTGTTATTTGGGCTAAATTACAATATATCATCAAATGTGAAATTTAGATAGGTAGCATGCCCTTCTCCTCCTTAGACGTCATATGAATATTCGCATATATTGTCAGGTTTGGCCGGATTGGTTGAACTCGAATTTCGGATATTTTTACCCTTGACACCTTCAATCTCTTAGAGATGGTCATCCTTTCTTTACTAGCTTGAGTGAGCTTTAACCTTTCTCTTTTCCTTCTAAGAAAGAGAATATCACTCTTCCTCTTATAGTTCCATGGATCATGGTATGAAATTGTGCTAGGTCCTTCTTGGATGCTTCCCATCATCTTCTCTTCTCCATTGTCATTGCCAAAACTCTAAGAAAGCAAGGTTGGATTTTGGTTGGTTTGTTCTAACTAGAATGAATTGAGTTGGTAATTCGCTCCATTTACCATTGATCAATCCAATATCTCTCTAACGTTCGCTCCCTGTAAGTGTTAAGGCGCCAAATGGTCACCCATAAACTATCAAATACTTTGTTGTCTCATAACCCACTTTTAGCATTCCAACTCTTAGTTCTCGAGTATTGACAAGTAGGGATGAAAATGGGTGCATAATCACCCGACCCAACTAGTTAACCGAACCGTTTACCCGATGAGTTCCAAGTGATGGGCGGTTGACGGGTGGCGGAGCAGGTATGGGTGGAGGTAAAACCACCCACCACCCGAACCGTCACACACCTACCCCATTCCACCTATGTATACTAATTTTTAAAATTACTAAAATCTTAGAACCCATACTAGATTTAATATTTGTCCTTTACTTAGCCAAAGAGTTGTAGCCATATGACCCTATACCCCCTTCTCTGAATTTTTAAATTCTCTTACCAAACCTTCAAATATTCGATACCTCAGTCTGGCGAGCCTCCGGCCACGTTNGGTAAAAAAAAGATACGGAAGCAACACTCGGAACGAGCTTTAAGGCGAGGAAAATTGCTATGAAAGACGAGAAACGAAGTAAGTCGAGGAAGAAACACGCCGGATGCTTTCTTCATTCTTATATTGTGAGTATTGTTTTTACTTCATATTTATTATTCACATTATGACAATGTGAGATTTAAGTATGGGGGATGATTGCAATACCTTTTAGCATGTTTCTTTTATTTGTACTGCATTTTATATGAAAAATCCAAAAAAATCAGAAAATTTCAAAAAATTTTGTGCTTCTAGGATTGATGTGACCTTAATGAGGAAATTGTGTATGTTTATTTGGCTATCGATGTTTATTTTGAGCTTTAATTGAATTAATGGCAATTATGGGATTTGAACCTTGTTTGTAATCTATATGATTTATTTGGATTACCTTGTTTAATCGGATTGATCTTGAAAAGTTGAAGCTATATGATGAGTTCTTTTTACATTGCACAGAAATGACTTAGGCAATTCGAATTCTTCTTCTTTCTCTCTTTACCATTTTCAGTACCTCAAACATTGAATTTATTTGCCCCTTATGACCCATCCGGGAATTAGGAAAGTGAAGTTTGAAGGTGTATGCTTAATTGTGAAAAGTGAATTATGTGCAATATGTGAAGTTTTGATTTGTGATATGTGAATTGAAAGCAAAAGCTTTCTATGGGTTTTGTTGGCTATGAAGATGAGTAACTCGGCACCATTCACATAATCGGGTGTTTGTGTCTTGCCAAAGTCGATTAGTTTTAAAAACATTACCTAGAGTTGATTTGGTATGTGCACTTTGGTGTAAGGTACGTGAAGGAAACTAAACACCAAGGTTTCGGCTATTGTGCACCTATGCCTTCACTCAAAAGAAAAAAGAAAAAAAAAAAAAAAAAAAGAAAAAAATGCATGAAAAGAAAGGATATGTCGAGAAAGAAGAAAGAAAAGAAAAATGTTGTGTTTCCTCTTTCCCGGATTTCCACCACATTACCTATACACATCCTACCTTTATCACGTTTCTTGGCCTTTATTTGTTAAGTCCTATTGATCTTTGCATACATGTAATTGACTTCATGGCCTAAACTTGGATTTTTCATGAATTTTTAACATTGGTAGTTTAAATGATGATTTTGGATTCCTTGCAAGGTGTGATTATCCTATATCTTGCCTATCTTACTTGACCTTATCGAAATATGTCTTTAGCCTTGTGACTACACTCTGAAAGTGATCATGAATAGAAGCACTACCAAAAAGAGTTTTTGTTTTTGTTTAGCTTAGATGATTCATGCTATCTTGCCTTGAATTTATTATTTGCTTGGGAACAAGCAAAGATAAGTATGGGGTATTTTGATAACATGAATTATCGACCTAGTTTAGTAGAGCATATAGTTAGTTTTTCCGTTCCCGCATGCATGTTTTAGCCTTAAGTTGTGTTCTTTATACTTGTTTAATGCAACTTTGCGAGTATAGATGTCTACACACACTTTTGGTGTCTTTGTAGGTATTTTGGCGTGTTTCGGAGCTAAAACGATGCATTTGAGGATCAGGCCTCGGGATGGACGCTTAAGAGCGATCACGCAGGCACGGGAAAGGAGGAAAAGACGAGCCAAGACAAAACGCACGAGATTGGAAATATCTCGGCCGAGATCGAGAATCTCGCCGAGATCGAGCCATCTCGGCCGAGATCCGAGCCAGCTCGACCGAGATCCCATATCCGAAGTTTCTGTCGAAGAAGTCTCGGTCCCCATCTCAGTCCCGATCTCGGCCGAGATTTTTCACATTTGACCGAGATTTCGTCAACGCTGGATCACGAAGCAAAATCTCGGCCCCGACTTTCAAAAATCTCGGTCACCGACCGAGATTTCGACCGAGATTCTGTTCGCTGATTTATTTAGTTATTTTCGAATCTGTTTTAGGGCAACCCGTTGCGGTATATAAAAGGAAAGCCGTAAATGATTACCGGGGTTCCTGTTTCATTCGAATTTCGAGCTCCTTTAGAGAGAGTTTTTTCCCCTTTTCTTCTCCCTTTGCCCACCATCGTCAGCCATTGTTGAACTTGTTGAGCTTGGGGAACTTCGCGAATATTGGGGAATTTGACGTTTTGCTAATCCTCTATCAATAAAGCTGAGTTTCTTCTTTAATCTCTATTTTAGATTCTTGTTTATGCATTCTCTCTTGAATTGATTGAATTGATTGGATTGATAATTGCTTCTTCTATTGAATTGTTGGATTGATGATTGTTTCTTCCATTGAATTGAGTGGATTGATGATTGCGTTGAAAATGTCGATTGTTGGCTAAAACTCTTGTGGATCCAAGGTGAATTGGGATTTGTTTATACCCGGACTATGATGGAATTGTGCTTATTGCTTGGTTTGAATAGCTTTGAAATCC
This sequence comes from Fagopyrum tataricum, assembly GCA_002319775.1. Taxonomy (NCBI): domain Eukaryota; kingdom Viridiplantae; phylum Streptophyta; class Magnoliopsida; order Caryophyllales; family Polygonaceae; genus Fagopyrum; species Fagopyrum tataricum. The sequence goes on along the minus strand of CM008280.1, from coordinate 40,473,595 downwards.
TTTTGGCTTGTTATGGAACCTAGTTAGAATTCATCTAGCTAGTAACCTAAACCGAAACTGAGACTTATCCGGTAATGTTCCGCTTAGATACTTGGAGTGTTCGACCATAGGTAATAGAGGTGAAAACCTCTATTGGGTTGAGTGTGCCTAGATTTTGTCCTAAGTAGGGTAATACCTCAGACTTACCGGTAATGGTTTACCTTTCCCTTAGTTCGGAGTTTGGTTTGTTTAGAATTTCCTACCTCTCTGCCTTGAGACTTACCCGGTAATAGGTAGTTGGTTTGGAACTAGATAGTCTTGAGACTTACCCGGTAATAGACTATCTGTTTAGAAACGTTCTTCCCTGAAGTTTGTAACCATAGATCTTTTGAGAGATTTCCTGAGTCCGTGCGTATAAACAATGACCTTGAATCCTTGGAATCCGCATTTTCTTTATTGATATACTTTCGTTTGTCTGTTTTACTTGGTTTTCGATCAAATCTGTTATTTGATTGCGAACTCTACAGAAAATCCTTCAAAACTTCTTTGATCTTTCTTCCCTTCTTTTCCAACCTCGTTCTTTTATTTTGATTTACGCTATCTGTGATCACATTTGCATTCCAAATATTTAGTCCCTGAGTTCGACCTTGGAATACTTACCCTAACTGTAATTGACCCATACACTGTGGGTTCGCTACAAATTGGGTGTTTATTTCTTGTTTATAAATTTAAAACATACCGTGTTTTTACTAACATGTGAGCTTTTATCATTATTGATAAAAGTTTATAGAAAATAGCGAACAAAGTTTTTTCTATTACAGTCCTAGGCAGAGGCATGAGATGCCTGCGTTATAAGAACATTCCTGTGTTGAGGATATAGTGGTTGAGACGAGAACCTGATGAGGCTACGGAGAGACTGAGGCTAGTATCCAGAGGAACTATCCAGAGTTATAGGCGGGGATAGATATACCTATAGGATCCAGGAGTAGGTCTTAGGACTAGCCTAAGGAGCGATATGATTACGTGCATATGTGCTTATGTGCTTATATTCTATGCTATGTTTATTTTCATGCTAGCTATGATGTGTGTTTATGATCTTACTAGATCCTGTTGTGCTAGTACGACTGTTAGGTATAGCTGGAGATGGTTCTTACCTCCATGCTATTGTGATACAATTGTTAGGGATAGCTGGAGATGGCTCCTACCTCCATGCTATTTTGATGGACATAGTTTGGATGGAGATGTCTTCCCCATGCCCCGATGATGGTTTGGCTAGAGATGTCCCTCTACGCCCCAGATATTAGTGTGATCTTTTGAGGTATAGTGTCATATGGGTTGATACCTTATGTACGAGATGTGATACCTCCGATAGAGAGAGTGTATCCGATGTTGAGTCCGAGAGGTTTCCGGGTTTGTACAAGTTTCGGACGAAACTTGTTTTTAGGGGGGAGAGTGTAAAAGCCGTAGTCTTTTGGACGAGATCGGACCATAGCCGAGATTGGATTTGGGCCGAGATCGGCCAGCCGCACCCGCGGGCACATGGTGCCGCCCCTCCGGCTTCCCGCCCCGCGTCCTGGCTGCCACCCCTGCGGTTTTCGGCGGCTGCAGCCGGCTTTGTTGACTCCTTTGACCCATGCTTTACCCTTTACTCTTCTTATTCCTTACCTTAGCTGATCAAGGGTTCCTTCTTCATCTTTCTTCCAGCTCTCACGCCTTGCTTGCCTCCTTGCTCCCTTGCCTTACTTGATCTTGTTCTTGTTCTCTTTTGGCTTTGGAAGAGTTGTGAGTGTAACTTGTGTTAGTGGTGGATGATGATGTATGTTGAGCTTGGAAGCCAGCTGCTAAGTGTGTGGTCTCCCCTGCAGCCTAGAACTCCCAAGGTGGTAAGTGATCTTGCTTCCTCTCTTTCCTTTCCTTGATTTTTATCTCTTTAGCTTAGGTTTAGAAGCATGTATAGGTGTGTATTGATGTGGTTTTTGTATGTATATACTTTTATGTAACTTTGGATGAGTGAAGACGTGATTTGATCACGAGAAGAGCCGAAGAGAAGCCGCGGATAACTTCCTGCGTTGTCGCCGCCCCGCGGCCAGAAGCCACCACCCCCGCAGCACCTGTGCCACAGCGGCCGCCGCGCGTGCCAGCGTTGCCAGCGGCCCGTGTCACCGCCCCGCGGCTGAGTGCCGCCGCGCCTGCAGTCGCCTGTGTTCCGCCCCTGCGTCTCTCCTTCACGCAGGTGCGTCTTGTTCCGGTTCTACCTTGAGTAAGGTAGATCCTTTCCTTTCATAGTATGAGCGCGGTCTAGTAGTATGCTAGGTATGAGTACGAGGTTAGACCGAGAGTGAGTACGGTACCGGTTATGCCGGTTCCGACTTTGAGGTTACGAGTTGGAATATGATCCTTAGGGATCCCTTGGGTCTAGTGTGACCCTTGTTATGGATATGAACGTATGTGACACGAGGAATATAACCCTCGCCTCTGGGAATAGTGCCAGCTAGAGTGGGGATCCGGTCCCACCTCCCGTGTACCCTATGGGAGTAGTACAGGTGGCCGGCCCACTGATCTAGACTAGCCTTCATGTACTTCACACCGATCTTCTGACAGAGTTAATATGTTTTGGTCCCGGAAGTACTCATGAAACTATATATTCTACTCCCGCGAGAGAGTACACTGACTTCTCTTCTAGATTTGATGAGTGATTTTCTTCTTTCCTTAACACCCCCACTAGTTGCACGCATCATGGCTCTTTGAGTATTTTCTTTTGTACCGTCTACCACATTGAGGACAATGTGGAGTTTATGTATGGGGTGTAACTAATCACTAAAGCATTTATATTCCCCTTTCCAACCTATTTTTGTTTTTTCTTGATTTTTTCTTGCATTTATGTTTTATTTAGAGTAGTTGACTCGTACGGAGTCTATATTACCTTTTGAAAATTTTCTATACTGGAAAAATGTTATTTGGTAATTGACGTGCCTATGATGCTTTATATGATATCTTTTTCCTATTGTTTATGCACATAATTGTTTGAATGAATTTCAAAGAATATTCAACCTAGACACAACCCCGTGAGCTCTCTTGACCTTTGGACATGTATTTTAATGTGTTTTTTCATTCATATTTTTGTGTGATCTCTAACATGCTTACTTTCATTTAGAACTTGTGATTGACTCTTTTTAAAAACTACTTGTTCATTTGATTCTATTTACTTGTTGCGAGGCTGATTGAGGCCCTTGATCGTGAAAGTTTTACCGTAATAAAACAATATGCCCTGCAAGTGTTACATGATCGGATGTAGTATAAAAGGGTTTATCAGACATTGGGACCGTGTCTGTTTGGATATAAATGACATTAATTACGCTAAGTGAAGGGGAGAAGAGAAAGAGAAAAGGAAAGAAGAAAGTATGTCTTTGAAGGTATGAGAAAAGAAGAAAAGCAATAATTATGTCTTTTGTAATAAGAATAAAGAGAGAAGGTGATCTAAGGAAACAAGTATTCTCACTATAATGAATTAAAGTAATATTGCATATATGAGACTCATGAACATTGATATACAAACATTGCAGGTAGCCATCTAAAGTAGTCTTGAGGATCGACAAAACAAGATCGTGCTAACCAACTCACGTAGCTCTCAATCTAGCGGTTCGACAAGTACATGTAAGCCCATGAAGCATTTAGAAACTCGGAAAAGACCTAGAAAAACCTTCTTATGAGGTTCATCAAAATTAAAAGGTACAAAGCCCGATGAGTTGTACGATGATTAAGAATCCCCAAAACATTGATAAACATTACTCTCAAAGTGAGCTATTTTCAAATCTTTCCAATAAAACATAATTGTTTGACTCTTCACTTTGTTTTATCTTAACCAATTAAAAAATATCACTCCAGATTAACGAAGGTAATTAAAAGGTGGGAATTAAGTCCTTTGAATAGAATCAATATCGCAATCTCAATTCACAAAAATATATGAAATAATAGAATTAAGGGTTTATCGGATCATTAAATCCTTAGATCGAGAAGAATCACCCATACATAATAAAAGATTTGAAGTATTTCATAAATATCAAATGTGAAAAGAACTTACAAGGGAAAGGGAAATCTAACTCTACATCGCCGCAGCTGCGGCCTTGGAATTCCAGGAACCCTAGAAGCTCTGAACTGCCGCAACCTCAGGGTTGTGGCTCTTGAAAACCCTATTCTATGTGTTGTGGATGCTTGAATGCTAGATGGAATTGGATGCCTCAAACCCTAAGATGGATGGTTGTATTTATATGGTGAGCCCGTCGAAAAACCTAAAAAATACAGGTCGTTGGATTTGTCATATGCGGTGCCTTTATGCTTAGTGTACGGTCACTTACGTCCCCTTATACCCCCTTATACCCGTAACTAGGTGTAACATGGCTGTAATAGCTTTGCGACAAATCGGTAAAACAAACGTTCCCGCTGCTCATGTTGGAACTCCGTGACCGATGAGTCCTACTTCCGAAGTTATTTCAAAGATCTACAACTTTGCATTGGATATAAATGTCCAATACCAAATGCAACATGGTCTAAATCTTGGGTCTCTTAGAGGTTGTCTTTTAACGGCATCCAACCTCAATGATCTTCACATGGCTCTTCAGTTCTTCATTCTTCAACATAAATCTACCTCGGAACTTCATTCCTCAATCAATATAGATGTCTTTAATGGTATGCTTTGTAAGAACATTAGTCTTTCGGACCGAGATCGGACCATAGCCGAGATTGGCTTTGGGCCGAGATCGGCCAACCGCACCCGCGGACACATGGTTCCGCCCCTGCGGCTTCCCGCCCCTGCGGTCCTGGCTGCCGCTCATGCGGTTTCCGGCGGCTGCAGCCGGCTTTGTTGACTCCTTTGACCCGTGCTTTACCCTTTACTCTTCTTATTCCTTACCTTAGCTGATCAAGGGTTCCTTCTTCATCTTTCTTCCCAGCTCTCACGCCTTGCTTGCCTCCTTGCTCCCTTGCCTTCCTTGATCTTGTTCTTGTTCTCTTTTGGCTTTGGAAGAGTTGTGAGTGTAACTTGTGTTAGTGGTGGATGAATGATGTATGCTGAGCTTGGAAGCCAGCTGCTAAGTGTGTGGTCTCCCCCTGCAGCCTAGAACTCCCAAGGTGGTAAGTGATCTTGCTTCCTCTCTTTCCTTTCCTTGATTTCATCTCTTTAGCTTAGGTTTAGATGCATGTATAGGTGTGTATTAATGTGGGTTTATATATGTATATACTTGTATGTAACTTTGGATGAGTGAAGACGTGATTTGATCACGAGAAGAGCCGAAGAGAAGCCGCGGGATAACTTCCTGCGTTGTCGCCGCCCCCGCGGCCAGAAGCCGCCGCCCCCGCGGCACCTGTGCCACAACGGCCGCGCCGTGCCAGCGGCGTGCCAGCGTTGCCAGCGGCCCGTGTCACCGCCCCCGCGGCTGAGTGCCGCCGCGCCTGCGGTCGCCTGTGTTCCGCCCTTGCGTCTCTCCTTCACGCAGGTGCGTCTTGTTCCGGTTCTACCTTGAGTAAGGTAGATCCTTTCCTTTCATAGTATGAGCGGTCTAGTAGTATGCTAGGTATGAGTACGTGGTTAGACCGAGAGTGAGTACGGTACCGGTTATGCCGGTTCCGACTTTGAGGTTACGAGTTGGAATATGATCCTTAGGGATCCCTTGGGTCTAGGTGTGACCCCTGTTATGGATATGAGTGTGATATATGTGTCATACCCTTTTTAGGCTGTGTTGATCTCCAGAGCGGAGCCGTTTGAGTTTGAGTCTGAGACTCCCGAGGTTGAGGTAAGTCCATGAGACTTACTTAACTTCCATCTCTATATTGGATGTTGCATGAGTGGTGTATGTTTATGCTTGATAGTATGTGCTATTATGTTTACTGACCTATGGTATAGTGATTGCCCATTGTAGGGCCGTGACAGCTTTGCCCTGTCATCCCGCGTGGAGACAGGGAGGTTCTCTGCGGACAGGCCTGATATGGAAGTGGGACAGACACTTGTTCCACTCCCATAGGGTACACGGGAAGTGTGACCAGATCACCACTCCAGCCGGCAACCTCCCGAGAGGCGAGGGTTATATTCCTCGTGTCACATATGTTCATATTGATACTTATATATATACGATTCGTGTGTTGGACCACTTATATAAAGATAATGAACCGGGTAAATGTGTGATATCATGTTGATGCTTAGTATTGCTGATATGTGATTGTGCTTATGCTCATTCTTTATATGTGTATGGTTAGCTAACGTTTTCATACCGTGTTGTAGATCTTTGCAGGTTAGGAGAACTGCATGGTGATCCAGAGAGGGCCCCGTACACTGGGATTGTTATCGTGGGATATGAGATATTTGATGTACGGTTATATGTATCTTTTGTAGTCAGCGGTACTTATGTATTACCTTTTGGGATTTATATATCAGTTTTAAGTTTTGTATTTAATCTATCGGTGCCTTGTTGTAAGATTCTGTGAAATTGTTGTCAGGCTAGGGTCAGGATCCATTGTGAGATCCTAGCCCAGTAGCACTCCGAGTCCTACGGATATGGGGTGTTACAAAGTTTGTATCAGAGCGAGGTTGATAACAATGGCACTAGTAATCTGCAATAAAGTTTGAATAGATAAACAAACGGAATCCGAAAGGGGTCAGACTTTTCAAAAGGTTTTGGTTTTGAAATGAGTACAAAATGTTTTGGGATATCGTGTACGTGAGCCATCGCCCCTCTGAAGATCTCGACAGTATATATATAGACATTCTGTTGTGATTGATTTGATATATACATACGGCATATATATAGCCTTCTGAGTTAGGTTTACGTCCTCTGCAGATGGTTCAGACTAGAGCCTTACCTACAGTTGGACGAGGTAGAGGTAGACCCCCTCTAGGTAGAGGACGGGGTAGGACTTCCGCTGTTGATCCACGCGCAGCAGAAGAGGTGCACGAGGACGTTGCTGAGAGTGTCATTCCTGAGACTTGGAACGGCGTAGCTGGGAGACAAGGTCCACAGCGAGTCCAATCAGATGACTTGAATTATGTCTCCATGGGAGGACCTGAGTTCCGTGAGTATATTCGGCGAGTGGAGGAGGCTGTCAGAGCAGGTAGACCCATTCCAGATCTGCCAGTACATGAGGGATCATCTGAGAGATCCCATGGGGTTACACAGGTGCCAGTTGTACCGACACTTGCTGCAGAGATTGATAGAGTTTTAAGGAGCATCGAGGGCCTCGACCAGACAGTTGGTTGAAGGCATTCCATCAGATAGGAGTACCCCCTTTCTCAGGAAAGGTGGGGTTAGAGGTGGAGCTCTGGATAGGACACGTAGACTCAATCCCTGGAGTCTATTTGGTGTCTGGTAGATAGACAGATAGGGTTGGTGCAGAGTCTGTTTAGAGACTTGGCATAACATTGGTGGAGGTCTGTACTAGTGCAGGTCACCAGTTATGAGCAGATGCGGACGATGATCAGAGAGCGTTTCTGCCCTGCCTCATTAAGGAGGGAGAAACTGCGGGATTTTGTAGAGGTTGGGTTCGAGGATGTACTAGTCTCTGAAGCTATCAGGAGATTTCAGGAGGAGCTGGCATTGTTGGGACCAGCTGCACCTTCTGTAGATCAGCACGTATATTTGTTTTCCCGACGACTGAGGGATGCCACCCGGGCCTATATGGCGGGATTTCATTGTGAGTCCTTGATGGACTACCAGGACAGAGCCGCCGATTATGAGCGAGAGCGGGTTAGTCAGAGGAGAGCTTCTCAGACCGGGAGGTCTGAGATGAGACAGCGTATTGGGCAGGCCAGTGGTACTGCCGGAGCTGCTAGTGCAAGGCGAGACCAGAGTCGCCAGAGTCATCCCTCATCTGCACCCGTTACAGATAGGGGACGACAGTGCTACAACTGTGAGGGGTATGGACATATACGATCAAAGTGTACGAGGCAGACAGTGATTTGTTACATATGTGATGGACGAGGACACAAAGATGTGTTTTGAAGACAGGGTGGCGCATCGTCTCAGAAGGGTTCTATTCCTGCTAGTGTAGTTGAGGGTGGACAAAATCCACCTCAGCAGCAGTAGACACAGGGACAACAAAGAGTCCCGGATCATCCTACTACTCAGGGAGCTGCTCCTGGGTCGAGTAGAGGCAGAGGTCGTGGCAGGAATGCCACTGATACCAAAGGAGCTCATGATAGAGTCTTTTGATCTGAGGAATGCAGAGGACTCAGCTGCACCGACTGTACAGGTACCGTTCTGATTCATGGTTTACCTGTTAGGGTTTTATTTGATATGGGTGCTACGCACTCTTTTATATCTGATGCCTGTGTTGAGCGTATGAGTTAGTTACGACTGAAGGGACACCCTTCAGTATCGGGTTACCCGATGGTAGTAGGGTCATAGGCACCCATGAGATATTTGTTTGTCCCATTTGTGTAGGGACCTGTGTATTATCCGTTGATCTGGTTGTCCTGCCGTTGGTGCATGAGTATGTTGTTTTAGGTATAGATTCGATGGACAGGCATTAGGTTGTACGAGATGTAGGTAGGAGGACTGTTACCCTCTCTACCATGTTAGGAAAGATAGAGGTTTTCCGAGGTTAGGACCTTGAAAAATCTGACCTGGTTATCAGTGCGATACGAACAGCTAGACTGATTGCACAGGGTTGTGATTCCTTCTGGTGTTATGCCATGAAGGAAGGGGAGAGTCCAGCATTAGAGGAGATCCTAGTGGTCTGTGAGTTTACAGATGTGTTTGCTGAGCCGTCCAGTTTGCCGCCTCAGAGGAGTGTGGACTTTGGTATCGAGTTAGAGCCTGGTACGAGGCAGATCTCGAAGGCCCATTTCGGATGGCGCATGTGGAGATGTTGGAGCTAAAGAAGCAACTCGAGGATGTGGCTGAGAAGGGTTTTATTCACCCTAGTGTATCTCCATGGGGAGCAGAGCACCTGTTCTCTTCGTACGGAAGAAGGACGGATCGTTGAGATTGTGTATAGATTACAGAGAGCTGAACAAGGTAACCATTAAGAACAAGTATCCATTGCCGTGTATTGATGACTTGTTAGATCAGCTTCAGGGAGCGACAGTGTTTTCCAGAATGGACCTGCGCTCAGGATATCACCAGCTGAGGGTGAGAGAGTAGGATGTGCATAAGACAACATTCCGGACCAAATATGGCCACTACGAGTTTATAGTGATGTCATTTGGGCTTACAAATGCCCAACCGTCTTTATGGAGTAATGAATAGCACCTTCATCGACTTCCTGGATCAGTTGTGGTGGTCTTCAAAGATGACATTCTGGTATACTCTCGCAGTAGAGAGGAGCATGCAGGAAATCTGAGGACTGTATTGCAGGTTTAACGGGATGGAGAACTTTATGCTGAGTTCTTTCGGTGTAAGTTCTGGATGCCAGAGGTAGCATTCATGGGTTCCATTGTTTCCACCAAGGGATCCAGATGGATCCGGTGAAGATAGAGGTTGTAGCAGCAAGAACGGTACCGATGAACGTCAAGGAAGTACGCAATTTCCTTGGCCTAGCCAGCTATCACAAACGCTTTGTGAAGGGCTTTTCTCTGATTGCCCATCCACTGATGAGGTTGCTGAGGAAGACTACCAGATTTGTGTGGTCTGATCAAGGTATGCAGAGTTCTGAGTAGTTGAAGAGATGTCTGATTTCTGTTCCTGTGTTGGCACGGCCAGAGGGTACAGTTGATTTTGGGGTTACAGAGATGCATCCAAGCTAGACTTGGGAGGTACATTGATACAACAAGGTTGACAGTTCAGTATCAGTGGCAGAGAGACTTGAGTTGGTTAGAGTGGATATCTAGTTTCCTGATGAAGATTCGAGAAGGGATATTTCGGGATGAGGCCCCATAGTTCCTGCTAGGAGCAGATGGAGCTTTAAGACGCCGCAATCGCGTCTGGGTACCGCTGATGCGGAGTTGAGCCAGAAGATTTTGCGGAAGGCATTGTACGCCATAGTCAGTGCACCCTAGTACGAGCAGATGTACCAGGGTTTGAGACGTTGTAGTGATGGGTAGGACTAAAGCCCGATGTAGCCGGAATTATGGCACCGTGTGCGACCTGCCAGTAGGCCAGGATAGAGCATCACAGACCGGGAGGTGAGCTCTACCCACTTCCTGTTCCACAGAGGAAGTGGGAGGACGTCACCATAGATGTTGTGACTAGGCTGAGACCGAATCGAAGATTGATATTATCGGGGTATCGTAGACAGATTGACGAAGACGGCACGTTTCCTTCCTATTCGGGGAACGTAGCTGATGAGAAGATTAGCTGAGGAGTACACTAGATAGATAGTGAGACTCCATGGGGTACCGAGGACGATCGTCTCATATAGAGATGGGCGATTTACCTCGAGATTTTGGCAGCAAATTTAGACTGCCCTGAGGACGAGTTTAGACTTCAAGACTGCATTCCATTCTCAGACAAATGATCAGCCAGAGTGGATCCTTCAGATATTGGGAAATATACTACGAACTGGTGTGTTGAATTGGAGACAAGTGGAGACGGATTATCTTCCACTAGTTGAATTCTCACACAACAATGGTTGGTATGCATCTTTTCGGATGGCCCTAGGAGGCACTGTATGGACAGAGATATCGGACTCCGTTAGGTTGAGATGAGCAGAGCAGTGACAGTGATTTGACACATGATCAGGTTCAGGATGATGGGATTCGAGTAGCCCTTGTTAGAGAATGATTGCTGACTGTGCAGAGCCGTCAGAGGTCGTATACAAATAGGAGGCGTAGACCTCTAGAGTTCAGAATTGGAGCCTAGTATGGCTGAGAGTGTCTCCGACACGAGGTGTTAGATGCTTTGACATTAAGAGGAAGTTGAGAGCGTAGCTGGCCCTAGAGTTCAGAGTTGGACCGTTTGAGTTGCTGGATTGGATTGAGAGCGTAGCTTACAGATAGCCCTGTCTCCGAGATTCGAGGATTTACCCTGGGTTTCATGTGTCTCAGCTGAGGGACTACATACCAGTTCCGAGACACACTGTGAGTTATGATGATTTAGTGGTTGAGCCGGACCACATCTGTATCAAGCATTCTATTACAGTCCTAGGCAGAGGCATGAGATGTCTGCGTTTATAGAACATTCCTGTGTTGAGGATACAGTGGTTGAAACGAGAACCTGATAAGGCTACGGGAGAGACTGAGGATAGTATCCAGAGGAACTATCCAGAGTTATAGGCGGGGATAGATATTCCTATAGGATCCAGGAGTAGGTCTTAGGACTAGCCTGAGGAGCGATATGATTACGTGCATATGTGCTTATGTGCTTATATGCTATGCTATGTTTATTTTCATGCTAGCTATGATGTGTTTATGATCTTACTAGATCCTGTTGTGCTAGTACGATTGTTAGGGATAGCTGGAGATGGCTCCTACCTCCATGCTATTTTGATGGACATAGTTTGGATGGAGATGCCTTCTCCATGCCCCGATGATGGTTTGGCTAGAGATGTCCCTCTACGCCCCGGATAGTAGTGTGATCTTTTGAGGTATAGTGTCATATGGGTTGATACCTTATGTACGAGATGTCATACCTCCGATAGAGAGAGTGTATCCCGATGCTGAGTCCGAGAGGTTTCCGGGTTTGTACAAGTTTTGGGACGAAACTTGTTTTTAGGGGGGAGAGGTGTAAGAGCTGTAGTCTTTCGGACCGAGATCGGACCATAGCCGAGATTGGCTTTGGGCCGAGATCGGCTAGCCGCACCTGCGGGCACATGGTTCCGCCCCTGCGGCTTCCCGCCCCTGCGGTCCTGGCTGCCGCTCATGCGGTTTTCGGCGGCTGCAGCCGGCTTTATTGACTCCTTTGACCCGTGATTTACCCTTTACTCTTCTTATTCCTTACCTTAGCTAATCAAGGGTTCCTTCTTCATCTTTCTTCCCAGCTCTCACGCCTTGCTTGCCTCCTTGCTCCCTTGCCTTCCTTGATCTTGTTCTTGTTCTCTTTTGGCTTTGGAAGAGTTATGAGTGTAACTTGTGTTAGTGGTGGATGAATGATATATGCTAAGCTTGGAAGCCAGCTGCTAAGTGTGTGGTCTCCCCCTGCAGCCTAGAACTCCCAAGGTGGTAAGTGATCTTGCTTCCTCTCTTTCCTTTCCTTGATTTCATCTCTTTAGCTTAGGTTTAGATGCATGTATAGGTGTGTATTGATGTGGGTTTATATATGTATATACTTGTATGTAACTTTGGATGAGTGAAGACGTGATTTGATCACGAGAAGAGCCGAAGAGAAGCCGCGGGATAACTTCCTGCGTTGTCGCCGCCCCCGCGGCCAGAAGCCGCCGCACCCGCGGCACCTGTGCCACAGCGGCCGCGCCGTGCCAGCGGCGTGCCAGCGTTGCCAGCGGCCCGTGTCACCGCCCCCGCGGTTGAGTGCCGCCGCGCCTGCGGTCGCCTATGTTCCGCCCTTGCGTCTCTCCTTCACGCAGGTGCGTCTTGTTCCGGTTCTACCTTGAGTAAGGTTGATCCTTTCCTTTCATAGTATGAGCGGTCTAGTAGTATGCTAGGTATGAGTACGAGGTTAGACCGAGAGTGAGTACGGTACCGGTTATGCCGGTTTCGACTTTGAGGTTACGAGTTGGAATATGATCCTTAGGGATCCCTTGGGTCTAGGTGTGACCCCTGTTATGGATATGAGTGTGATATATGTGTCATACCCTTTTTAGGCTGTGTTGATCTCCAGAGCGGAGCCGTTTGAGTTTGAGTCTGAGACTCCCGAGGTTGAGGTAAGTCCATGGGACTTACTTAGCTGCCATCTCTATATTGGATGTTGCATGAGTGGTGTATGTTTATGCTTGATAGTATGTGCTATTATGTTTACCGACCTATGGTATAGTGACTTCCCATTGTAGGGCCGTGACAGCTTTGCCCTGTCATCCCGCGTGGAGACAAGGAGGTTCTCTGCGGACAGGCCAGATATGGAAGTGGGACGGACACTTGTTCCACTCCCATAGGGTACACGGGAAGTGTGACCAGATCACCACTCCAGCTGGCAACCTTCCCGAGAGGCGAGGGTTATATTCCTCGTGTCACATATGTTCATATTGATACTTATATATATACGATTCGTGTGTTGGACCACTTATATAAAGATAATGAACCGGGTAAACGTGTGATATCATGTTCATATTGATACTTATATATATATGTTCATATTGATACTTATATATATACGATTCGTATGGTTAGCTAACTGTTTCATACCGTGTTGTAGATCTTTGCAGGTTAGGAGAACTGCAGGGTGATCCAGAGAGGGTGATCCGCTGAGGGCCCCGTACACTGGGATTATTATCGTGGGATATGGATATTTGATGTACGGTTATATGTATCTTTTGTACTCAGCGGTACTTATGTATTACCTTTTGGGATTTATATATCAGTTTTACGATTTGTATTTAATCTATCGGTGCATTGTTGTAAGATTCAGTGAAATTGTTGTCAGGCTAGGGTCAGGATCCATTGTGAGATCCTAGCCCAATAGCACTCCGAGTCCTACGGATTTGAGGTGTTACAGAGAGATTACTCATACATACCTCAGGAATGCAAAACAAAGTATTTTATTGATTGATAGAGGGTGTCATCGTCCAACGGGGTCAAGTAATATTCATTGAATGTTTTGTAAAGTAATGGAAAAGGATATATTTAACCTAATGGATGAAGAATCTTATTTATAGGATCCGAAAAAAGTCCCAAAAACCCTAGATCTCCTGGTATTCTATCTTTTATTAAGATATAATCAAATATATTCGATCATATCTTATATTAAGAAAAGATCGGACTAAGGATTAGTAATAGGTGATGGAATCACTATCAATTTAGGTAGTTTTTAGAGTCCTTTTTATGTTTTTGAGTCATATTGTGTTGCTAATACCTTGATCCAGATGAAGAAGTCTAAATGAAGCAAAAGAAGGTATGAGCAACACTTGGGAGTTGATCCAGATGAAGAAGGTATGAGCAATGTGGAGCAGTGTCACCGCCCCTACGGTGATACCCCTGAAGACCCATGACCAGTGCCGCAGTCAGCGCCTTCGCCTGCGCCAGAAGAAGCTTGTCACCGCCCCTACGGCCGCCCCTGCGGTGGCAACCCTGAAGACCCATGCCCAGTGCCGCAGTCAGCGCCTTCGCTTGCGCCCAGAAGAAGCTTGTCACCGCCCGTGCGGCCACCTCTTGCCGCCCCTGCGGTGACTCAACCTGAAGAAGCGAAGCCAGCTGTTCGTTATTTTCACGCCCCTATAAACTTTTATCAATAATGATAAAAGCTCACAGGTTATTAAATCACGGTATGTTTTAAATTTGTAAACAAGAAATAAACACCCAAATTGTAGCGAACCCACAATGTATGGGTCAATTACAGTTAGGGTAAGTATTCCAAGGTCGATTACAGGGGCTAAATGTTTGGAATGCAAATGTGATCACATTAAGCGTAAATCAAAATAAAAGAACGAGGTTGGAAAAGAAGGGAAGAAAGATCAAAGAGTTTTGAAGGGTTTTCTTTAGAGTTCGCAATCAAATAACAGATTTGATCGAAAACCAAGTAAAACAGACAAACGGAAGTATATCAATAAAAAAAATGCGGATTCCAAGGATTCAAGGTCATTGTTTATACGCACGGAATCAAGAAATCTCTCAAAAGATCTATGGTTACAAACTTCAGGGAAGAACGTTTCTAAACTGATAGTCTATTACCGGGTAAGTCTCAAGACTATCTAGTTCCAAACCAACTACCTATTACCGGGTAAGTCTCAAGGTAGAGAGGTAGGAAATTCTAAACAAACCAAATTCCGAACTAAGGGAAAGGTAAACCATTACCGGGTAAGAAGACAACGTCGGAACGAAGAAACAATGGCGAACCGCACACTCCGACAACTCACGCAACCGGATTTGACCCAACACCCCCTTGCGGTAACCATACCGGCAATTGTAGAAGGAGTTAACTTCGAGCTCAAGCCGGGCTTGATTCATTTGCTACCTTCCTTTCATGGGCTGAGCGGAGAAGATCCCATCAAGCACTTGGGGAAGTTTCATACCGTTTGCATGAGCATGAAGCCGGCAAACGTGACCGAAGAGCAAATCAAGATGAGAGCCTTCGGTTTCACTCTCAAGGATGTGGCGGATGATTGGTACTACCACCTTCCATCCGGTAGTATCGATACTTGAGAAAATCTCCACAAAGCCTTCTTGGAGAAATACTTTCCAGCCAAGAAGGCCAACAGTTTGAAGAAAGCTATAAGCAATATCGAGCAAGAAGCGAACGAAACTCTTTATGAGTATTTTGAACGATTTGCTAAGTTGAGGTCAAGTTGTCCCTTCCACGGATACTCCACGTAGGACCTTGTGTTGTACTTGTACAACGGGCTTTTGGACAACGAAAGAAGGATTGTGGACGCCGCTTGTGGAGGTAATATTCTTAACTCTACTCCTGAAATTGCTATGATGAAAATGCAGGAAATGGCGGAAGGTACAAGGAACTTTGGTAGAACTTCTACCAAAAGAGGAGTCCATGCCATCAACCCCAGCCGTCCGGAACTTGTTCAAGAGATTGCTGAACTGAAGGAGATGGTGAAAAGGTTCACCTTGATGGGAACTCCACAACAATTGAAGGCTTGTGGAGTATGTGTTGATCCTTTCCTCCCCACGGACTTGTGTCCACAAGTCCAAGATGACTCTGTTGCTGAGGTGAACGCCATGGGATATGGACAGCAGCAGCAACGCCAAAGGAATGACCCATATGCTCAGAATTACATGCAGGGTTGGCGTGATAAATAAAACTACCGATGGAGGGATCGACAAAACCAACAGCAGCCCCGCCAAGGTAAGTCCCATTCCACTGAAGATATGCTACAGGTTTTGACTAAACACTTTGCTACTCATGTCCAAACCACAAAATCAAGCATCAAGAATCTCGAGAAACAGGTTGGACAAATGGCGGAAGCCATCACAAGGATCGAAACTCGATCCTCGGGAAACCTGCCCTCTTAGACCGTCGTGAACCCTAAGGAGAATGGTAGTGCTCTAACATTAAGAAGCGGAAGGCAAGTGCAGCCAAAGCCAGTTTTGGTATCAAAAGAGATGTCCTCTGACGGTTCTGCCGCCCCCAAAGTCGCCCCCACGGGTCTCCCAACGTCCCCTTCTGCACAGACACCGCCCCTGCAACGACATCCCCTAAGCCGCCCCTGCGCCTGCAAGATTCCGCCCCTGCGGAAAAGTCGACAGAGAGTTTTGTTGAAGAAGATTCTTACATCCGTCCAAGTTTTCCACCACTGTATGCTGAGAAACCTCCGGCCCCCTTTCCATAGCAATTTCAGGAGTAGAGTTAAGAATATTACCTCAACAAGCGGCGTCCCCGGCAACACAATATGACTCAAAAACATAAAAAGGACTCTAAAAACTACCTAGTTTGATAGGTGATGGAATCACTATCAATTTAGGTAGTTTTAAGAGTCCTTTTTATGTTTTTGAGTCATATTGTGTTGTTAATACCTTGATCCAGATGAAGAAGTCTAAATGAAGCAAAAGAAGGTATGAGCAACACTTGGATGTTGATCCAGATGAAGAAGGTATGAGCAACGCGGAGTAGTGTCACCACCCCTGCGGTGACACCCCTGAAGACCCATGGCCGGTGCCACAGTCAGCGCCTTCGCCTGGGCCAGAAGAAGCTTGTCACAGCCCCTGTGGCCGCCTTTGGCCGCCCCTGCGGTGACAACCTTGAAGACCCATGCCCGGTGCCGCAGTCAGCGCCTTCGCTTGCGCCCAGAAGAAGCTTGTCACCACCCCTGCGGCCACCTCTGGCCGCCCCTACGGTGACTCAGCCTGAAGAAGCGAAGTCAGCGCCCCAGCGCTCTTGCCTGCGCCCTTGCCAGCGGACCTGTGAAGCCGAAGGGCTAGTGTCTCCGCCCCTGCGGTGACCCTGAGCCGCGCCTGCAGATCTTCATCAGAAACGCCACGAAGTTGAAGAGTTAGACGTTCAAGAGGCATTAAAAGACCCGCCCCTGCGGGAATGTCAGGCCGCCCCTGCGGCCGTGTTGAAGATGGAACATTTTGGCCTAAACCGCCCCTGCGCCACCCTTGACCATGGCTGCGGTTTAGCGTCAGAGGACTTTACTCCGGCTGTTTTCGTCTCCTTTATGATCTTAATGGTGACTGTTTGAACAACCTCTTTACTCCCATTTTAATGGTGGCTGTTTGCACAACCTCTTTACTCCTTTTTAATGCATTTTGTAGTATAAATAGAGCCCTTGGCTATTGCTAGAATCATCCTCATTTTCCACAAAAACCTCTATATTTCTAGTGTCATTTTGTAATGAGTTTATAAGCTTCCTTTGCTACATTGGGTTGATTGAAGCTGCATTACTATTTGGTTGTAAGTTCTTTTAATATAAGTTTAAATTCAGTATCATTTGGGTTATGTTTCTTTGATCTCTCACTTATGTTTGCATGTCTTTTATCACTTAGATTGATCACCTTAAGTGTACTAATGCATGCAAAATGCTAGAATTAATCGAATCCGGGTTCGGGTCCTTAATCTAGTAGTAAACCCATAGGTAAAAGCTGGTTGTGATTATCTAAGGGAAAGGAACATAACTATAAAGAAATATTTAACGGTTTGTTTATATTTGTTTATATCTCTTTATCTTTACTAGAATGCTAACTTGTGCTTTGATCTTGTAGGTTTACGGATTAATAAACTAGTTAAGTTGTGTTAATGCCGGTCGGCTTAACACATATCTATGATCAAGATGAGAACATTGGTGAATTGCTTATAAAAAGAATCAACCAAGTAGTATGCATGCTAAGATCCAACCTAGTGTAGTTCTTTAATCAATTTTATTGTCATCAACTTTGCTTACTTTATAATCGTTTTTGTCTTGTTTTGCTACAATCCAACCCCCCCCCCCCCTTTGGTTACCAAATCAATAATTAAATCTAATCAAAACTTGATCAAACTCTCTTGGGTTCGACCCTTACATACACTATACAAATCGGTTAAGTGTAACGTTAGGTATTCTACTTTGACTAAAATCTAAAAGACAACGACCATAAGTTTTTAGCCTCGTCAATTAGATAGAAAACAAAGTAATAAAGATAAACGTTGATGCAGACTGATCGAGCACATAGGCCACCGTGTGACCTCATGGGCCAAAGTCTTGGGTATGGTCCCCTGGTCCAAAATTGCTCAAGGATCATCTCAACAACAAAAAATGATCATTTTGGTCGAATGCAAAAGTAGGGGATAGGCCGTCGTGCGATGTGAGCCCGATCGACCACTCATGGATTTTCTCCCGATGTTTTTCTTTTCACTCTCGTACTTTAGTCATTTTTTCCAATGATCTTTGACTCCGATGTCCACATGATCAATATTAGTGTGCATCAAGACATTTAGTAGTAAATGTGTCATTTTTTCTTTGCAAATGCCTAGAATGGATGCAATTATATAAACCAATAGGAAGACTTCCGAATGTAATATAAGGGAAAATAGATAAATAGGATATGTTAATTAAGCCCAAAAGGTAGAATGGGATAAAACAATAATGGTAAAATACGCTAATTTGAGTGTTATCAAATACCCTATACTTGAACCTTACTTGTCCCAAGTAAGACCGTTTATATCTCGAACTCAAATCCCGATACTTGTCTTAGATGCTACAAAATTTAAGAACTCCAAGCCTCATCATCGTCACACAAATCATTGTATAAGCTAAAACTCAAAGTTCACGAGTTTCATGATCACTAAGGGGAATGTGTATAACTCTCTCGCATGTGTTTAGGGGATATGAATGATAACACTCAAACTCAATTAATATGCAAAGACCATTAACCATAAGCAACCTCGGCGTTCTTAGTCTCTAACGCATAACTTTTTCTAAAAGTACAATTATGAATCAAGAGGGATTTTAAAGTTTGTAACTTTTCTAGGTAATGAACAAAGGGTGAGGCGTTTTTTTCCGGATATGTGGTGCAATAAAATCCAGAAACTAATGTAAGACCCTTAGTCTTTCGGACCGAAATCGGACCTTAGCCGAGATTGGCTTTGGCCGAGATTGGCCTTTCCACACCCGCGGGCATGTCTGCCGCCCCTGCGGGTTTCCGCCCTTGCGGCCCAGGGAACCGCCCCTGCGGTTTCCGGCGGCTGCAACCGGTTTTGTTGACTCCTTTGACCTGTGCTTTACCATTTGCTTTACTTCTTTCTTTTCCTTCCTGAGCAAGAGTTACCTTCTTCACTTCCCCATTCCAGACCCTACGTCCTTCTTGTTTTTCCTTCATCTTCTTGATCTTGTTCTTGGTTCTCCTTGGAGTTTTGCTTGAGAGTTGTGTGTTGTGGTTGATGTTGATGATGGATGTGTGTATGCTGAGCTTGGAAGCCAGCTACTGAGGTGTGTGATCTCTCCCTGCCGCCTAGGACCACAAGGGTGGTAAGTGATCTTGCTTCTCCTTCTTTCTTTCCTTGATTCTTCTTTCCTTAGCTTAGGATTAGATGTATTGATCATAGATTAATGTTGGAATGTTCATGTATATGTATGTGTGTGAATTTGGATGAGAGAAGACGTGATTTGATCACGTGAAGAGCCGAAGAGAAGCCGCGGAATCACATTCTGCACCGTCGCCGCTCCCGCGCCGGAAGACGCCGCCCCGGCGGAAGCCGTGCCGCAGCGCCCGCGCCAGCTCCTTGCCTGCGTCCCTTGTTACCGCGCCTGCGGCTTCTCCATGCAGCGCCTGCGGGTTGTCTATTCCGCTCCTGCGTCCCTTGATCACGTAGGTGCGTCTTGTCCCGGGACTACCTATAGTTGGGTAGCTCCTTTCCTTTCTTAGTATGAGGGAACTAGTACCATTCTAGGTATCGGATGATGATGAGTATGATATAGATATGCCGGTTATGGCTTTGAGATTTACGAGTTGGATATGATCCTTATGGATCCTTTGGGTCTAGGTGTGACCCTTTGTGTGATAGTAGATTAATATGTATATATGTATGCCTTGTATAGGCCGTGTTGTCCTCCAGATTGGAGTGGACGTATCTAAGAGTTGATCATAGTTGGGATTACTTCCGAGACTGAGGTAAGTCCATAGGACTTACTTAGTTGCCATCTCTATATTGGATGTTGCATGAGTGGTGCATGTTTATGCTTGCTAGCATGTGATACTGTTATTACCGACCTTTGGTTTAGTGAATGCCCATTGTAGGGCGTGACAACTAATCCTTTCATCCTGCTGGGAGACTGTAGGTTCTCTACGGGCAGTTCAGTTTTGGATTGTGGGGCGGGCTTTCCCCACTCCTATAGGGTATACGGGGTTGGTGACCGCATCACCACTCCAGCTGGCATTAGCACCGGGAGGCGAGGGTTATATTCCTCGTGTCACATATATTCATATTGATATCCTTATATATACGATTTGAGTGTTGGACTATATTTATAAAGATTATAAAATGGGTAAATGCGTGATATCATGATGAGGTGTTTAATATTCTTGATATGTGATTGTGATTATGATCATGTTATATATGTGTATGGTTAGCTAACGGTTTTATACCGTGTTGTAGATCCCTCGCAGGTTAGGAGAAATGCAGAGTGATCCAGAGAGGGTGATCTGCTGAGGGCTCCGTACACTAGGTCGTCCTCGTGAGATTGAGACCTTTTGATCTTGTATATATTCGTTATGTGTTTATTGTACTCAGCAGTACTCTGTATAACCTTTTTAGATTTATATATATATAAGTTTCATGTTTTGTTTTAATCTATATGTGCCTTGTTGTAAGATCAATGAAATTGTTGTCAGGCTAGGGTCAGGTTCCATTGTGAGATCCTAGCCCAATAGCACCTCGAGTCCTTTGGATTTGGGGTGTTACAAAGTTGGTATCAGAGCCCAGGTTGACAACAATGGCACTTGTAATCTACGATAAAGGTGGAATAGATAAATAAACAGAACCCGAAAGGGGTCTGACTTTTCAAAAGATTTTTGGTTTGAAATGAGTACAAATGTTTTGGGTTAGTGTGTACGTGAAGCCATCACCCCTCTGAAGATCTCGACAGTATAGGTATATATATATAGATAGATACTATCTGATGTGATGTTGTGATATATATATCTATACATATGGCATATATATAGCCTTCTGAGTTAAGTTATGTCCTCTGCAAATGGTTCATACTAGAGCCCTACCTGCAGCTGGACGAGGTAGAGGTAGACCCCCTCTAGGTAGAGGACGGGGTAGGACTCCTGCTGCTGATCTACGTGCAACAGAGGAGATTCCCGACGACGTTGCTGAGAGTGTCGTTCCCGAGACTGGGAACGGGGCAGCTGGGAGGCAGGAATCACAGGGAGCCCGGTCAGATGGCTCCGATCGTGTCTCCATGGAGGGACCAGCCTTCCGAGAGTATATCAGACGGGTAGAGGAGGCCGCCAAGGCAGGCAGACGTGCTCCTGATCTTTCCGCACATGAGGGATCCACTAGGAGGTCCCATACAGTGACTCAGGTGCCAACTGTACTGGCACCTGCTGCTGAGATTCCTCCGGTTCGATAGGAGCATGGAGGGCCTCGACCAGACAGTTGGTTGAAGGCATTTCATCAGTTGGGAGTACCCCCTTTCTCTGGGAAGGTGGTTTAGAGGTGGAGTTGTGGATAGGGCATGTGGACTCGGCTTTAGAGTCTATCAGATGTCCAGCTGACAGGCAGATAGAGTTGGTGCAGACTCTGTTCAGAGATCTGGCACATCACTGGTGGAGGTCAGCACGGAGTCAGGTTCTCAGTTACGACCAAATGAGGACCATGATCAGAGAGCGTTTATGCCCTGCCTTACTCAGGAGGGAGAAACTACGCGACTTTATTGAGGCTGGATTTGATGATGTACTAGTCTCAGAGTCCATTAGGAGGTTTCAAGAGGAGCTGGCTTTACTGGGTCCAGGTGCACCTCCTGCTGATCAGCATGTTTATCTTTTCTCTCGACGATTGAGGGATGGTACCCGAGCCTATATGGCTGGTTTTCACTGTGAGTCCTTGATGGACTATCAGGACAGAGCTGCAAATTATGAGAGAGAGAGAGCTGGGCTGAGGAGAGCTTCTCAGGCCGGAGGGTCTGAGAAGAGACAGCGTACGGGGCAGGCCAATGCTACTGTTGGAGCTGCTAGTGTTGGGCGTAGTCAGAGACGCCAGGGTCGTTCTGTATATGCACCAACAACAGAGAAGGGACAACCGTGTTATAACTGTGGTGATCCAGGACATATGAGGCCAGAGTGCACGAGGCCATTAGTGACGTGTTTTACCCGTGGTAGACAGGGTCATAGAGCCGTTTACTGCCGCCAGGGCGGAGCTGCATCTCAGCAGGGTTCTTCTCCTGCCAGTGTAGCGGGAGGTGGGCAAAGGCCACCTCAGCAGCAGCAGCAGATACAGGGACAACAGAGAGTCCAAGATCGCCCTACGACTCAGGGATCTGCTCCTGGGCCGAGTAGAGGCAAAGGTCGTGGTTGGAGCACCACTGATATCAGAGGCCCACAGGGTCGTGTTTTTGAGCTGAGGAGTGCAGAGGAGCCAACTGTACCGACTGCTACAGGTACCATTCTGATTCATGGTTTACCTGTTAGAGTTTTATTTGATATTGGAGCTACACATTCTTTTATTTTTGTAGCCTGTGTAGAGCGTCTAGGTTTAGATACAGTTGAGGGAATGCCCTTTATTATAGGGTTATCCGATGGTGGTAGGGTCAGAGGTACCCGTGAGATTCACGGTTGTCCCATTTCTGTAGGGATCCGTGTGTTACTAGTTGACTTCTTTGGCATGCCATTAGAGCATGAAGAAGTCATTTTAGGTATGGATTGGATGGATAGACACTCTGCAGTCCTAGATGTAGGTAGGAGGACTGTTACCCTCTCTACCGAGTTAGGCCATATAGAGGTTTTCCGAGGTTGGGACCTTGGAAAGATAGGTACGGTTATCAGCGCTATACAGGCAGCTAGATTGATTGCACAGGGTTGCGAGGCCTTCTGGTGTTATGCCATGAAGGAGGGGGAGAGTCCAGCATTAAAGGATATCCTAGTGGTCTGTGATTTTACTGATGTTTTTGTTGAGCCGT
>CM008280.1:40309031-40418821 GCA_002319775.1 Fagopyrum tataricum | reverse complement strand
CTGCATTGTCGCCGCCCCCGCGCCTGGAAACCGCCGCCGAGACCGTGCCATCGCGCCAGCGCCAGCGCCTGCGTCGTGCCTGTGTTAGCCTCCAGCCTTGTCACCGCCCCTGCGGCTTCTACCTGCCGCGCCTGCGGGTGATCTCTTCCGCCCCTGCGTCCTTAGTTCACGCAGGTGCGTCTTGTCTCGGGACTACCTATAGTTAGGTAGTTCCTTTCCTTTCTAGTATGAGGAACTTAGTACCATGCTAGGTATCGGTTTTGATGAGTATGTTATAGATATGCCGGTTACGGCCTTGAGGTTACGAGTTGGATATGATCCTTATGGATCCCTTGAGTCTAGGTGTGACCCCTTTGTGTAATAGGATTGTGATATATATATGTATGTATGCCTTGTATAGGCCGTGTTGTCCTCCAGTTTGGAGTGGACCAGTTGGAGAGTTGATCGTACTTGAGTTTACTTCTGAGATTGAGGTAAGTCCATAGGACTTACTTAGCTACTATCCTTATATTGGATGTATGCTTGAGTGGTGTGTGTGTTATATGCTTTATAGCATGTGTTATTATGGTCACCGACCTATGTTATACTGACCGCCCATTGTAGTGGCCGTGATAACCTTTCCCTTTCATCCCGTAGTGGAGTCTTGGAGGTTCTCTGTAGTCAGGCCAGATCTGGTATAAAGGAAGGACCCTCACCACTCCCATAGGGTACACGGGAGGTGTGCTGATACTACTTCAGCTGGCTAGAGTACTCAGAGGCGGGGATTATATTCCTCGTGTCACATATCTTCATATACATCTATTTATACGATTGAGTGATTTAACTTATTAAAGGTAATAAACGGGGTAAATGTGTGATATCATGATGATGTGTTAATATTATTGATGTGTGTTTGTGCTCTAGCATCTTCTTATATATGTGTATAGTTAGCTAACAGTTTTATACCGTGTTGTAGATCCTTTGCAGGTTAGGAGAGCTGCAGAGTGATCCAGAGGGGTGATCTGCTGAGGGTTCCGTGCACTGGGCGTATTCGTGGGATTTTGGGTTTATCATTATTGTACGGATTTCAGTCTGACTTTGTACTCAACAGTACTCTGTATCATCCTTTTGACATGTATATATATATATATATATATATCAGTTTCTATGTTTTGTTTTAATCTATTGGTGCCTTGTTGTAAGATTCAGTGAAGTTGTTGTCAGGCTAGGGTCAGGATCCATTGTGAGATCCTAGCCCAGTAGCACTCCGAGTCCTGCGGATTTGGGGTGTTACAAAGTTGGTATCAGAGCCCAGGTTGACAACAATGACACTAGTAATATGCAATAAAGTTCGAATAGATAAATAAACAGAACCCGAAAGGGGTTTGACTTTTCAAAAGGTTTTGGTTTTGAAATGAGTACAAATGTTTTGGGATATCGTGTACGTGAACCATCGCCCCTCTGAAGATCTCGACAGTATAAATATTCTGATGTGATTGATCTGTTATATATCTATACATATGGCATATATATAGCCTTCTAAGCTAGGTTTACGTCCTCTGCAGATGGTTCAGACTAGAGCCTTACCTGCAGCTGGGCAAGGTAGAGGTAGACCCCCTTTAGGTAGAGGACGAGGTAGAGTTTTTGTTGTCGATCCATGCGCAGCAGAGGAGATACATGAGGAGGTTGCTGAGAGCGTCGTTCCTGAGACTGGGAACAGGGCAGCTGAGAGACATGGGGCACAGAGAGCCCAGTCTAGTGAGTCTGATCGTGTCTCCATGGGAGGATCAGAGTTCAGAACTTATATCAGACGCGTAGAGGAGGCTGCTAGAGCCGGTAGACGTGCCCCGGATTTACAAGCACAGGAAGGACCATCTGAGAGGTCCCACACCGTTACTCAGGTACCAGCTGTACAAGTACCTGCTGCTGAGATTGCCAAAGCACCAGAGGAGCATAGAGGGCCTAGACCAGATACCTGGTTGAAGGCATTCCATCATATGGGTGTACCCCCTTTCACTAGGAAGGTGGGGTTGGAGGTTGAGCTCTAGATCGGGCATGAAGACTCAGCTCTGGAGTCTATTCGATGTCCAGCGGACAGACAGATCGAGCTGGTTCAGACTTTATTCCGGGACTTGGCACAGCACTGGTGGAGATCAGTACGGGGTCAGGTTACCAGTTATGATCAGATGAGGACGATGATTAGAGAGCGTTTTTGCCCTACCTCACTGAGGAGGGAGAAACTGCGAGATTTTGTTGAGGCTGGGTTTGAGGATGTACCAGTTTCTGAGGCTATCAGGAGGTTTCAGGAGGAGCTGACATTACAGGGATCAGCTGCACCTTCTGCAGACCAGCACGTTTATCTCTTTTTCCAACGACTGAGGGATACTACCCCGGCCTATATGGCGGGATTTTATTGTGAGTCCTTGATGGACTACCGGGATAGAGCCGCCGACTATGAGCGAGAGCGGGCGAGTCAAAGGAGAGCTTCTCAGACCGGAGGGTCTGAGAAGAGGCAGCGTACAGGGAAGACCAGTGGTACTGGTGGTTCTGCTAGTGGTTGGCGTGGTCAGAGACGCCAGGGTCAGCCTTCATCTGCACCGGTTGCAGAGAAAGGACGACAGTGTTTTAACTATGGAGATCCAGGGCATTTGAAGCCCGAGTGCACGAGGCCATTAGTGACATGTTTTACCTGTGGTAGACAAGGTCATAGAGCCGTTTACTCCCGCCAGGGCGGAGCTTCTTCTCAGCAGGGTTCTTCTCCTACCAGTGTAGCGGGAGGTGGGCAGAGGCCACCTCAACAGTAGTAGCAGACTCAGGGACAGCAGAGAGTCCCAAATCGCCCTACGACTCAGGGATCTCCTCTTGGGCCGAGTAGAGGCAGAGGTCGTGGTGGGGGCACCACTGATACCAGAGGCCCACAGGGTCGTGTTTTTGAGTTGATGAGTGCAGAGGAACCAACTGCACCTACTGCTACATGTACCCTTCTGATTCATGGTTTACCTGTTAGAGTTTTATTTGATACTGGTGCTACGCACTCTTTTATTTCTGATGCTTGTGTAGAGCGTCTTGGGTTAGATACAGTTGAGGGGATGCCCTTTATTATAGGGCTACCCGATGGTGGTAGGGTCAAAGGTACCCGTGAGATTCACGGTTGTCCCATTTCTGTAGGGACTGTGTGTTACTAGTTGACTTCTTTGTCATGCCATTAGAGCATGAAGAAGTCATTCTAGGTATGAATTGGATGGCTAGACATTCTGCAGTCTTAGATGTAGGTAGGAGGACTGTTACCCTCTCTACCGAGTTAGGCTAGATAGAGGTTTTCCGAGGTTGAGACCTTGGAAAGACATGCACAGTTATCAGCGCTATACGGGCAGCTAGATTGATTGCACAAGGTTGTGAAGCCTTCTGGTGTTATGCCATGAAGGAGGGGGAGAGTCCAGCGTTAGAGGATATCCTAGTTGTCTGTGAGTTTACTGATGTTTTTGCTGAGCCGTCCAGTTTGCCGCCTCAGAGGAGTGTGGATTTCAGTATCGAGTTAGAGCCTGGTACGAGACCCATCTCGAAGGCCCCATACCGGATGGCGCCTGTCGAGATATTGGAGCTGAAGAAGCAACTCGAGGAGTTGGCTGAGAAGGGCTTCATTCGCCCTAGCGTGTCCCCATGGGGAGCACCTGTCCTCTTCGTACGGAAGAAGGACGGATCACTGAATTTATGCATAGATTACAAAGAGCTGAACAAGGTGACCATCAACAACAAGTATCCACTGCCGCACATTGACGATTTGTTAGATCAACTACAGGGACCGACAGTGTTCTCCAGGATTGATCTGCGTTCAGGTTATCACCAGCTGAGGGTGAGAGAGCAGGATGTGCACAGCACAGCATTCCGGACCAGATATGGCCACTACGAGTTTGTAGTGATGCCATTTGGGCTTACGAATGCCCCAGCCGTCTTTATGGAGTTGATGAACAGTATTTTCATCGACTTCCTGGATCAGTTTGTGGTGGTTTTTATTGATGATATTCTGGTATACTCTCGCAGTGGAGAGGAGCATGCAGGACATCTGAGGACTGTATTGCAGGTTTTGCGGGATAGAGAACTTTATGCTAAGTTCTCTAAGTGTGAGTTCTGGATGCTAGAGGTAGCATTCCTGGGTCATGTGGTTTCAGCTGAGGGGATCAAGGTAGATCCAGCGAAGATTGAGGCACTAGAAGTATGGACTAGACCGACGAACGTCAAGGAAGTACGTAGTTTCCTTGGCCTAGCCGGTTATTACAGACGCTTTGTGGAGGGATTTTCTGTGATTGTCCGTCCACTGACGAGTTTACTGAGGAAGACTACCAGATTTGTGTGGTCTGATCAGTGCATGCAGAGTTTTGAGGAGTTGAAGAGGCGTTTGACTTCTGCTCCTATTTTGGCACAACCAGAGGGTACTGAGGATTTTGTTGTTTACAGTGATGCATCCAAGCTAGGCTTGGGATGTGTTTTGATGCAGCGAGGCAGAGTTATTGCTTATGCATCTTGACAGCTGAAGACGTATGAGGAGAACTACCCGACTCATGATATGGAGTTGGCAGCGGTAGTTCATGCACTGAAGATCTGGAGACATTACCTGTATGGTGCTACATGTCAGATCTTCACAGACCATAAGAGTCTGAAGTATATTTTCACGCAGCGGGAATTGAATAACCGCCAGCGTAGGTGGCTCGAGCTGATCAAGGATTTTGATATGGAGATTCTATACCATCCAGGGAAGGCGAACGTTGTCGCCGACGCCCTGAGCAGGAAGACGCCTCAAGAGCAGGCGATTGCGAGGCTGACAGTTCAGCATCAGTTGCAGAGAGATCTGATCTGGTTAGAGTTGGACATCCAGTTTCCTGATGAAGATGCCCAGCTGCGTACTTTAGAGGTCCTTCCTGATCTGTTGGACGAAATCCAACAGAAGTCGGAGACTTGCCCGACATTGATGAGGATACGAGATAGGATGTCTCGGGATGAGGCACCACAGCTCCTGCTTGGAGCAGATGGAGTTTTGAGGCGCCTCGGTCGCGTCTGTGTACCTGCTGATATAGAGCTGAGGCAGAGGATTTTACAGGAGGCTCACTGTACACCTTACTCGGTACATCCAGGTACGAGTAAGATGTATAAGGATTTGAGACGTTTATATTGGTGGGGAGGGCTGAAGCCCGATGTGGCTAGATTTGTTGCACAGTGTGCGACCTGCCAGCAGGTCAAGATCGAGCATTTCAGACCTGGAGGTGAGCTTTATCCACTTCTTGTTCCACAGAGAAAGTGGGAGATGTCACCATGGATTTTGTGACTGGACTGAGGCTGAGCCGGAGTTTTGATGCTATCTGGGTTATTGTGGACAGATTGACGAAGATTGCACGTTTCATTCCTATTAGGGAGACGTGGCCGGTGAGCAGATTAGCTAAGGAGTACACTAGGCAGATAGTGAGACTTCATGGTGTACCGAGGACGATCGTCTTAGACAGAGATGGACGATTTACCTCGAGGTTTTGGAAGCAGATTCAGACTGCTTTGTGGACGAGTTTGCACTTCACGACTGCGTTCCATCCTCAGACAGATGGTCAGTCCGAGAGGACCATTCAGACGCTGGGGGATATGTTGCGAACTTGTGTGTTGGATTGGGGACAAGTGTGGACAAATCATCTCCCACTTGTTGAGTTCTCATACAACAACAGCTGGCATGCATCTATTGGGATGGCCCCATATGAGACACTGTATGGACAGAGATTTCGTACCCCGTTATGTTGGGATGAGCAGAGTAGTGTCAGTGGTTTAGCACCTGATCAGATTCAGGATGATATGGCTCGAGTAGCATTGATTATAGAGCGTATGCTGACTGCGTAGAGCCGTCAGAAGTCTTATGCTGATAGGAGGCGTAGACCTCTAGAGTTCAGAGTTGGAGCCCATGTATGGCTGAGAGTGTCCCCGACACGAGGTGTTAGGCGTTTTGGCATTAAGGGGAAGTTGAGTCCCCGATATGTCGGACCGTTTGAGATTCTGGATCGGGTTGGGAGCGCAACTTAGAGATTAGCCTTGCCTCCGAGATTAGAGGGTGTTCACCCCGTATTTCATGTGTCTCAGCTGAGGGAGTACATACCAGATCCGAGACACATTGTGAGCTATGATGATTTGGTAGTTGAGCCGGACCACACGTTTGCTGAGCATCCTATTGCAGTCCTAGAGCGAGGTATGAGACGCCTGCGTTCGAAGGACATTCCTATGTTGAGGATACAGTGGTCGAGACGAGGACCCGAGGAGACTACATGGGAGACTGAGTTAGATGCACCAGTAGGATCACCGAGTAGATCTTAGTACTAGCTTGGTGAGTCTTATCTGCTTATATGCTTATATGCTATGATGTGTTTATTTCATACTAGCTTTGATGTGATTATGATCTTATTAGATCTTGTTGTGCTAGTATGATTCTTGTTTATAGCTGGAGATGGTTCTTTCCTCCATGCTATTTTGATGGACATAGTAGTGCTGGAGATGTTCTTCCTTCATGCCTTTCTATTATGGATATGATACGGCTAGAGATGTGATTCCTCTATGCCTTGTGATATGTTTATGGTTTGGCTAAAAAAGATGGTTTTTCTCTAGGCCCTGGATAGTATAGTTTGCTGCTGGAGTTGATGATTTCCTCCATGCTTATGTTTGAGGTTATAGAGAGTTTTACCTCGGCTTTTGAGTCCGAGTGGTTTCAGGACTTTGCAAGTTTCGGGACGAAACTTGTTTTTAGGGGGGTGAGATGTGAGAGCCTATTCTTTCGGACCGAGTCTTGGTCCTTAGCCGAGATTGGCCTTTCCGCACCCGCGGGCCTGACTGCCGCCCCTGCGGGTTTCCGTCCCTACGACTCATGGAACCGCCCCTGTGGTTTTCGGCGGCTGCAGCTGGTTTTGTTGACTCCTTTGACCCATGCTTTACTCTTTCGTTGCCTTCCTCTTTAAGTCTTTCCCTTGGCTGATGAGCAAGGGTTCCTCACTCCTTTCCAACTTACCATGTTCCTCTTGCTCCTTTGTTTTTCTTGATCTTGGGTGATTCCTTCTTGGTTTTGGAAGAGTTTGATGTGGCTTTGATGATGATGATGCTAGTGATATGTGTTGTTGTGCTTGGGAGCCAGTAAAGGTGTTCGGTTTATGATGAGTATGATATAGATATGCCGGTTACGGCTTTGAGGTTTACGAGTTGGATATGATCCTTATGGATCTCTTGGGTCTAGGTGTGACCCCTTTGTGTGATAGGAGTTTGATATATGTATGTATGCCTTGTATAGGCCGTTTGTCCTCCAGTTTAGAGCGGACCTGAGTGAGAGCTGATCGTAGTGATACGACTTCTGAGATTGAGGTAAGTCCATAGGACTTACTTAGTTGCCATCCTTATATTGGATGTGTGCTTGAGTGGTGTTTATTATATGCTTTATAGCATGCTTTATGTTGGTCACCGACCTATGTTATATTGACCGCCCATTGTAGTAGCTGTGACAACTTACCTTTCATCCCGTAGTGGAGTCTGGGAAGTTCTCTGTAAGCTAGTTAGTTCTGGTATACGGGAAGGGCACCTACCACTCCATATGGTATACGGGAAAGTGTGCTGATACCACTCCAGCTAGCTATTGCACGCAGAGGCGAGGATTATATTCATTCCTCGTGTCACGTATTTTCATATACTAATTTATATACTCTTGAGTGATTAACGTTATAAAGATAATAAACCGGGTAAATGTGTGATATCATGATGAAGTGTTAATTTTATTGATATGTGATTGTGATCTAGCCTCTTCTTATATATGTGTATGGTTAGCTAACGGTTTTATACCGTGTTGTAGATCCTTTGCAGGTTAGGAGAGGTGCAGAGTGATCCAGAGGGGTGATCTGCTGAGGGTTCCGTACACTGCGCGTTATTGTGGGATTTTGGGTTTATCATTATTGTACGGATTTCTGTTTGACTTTGTACTCAGCAGTACTTTGTATCATCCTTTTGATATGTATATATATCAGTTTTATGTTTTGTTTTAATCTATTGGTGCCTTGTTGTAAGACTCAGTGAATTTGTTGTCAGGCTAGGGTCAGGATCCATTGTGAGATCCTAGCCTAGTAGCACTCTGAGTCCTACGGATTTGGGGTGTTACACAAATTCCGTTAATTCTTCTTCCTGTCTCTTGACCCCTCCATCATTGATGACCCCCTACCCAAAAATACATCTTCTACCCCACCCGAAAATACCTCCCTTGTGGACCCCTTCCTAACACCTATTGTTGACCCCCTCCCCCACTACCCCCACCTCTTGACACATTATCCCTTACCCATATTGTCCCATCTCCCCCAACAACCCCAACTAACCTCTCACCTACCCAACACACTTCTAACTACCACTACCTCTTGACACACTTCGACCTATCTCTCTTACCCGTTAATAGACTTTCAGCTACAACCTCACCTCTTCTCCTCTACTCATTTCCCTATTACCAGACAACATTATATTTGACCCCTCCCCTCCCACATTTAACCCCCACTTTTTTCTACACCCTTCTCCTCTATATTACCTGATCCCAAACCACAAATGCCCCAGCAGCCACTACAGTTCTCGATCTGCCCCGCCGTAACACTCGACCCACTAAACCTTTAACTCGATTAAAGGATAATGTTTATCAAAAGGCAAGCCATGTCGATCTCTAATCGGGTCAATCATCTCTTTCACTGAAGTCAAGTACCCAGTATTCCGTTGTGAATTATTTATTATATGAACACCTTTCTCCTCCTTATGTTGATGCTCTAACTCTTTCTATCATGAATAGGAGTCAACCTTCTTCAAGGAGGAAATTGCAAACCCGAAATGGCAAAAGGCTATGCAGGATGAAACTTCAAGCGTACAATGCAACAACACCTATTAATATGTTGATCTCCCAGCCGATCGTAGAGCTATTGGGTTCAAATGGGTTTTTTTTGCATCAAATACAAATGTGATGGTCAGATTGAGCGTTATAAGGCGCGTCTGGTTTTCCTTGGCCACCGTCAACAAGAAGGCATTGACTATAATGAAACATTTTCTCTTGTTGCTAAATTGGTCACAGTCAAAATACTCTTAGCCATCACCTCTATTCGTAACTAGGAGCTCCATCATATGGATGTTCACAATGTCTTTCTTCATGGTGATTTACATGAGGGAGTTTATATGATCCAACCTCCGGGATTTCGATGCTCTTCCCAAGTATGTCGCCTCAAGAAATCTTCGTGTGGTCTTCCTTAGGCTCCTCGGAATTGGTTTCACAAGTTCACAACTACCATTCTAAAATACGGGTTTTGTCAGTCCTTTATTGATTACCCCCTTTTCACCTTTAGATGGTCAGGTATCACGCTTCAAATTTTGATTTATGTGGATGATCTGGTTATTACTGGCAACAATCTTGCTACCATTTGCAAATTTTAATCATTATCTTCATACATGCTTTCACATAAAAGACCTTGGACCCCTTCGGTTCTTCTTAGGCATTGAGATTTTTTGCACTCCGTCTGGTTTATGGCTTAACCAATGAAAATACACCATTGAAATTTTTGGTTAGGTCTTCTTGGATATAAACTTGCTTCTTCTCCGATGTCTACTGATCACGGTCTTCAACCCGAATCGTCCGCCTTTCTTGATGACCTTGAAAAATATCATCATTTAGTTGAATGTCTCATCTACTTGGCCATAACTCGTCTTGAACTTGCATATTCTACTCATATACATTTCTAGTCATGCATTGAAGGTTATTCCCTACTTAAATTCGACGCCTACTCAGAGTATTTTCTTATCTCGCTCTAGTAATCTCTACATTCATATATTTTGTGACTCATACTATGCAGCTTGCCTTACCACTAAATGTTCTACTACATGCTACTTCATCTTACTCGGTACCTCACTCATTTCTTGGAAAACCAAGAAGCATGCTACCGTATCCAGATCTTCTGCCGAGGTTGAATACAGAGCAATGACAACCACTACATGTGAGCTTCTCTAGCTCCGCTCCCTACTTCAGTCACTCGGATATTCGAACGAGGCTCTCATGCGTCTCTATTATGATAATTAGTTTGTTATCCATCTAGCCAACAATCCAATCTTCCATGAACGTACAAAACACATTGAGATTGATTATCATACCATCAGGAAACAAATTCAGCGAGGCATTATTCAGACATAACATGTCCTTGGCACCCTAAACCAGTTGACATCATGACTAAGGTTATTGATCCTACTAGATTCAACTTCTTGATTCGCAAGCTTGAAGTTGTCTCCTCTCCACCTCCAGCTTGAGGGGAAGTGTTATATATATCTAGCACTCCCCCTCAAGCAAACACTACTTAGTCAGTGAAATAAAGCAAGCTTTTCGTTCACACTATGAAAACCCAAATTCTTTTTGATGCTCATGTCAATAATTTATTGAGAATAAACTACCACAATATATTGAAAAATTTATCATATCTCATAAACTAGCTTTTTAGCTTCTATTTATGTTAGGACTAACAAGGTTAAGATATATTTAATAAAATTAAATTTGTAGTACTCTCCGGTTTTCAATAAATGACATTAGAGTAAAAACATGCATATTAAGAAAGTAAAAAATAGAAGGTATAATATTTATCAATGTAAAATAAATTTTAAAAAAATTTATAAAAACAATAGTAAAATGTAGAGAAAGCAAAAAATAAAGAGATATATAGAATGAGAGTAAATAGTTTTTCAAAAATAGTGACAAATGATAAGTAATAAAATTATATTTGTAGAAGATTTATGCCTTAATAGAACTTATAATGTCATGTATTATGAACCATGAAACTCTACAGCCAAATATTATGAACAAGAGAGAGTATTGTTTATCTTTTTGGTCAGACATTTTAGATTGGACCCAGATATAAAAGATCTCCTTGGCTGAAACTAGTAGGATATCTTGGTCTAGATTTCGGTCTTTCAAATATTAAAGGGACAATACTCAATAATCTAATTTTGCAAACGATAAGTAAATGAATACAGGAACGGTGTCCACGAGATTTTGTAAGCCTCCATAATCAATTCTGTTTTTATTCATCATTTTGACACTTTAAAATCAATCGGTTTATATTTCGTGTCTTACATAAATATTTGCCAAAAAAACATCGTGGAGATAAATGAACTAAATGTACATTAACCCGGAACAACGAAAACGATTTTTATTTATAGCAAGGTGATAGATACAACCACCACAAACTAATGAAGCTATTGATAAATTGAATCTATTGTTGCATACCACAATAAACATTATTAGTAAATATATAAATTTTGCTAGTAATTGACGTATTGAAAAATTGACAATTTGATTTGTGCCTATTGAAAAAAATGATGATGATTGAGTTTTTCACCGTATATACATGGAGTAAACCGTAGTTACGTACCTTACTCATAAAGATTTATTCGAATGAATCAAGATAGACGTAACATTGATATTGACGGAATCAAATCTATTTATTTAATTTATTATCAAAATATTTAAATGTTTTGAAAATAAAGATTGTACGATAAGATTTAGTTATGAATTAAAATCCTTAGTAGGGCTAAAAATGTTTTTCTGTTTGACTAATGTTTCTATCAATGGAATACTGATTTAGAAGCCGGACGGATTTATATTGAGCTTCTCCTACAAGTGTTATCTTTTCTTAAATTTCTGAAATTACATTAGAAGGGTATGCATGTATAAAATCTTCTACATATTCATGTATCCAAAAAAATATATGTTTTGTTTAAAAAAAATATATTTGTGAAATTCCCAAATTGCAAACTATTACGTTAGAACTTAGAAGTTAAACGAGTTACAAAATTTTTGTTAAAATATAGCTTTAATTAAAAGATTTTACGACCTAATTAGATTTAGTAAAAAAATAAATTCTGATACAAATGTGAATGCACGACGTCAACTTCAATTTCGTTTCGTTTGCTGAATTAATATATATATATATATATATATATATATATATATATATATATATAAATATATATATAGATTACAAAATAAAACTTAAGCTTTTTAATTAACGAGTCGAAATATACATTTAATAAAAAGTTGCAAGGAAAAGTTTGTGACTTTGATTTATATAATACAATTACAAAATAATTTTACGTAATATTAATAATTAAGCTTAAAATTCTGTAAGTAATTATATATTTTTTGAAAATATTTAATTGCTTTTGTACAACAAACTTACTTTTTATTTTATTTTATTTTTTATCAAATATATTCTATTTACTATAAACTATAAAGTTACGTATGAACTTTATAATTGATTTGACAATGTCATGACATACTAATCGGATAACTGCTCATGAGAATGGATTTGTAACCTCTGGTATAATGTGGAATTTAATAAAATAAAATATCCCTAAAAATGGTCATTAATCAATTTTGATTTGCCAATACGCCATCTTTGGGGTTTTGAGGTCGTGGAGAACAAACACAGAGAGACGTTACCCAATTTATGGACTATAAATCTAACAGACCACTATGGAGTGGCCCGACATTTTCGGGCCTTGACAGGCCCTATTTGGGTTGCACCTGAACAAACCCAATCATTCACACTTTGACTTTTTTAAGGAAAAATGTACACTATATCACATTTACAACATTTTGATCAATAAAATTTATTGGTTGAACAAGCCTTTTTTTAAAAAATAAGTTTGATGGGTTTTGGAAGAAATAAGCTTTACCTAAAAGGGTTTATCTTTTCATTTAATATCAGTTTTTATAGAGTTATATTTAAAATATATCGTTTAATAAGCTACCATAACTTTCATAAGCTTATAACTTATATGAAATAAAAAGAGAATAAACTACCATAATCATCTTAAAACTTGTGAGCTCGTTCGGTTTGTCAAGATTGCAGGGTTATTAAGAAGATTATTTGGAGATGGATTATTTTGGATTATTTAAACAAAAAAAAATAATATAATTACACTTGAAATATCAATGATTTGAATTTATAATCCACTGAAATAATATGAACTTTTTCAGGTAGACAATTTTGGTAAACAGTTCTTGGAAAATTAATCTGCAATATAAATATTCAATTTACCTTCTTCATCAATTCTCTGTTTGCTACAAGGACTGCAATAATACTGTAGTACAAGAATACTACAGTATTGCAAAAGAATATACAGTCAGTTTAATTTTCAAATACCTTAGGAGAATCTTGGAAGGGGCTGAGCTTTTCAGGAAATATAGATGTACAAGCACCAACACTCCAAACATCAATGGATCTTTCATTGCAATCCATTTAAGAAGATGAGACTGAGATTTTCAATTTCAAGAATCAATATAGGACAACAAAAGGAAGATGAAGCAATCCTAGCTCTACTTCAGCCAAACTTACATATTTGTAGTACTATTGTCCGACTATCTCAACCTGATCAAAATTCCAGTCTCTAACTATGTCTCTTCTAACGGCGTGGGACCTCACAAGACGTGGTGGGCCACTCATGGTCGAGTTATCTGGTACCGAAGGCTGTGGGGTCACTTTCGACGAGGCCATGAACGAGGAGTTCCCACCGCGTTGGGGCGGGATTCTGTTCAAGCAGCTCGCAATTATTGACACACACCTCCCCTCGTTATCTGAGCTTGACACTGAGTAGCTTCTAAATGAGTGAGAGGGGCTCTCTACGCCGTGACACACCAGACATGCAAGACTCATGTCTAAGGACCCCTTTCTTTTGGAGACACACTGCAAACGGAATGCAAGAAAAATACAGGACCTAAGAAGTCGAGCAACAACGAGAAACTTGACGAGGGAGCTCAAATACCCTTAGCCCCCGTTTGGTTGTAACTCCGGAAAGTCGGAAAAGGAAATAGAATGGAAATGAATCTAGTCTATCTTTGTACCTTGTTCATGAATTGTTTTGGAATTATTTCTTGCGGTATCAATGCAAAATGCACTTGCTTCCTCCCA
Organism: Fagopyrum tataricum; assembly: GCA_002319775.1. NCBI lineage: Eukaryota > Viridiplantae > Streptophyta > Magnoliopsida > Caryophyllales > Polygonaceae > Fagopyrum > Fagopyrum tataricum. Next base: position 40,404,866 of record CM008280.1, on the reverse strand, counting down.
TTTTATTTCCATACAGGGTATCAAAACTAATCGAATTCACTCCAATTACTACAAACCACAAGGAATGATTCCAAAAACTTTCATTAAAATGAGTATACGTATGACTAGATTTGTTTCAATTCCGTTTCTATTTTCGGAGTTAAAACCAAACGGTCCCTTAGAGTAATATTATTGGATTTAAAATGCACTATAAATAGTACATGTAGTATGCCATTATAATGTTGTCAACAAGATAGAAGCTTGAAGCAGCTTCTATCTTGTTGACAACACTCTGGCATCATACAAAATTCACATTTTGTTTCAATTTCGTTTCCATTATCAGTCACACTCTGGCATCATACAAAATTCACATTTTGTTGGATTAACAGGTGATCTAGTGGTGATCAGTAACAGTAAAAGGTTCCTTTCATCTTACAAGTGAACAAGATAGAAGCTTGAAGCAGCTTATATACACATGAAGCATGCTATCTAGCATCTTATATCATTCTACACATAACCATTAGCTGAACCACAAGAGAATGCAGTTAATTGTGAAATTAATAAGGGTAATGAGTTGACTAGCTATGAAAGGATCAGATGAAGTTTAGTGAGAGAACTAATAAGAGCAGAGCAGCATGCTCTTGTTAAGAGCATCCAGTCATTTTCCTGAGATATTTTGTGAAGGTTTGTGGCCTTGTCCACGAAAAAAGAGAATCATAAGTAGTGTTCGCAAGCACCATCATGATCTACGAGGATGCTTGTGTATTTTGGCTTGAGTAGACTGTTAGTTCTATCACAAACACAAGTGCCTTTTCCATCTACATCTACTAACAATTACTAAAGTATGCAGAACCAAATTCATGTAAACCAACAACATACTGCTGACAGAAGTACAAGTATCAAAATAAGAAGAAAATGGAAGCCATGACTTTGAGACTGGTAAGTAAAATATTCATACATAAAGTACATTCTCAAGCTCTTCTTCAATAGTCAACAACCAAATGAATGTCATAAGAAGAAATTAACCTATCTAAGATTTCAATCCATAACCATCATGGTTAATTCAAAACAAAATCTAATCTGTTCATTGACAAAACAAAAAATTCCTGAATTAACCCAAAATTTGTGAAATACGCATTTCTTAAAACCCTAAAAATCCCCAAATTCATAGACTATACACCATCCCTTCAATGAACAAGAGCCATACAATGAAATAAGGATACAAAACCAAGTGATAACACTAAAAATCATGAACAGCATGCCAGGACTGAAAGTAAGAAGATAGAATCAAAAGGGTGCATAAGAATTAGAACTAGAAAAAGAAGATAAATCAAGGGACAAGCAATGAATCAACCAATCAGGTCAAGCTTAAGGGAACACAACAACACTCCATTAAAGGTACGGATCCACTACAGCCACATTTCGAATAAAATCAATACCCAGAATCAATCCCCTCACATTGTGCTGAATCAAATCATAAATTAAAAGGAAATGGGTCATCAAAATAAAATCAGCAAAAACATGTATCTGAGAAGGAAGCTTACCTAGTGATTGCCCTTCTTCTCTATCTCAAATGAGGTGTTAGGGAACTTTCAACGCTAGGAAGGAAGAGAGAGAGAAGCAGGTAGTACGTGGGGGAGTGGGTAAAAATGATAATGGTAATGGTGATATGGAGGTTTCGGACCTTTCGGTAGTTGAGTTGAAACCTGGAGGACTAACTCACCGCAGACTTTGCTTTACAATAATCTTATTTCTTTCGCTTCTCTCTGCAATAAAAACAATTAAATACCACAATTAAAAAATCTCTATATGCACCGAATGCTTCGCATCTACCATATTATATAATACTAAGATAGAAGTATATTTTGCCACATATTATCACCATATTAAGTCACCTAAGATTTTGTCATATATCATCACTGTATTAAGTTATCTAAAATTTTATCACATGTCAACACCATATTAAGCCACATTGAATTTTGCATATATTTTATTTATATTAAGTCAACTATTTTCATATTTATTTTATTTAGTTTCTTAAGTTAAGAGAATGACATGAGATATGAAATATACAAAAAAAATTATGACATAAACAAAAATAAATTTTTATATTTGACAAATATTATACTATTTGTGTGTTAGAAGAATAAATTATATAGATTTTTTTTTAATTCAAGTTATTTTTAAACCAATATATATAATTGGTCATTTACTTTTTATATTTCAAATAATTGAATGTTTGAATATAGATAAAATAATTGTTAAGTAATATTTTTATTTATTTATTTATTTATTAATAATAAATTTATTTTATTTCATTAAAATATATTTTACTAGAAAATTAACAAAGCCAATTATTACATAAAATAGAAATACTGAACAAATCTATTATAATCAATAATAATATTATATTGTTATTTATATATCTTATTTAGTATAAGTTTATAATAGGATAATCATATATAATTTTCTTTTTGAAAGTTTTTAAATTTTAACAATAAATTTTTAATTAGTTTAATAATAAGTTTTTGTTTAAATATATATATATATATATATATATATATATATATATATATATATATATATAAAAAAAAGTAGAAAGTTTTTTTTTATTATTAAAAAAAATATGTGTGACATATTATTGTATACATATGAATATTCATATATTCCAATCATAGATTTTGTGTCATCTCGTACAAGACACGAAACTAAGCTAATTTGGTCTCTAATCGTATTAACGCCATCTTTTTGTTGGGTGATTCATATTTCTTAACATATTTTTAGCGGGCTTAAAATAATGGGCTAAACATATATCGAAAGACGAGGCTTAATTTTGTGACTGAAAACTATCGGAACAGAAAAGATTGAGAAATACAGGAGAAATGCAAGCTGAATTATAAAATGTTTATTAGTGGAATATTTTAGATTATTAGGGAAGCTTTGCAATCAACTCCTAAATAAGTGTGTATGGTGGTGGTATAATGTGCATTGTGCGGTTAGGATGAGCTTAGTTGCCGAGTTTAGAGGAAAGTATACTAACAGCATCTTTTTATATATTTATATGTTTGCAATAAACCATTCCTTATATGTATTTTTGCATAAAACCATCCTTAATTTTAAATGTTGCAATTAACCACCCTATACTAGTAAAAGTTATATCAAATAATTTAAAATTGAAGATAAAGATTGTAAAATTTCATTATTAATATTAATAACATTATTAGTGGCAATCATTTGGTTAAGTATAACAATTTATAATATAAAAATAATAATATAAATTATTAATCATGTACAAAAATAAACAAAAATTTTAAAAAATCATTTAACTCATACACAAAGTATCACCTAATAATCCAACAATGAAAATGTACTAAACCTACATTTTTTTACCTGAATTGGTTTGCGGTAATTAACAATGAAAAATGGTTGAAAAATCCTAACCTAAATATTTTTATCCGGATTAGTTTGTGCTAATTTCAACCTTTTTAAAGAAAAAAAACTAAGAAAACCTTCGATAAGAGAAAAATAAAATCAACGAAAAATTTCAGATGTGTTCCTATTAATTTTTCTTCAGACATTTTTTTACCCATAATTTTTTTTATCATGAATACTTTTTTCTTCCAAAAATTTAGAACATTTTTATTGCAATTTTTCATAACTATTTTGAGATTTTTCAACCGATAATTTTTTCCATAAATTTTTGTTTTTTATCATTTATTTCAACCGAAACAACGGTCATAATAACGTAATTATTGGTCAACTAAAACAAGTGACAATTTTTCTAAAAATAATCCGGCAACCATGACATCAAATTAGTCGGAGTTGAGACCATGCTATAATTTGTTTTGTAGGTGATAGTTTGTATACGAGTTAGAAAGTTTTAAAAATATTGATTATTTTTGTACAGTAATAGTAGTTTATATTAGTTATTTTTTTTCTCCATAAATTGTAACTCTTAACCACACTATTGAAACTAATCATGATATAAAAATTAATAATGAAAACTCTCTTGTTTATGCTTCATCTTAAATATTTTGATGTAATTTTAACTAGTATTGTAACACCCCAAATCCGTAGGACTCGGAGTGCTACTAGGCTAAGATCTCACAATGGATCCTGACCCTAGCCTGACAACAAGTTTACTGAATCTTACAACAAGGCACTGATAGATTAAATACAAAACATCAAACTGTTATAAAAGTATCAAAAGGTTTATACAACGCTACTGAGTACAAACAAAACATAACGTATATACATGGTCAAAATATCCCGTAGCCCACGAGTACGACCCCAGTGTACGGAGCCCTCAGCAAATCGCCCGCTCTGGATCACTCTACAACTCTCCTATCCTGCAAAGTATCTACAACACGGTATAAAACCGTTAGCTAACCATACACATATATAAGAAGATGCAGGAGCACAAACACACATCAGAAAGTACTAAACACCTCATCATGATATCACGCATTTACCCGGTTTATTATCTTTATAATCATAGTCCAACACTCAACTTATATATATAAATATCTCAATATGAACGTATGTGACACGAGGAATATAACCCTCGCCTCTAGGGAATAGTGCCAGCTGGAGTGGGAATCTGGTCCCACCTCCCGTGTACCCTATGGGAGTGGACAGGTGGCCGGCCCACTAAGCCATACTGGCCTGCCCGTAGAGAACCTCCAGACTCCCGGCGGAATGAAAGGACAAGTTGTCACGGCCCTACAATGGGCAATCAATAGACCATAGGTCGGTAATAAAAATATCATAACACGGGCTATCAATCATATAGCATACACCACTCATGCACACATCCAATATATGGATAGCAGCTAAGTAAGTCCTATGAACTTACCTCAACCTTGGGAGTCTTAGACTCAAACTCAAACGGCTCCGCTCTGGAGATCAACACATCCTAAACATGGTATAACACATATATCACACTCATATCCATAACAGGGGTCACACCTAGACCCAAGGGATCCATAAGGATCATATTCCAACTCGTAAACCTCAAAGCCGTAACCGGCACAAACGATACCGTACTCAATCTCATTCTAACCTCATACTCGTACCTAGCAAGCTACTACCGCTTATACTAGGAAAGGAAAGGATCTACCTAACTCTAGGTAGAACCGAGACAAAACGCACCTGCGTGATAAAGGGGACCCATGGGCGGAACGCAGGCAACCGCGGGCGCGGCGGCACTCAGCCGCGGGGGCGGTGACAAGGGCCGCTGGCACGACGCGGGCGCTGCGGCACAAGGTCCGCAGGGGCGGTGACTTCTGGCCGCGGGGGCGGCAACACTGCAGAGAGCGATTTCGCAGTTTCTCCTCGGCTCTTCACGTGATGAAATCACGTCTCTTCTATTCCAAAGCCACATACAGACATGTACATACACATACTAACATCAAAACCCTTAGCATACATCTAATCCTAAGCTAGAAAGATTGAATCCAAGGGAAGGAAGAAGGAGAAGCAATATTACGTACCACTCTTGTGGTCCTAGGCTGCAGGGAGAGACCACACACCTCAAGAGCTGGCCTCCAAGCTCAGCATATACACAACAATCAACAACAACAGCCACCACACACAATTCTCAAGCCAAACTCTTCCAAAACCAAGAACAAAATCAAAGAGAAACAAGGGAAGCAAGGGGGACGTGAAGGAAGCTGGAAAGGAAGTGAAGAAGAAGCCCTTGATCAGCCAAGGGAAAGAATAGAGAAGGAAAGGGTAAAGCACGAGTCAAGGAGTCAACAAAAACGGCTGCAGCCGCAGGAAACCGCAGGGGCGGGCTTCCTGGCCGCAGGGGCGGAAACACGGACGAGCCGCAGGGGCGGCCTCACAGACCCGCAGGGGCGGCTAAGGCCAAAATGGCTCTAAAGGCTAAGGCTCTTACAAGTATATAGGGTGGTTAATTGTAAATGTTTAAAAGCAAGGGTGGTTCTATGCCAGAAAATGAATAAGGGTGGTTTATTGCAAATATATGAATATTAAGGATGGTTTTACGCTAAAATATTTATAAAGGGTGATTTTTTTCAAATGAGTGATCATTAAGGGTGGTTTTGTGTAGTTTCCTCTTTTAAAAATGTAAGCTTTGTAATCATCTATGATATAAGAGAATGTGCATTCAAAATGCTATAAATGTAAAGTGAGAATGTTTGTTTATTAGAGTGCAACAAATTACATGTTTATACATATTCAATGAGTCGGAAAAGCGTGATTTTTCGTAACAAGTTGTATCAAAGGCAACTACCTATTCACGGTGGTGGCGATCATTCAATCTTTGTTGCTTAGATTATCTTCGTGTTTGGAGGATGACGGCTAATGTGATGAAGGTTGTTGTGCGAAATTATGACAATGAACAATATTCAACAAAAAGAAAGATGACACACGGATTTATAGTGGTTCACGCAATGAAGGTTACGTCCACTTTCAGAGAGATTTTATTGAGGGGTTTCATATTACATATAAATGGATGATGAAAACAGTAAAGGCTCAAACATATGACAAGCTCAATTCAAGGCATATTGACAAATCTCCCCCTTGATTTGAATCCTCACAGATATACCAAATGCATTAGACAATGTTCAGTTTAGACCCTCTCTCTATCTAGATGTGTCCTATTGACACTCAACAACTTTTGACATTTAGCAAGTCCAAACAATGTTGGAACTTTGCCACGGGGTACCGGTTTGGTAAACATAACAACAGGATTATCAACAATACCTACTTTCTTCACCTTGATCATCTTCTCACTTCTCCATAAATGATACATGATGTCAATATGCTTACTCTGCTCATGATGAACCTGATCTTTAGCCAAACAAATTGCTCTCAAACTGTCACAATATACAATAGTTTGATCATGATGTATACCTAGATCACTAACCAATCCCTTCAACCAAATTCCCTCTTTAGTTGCTTTTGTCAATGCCATGAACTTTGCATTTGTGGTAGACAAAGTGACCGTGGGTTGTAAGGTTGCCTTCAACTCACAACGGAACCACCAAGAGTGAAAACATAATCGTTCATAGATCTTCTAGTATCAACATCTCTTGCATAATTAAAATCATAACACCTTGTGATCAAACACTATTTATCATTCCTAAAAACGAGTCCAATGTCAAATGTATCTCTAATGTACTAAAATATCCTCTTCACAACTTGTCAAATAGTGTTTTTTCTATGGTTGACCCATGAACCTGCTTACGACACTAACAACTTATGTCAGATATGGTCTTGAGTAGACCATAACATACATCAAACTCCCTACTGCACCAACATAAGGGACTCGCGACATATACTCCTTCTCCTCATTCGACTAAGGTGAAAACAAAGTGGTAACTAAAGAGGGAATTTGGTTGAAGGAACTCACGACATATACTCCTTGTCACACCTTTTCAATGCAGCTTTTTTGTAATAAGTAAAGCTTCTTGTGACCCCTATCTCTAAGAATCTCCATTCCTAGAATTTTTCGAGCTTCTCCCAAATCCTTCATCTCAAACTCAACACTTAGAAGACCCTTCAGTTTCTGAATGTCATACTTGTTATTTGCAACTATTAGCATATCATCTACATACAAGACTAGATAAATGGAGAATCATCCTTCAACTTGCTGTATTACACACAACAATCATAAGCACTCTTGTTTTAACCAATCTTTATAATATAATAGTCAAATCTCTTGTATCATATAATAATCAAATCTTAATCATATATTAACTTAAGAGAATCATCATTCAACTTGTTGTAGTCTAACTCCCCATGTAACAAAGATGTATTTAAATCAAGTTGTTCGAGCTCTAGATCCTTATCTGCCATTATATATTGTTAGTAACACTCTGATGGAGGTATGGCTGACTACCAACGAGAAAATCTCACTGTAAATCACTCCCTCTCTTTGATGAAAACCTCTTGTAACAACTTGAGCCTTATACTTGACCCCTTCAACATGCGATATCCCTTGTTTTCTTCTTGAAAATATCGATCGTGTAAGTTTTATTACGGTAAAACTTACACGATCAAGTTTTTGGCACCGTTGCCGGGGATTATTGATAAATTTAGTTAATTTCAGTGCTCAATTATTTCAGAGCGTAACATGGTTGTAAGAGAGCGTAAGGCAGAGCGTAACTATCGGTGATATCTCGGAACAACAAAATTCTCGTTGTTTTTTGAAAATTTATGTCATTTTCTCACCCTCGCACTTATGTTCTTATTTCCTCTTCTTTGGCTGAACTCGGTGAATGCGTAAGGTTCGTGACTCAACAAACTTGTACCTATAGACAACGAGCTTGAATGTACCCTTCGTAAACAAAAATCTGAGAAGAAAGTTGTTGCAATGGCGGAAAACAACAATCAACTTCCCGTTGTGGATCCCGAAGTTGAGATTGCAAGACTCAACGCCCTGTTGGATGCTGCAAGAGCTAGAAATGGAACCTAAACGCTGGATGAAAGGGTGAATCTTCGATAAAGCATGCCTAATCATGTTTTTGTACTTCTTGCGCTTGGAGAAGGAAAATTCAACCTCAGGACGGATACTATAAGGCTTATCCAAAATGATCAATTCTCATGAGTTTTTATGAAAATCTTCACCAACATTTGAGAACCTTTGAGAATATTATAAATACCCTTAACTATGCTAATTTTTTCCTAATGCTTTGAAAATGCGTGCTTTTATATTTTGTTTGACAAGGAAGTTTGTAAGTTGGTCACAAATCACACTGTAGGCACATTCACTACTTTGGAACAATTAACAACTGCTTTCTTGAGCAAATACTTTCCTCCTTACAAGACTGTTGAGTTCAGGAAGAAGATATCACACTTTGATATGACAGATAATGAGAACATCCACACAACATGTGAACGATTCAATGAGTTGCTGCACTCATGCCCTCACCATGGATTTGAAAAAGGTGCTCTTCTTGAATACTTCTGTAGTGGATTAAATGATAGCACAAGGAACTTTGTGGATACTGCAAATTCTCATGGTTTATAGTATTCAAGATGATGATAGGATTGAAAAGTTGGATGAGCATGTGAAGACTCTAAATGAAGAAAATTAAAGGTAATCCTTCTCCTTCTATCAATAAATTAGATACTAATTGTCAATTTTGTAAGGGTGTAGGGCATAAAATTGAGAATTGTTCGGTCTTGAACGAACATATAAACTACTATGAAGCGTTGTAATCCATCAACTACCTTGGAAACCAAAGGAAAAACCCCTATCAAAGGCTTTCCTACCCTCAAAGGAATTTCTCACAATTTACAAGAAGAAGTTTTTCACCCAAAAATCCCATCTCTGATCAAGTTGCTACAGGACAAGCTACAACACCTAATGCACATGACAAGCTACTTGAGAAGCTCGTCAATGGACAACAAGCACTTGCAGGATCAATTGGAGAAGTAAGGAATTCAATAATGGAGTCCGAAGAAAAATTCAGCAAGGTAGAAATAACTGTGGGAGTTCTTGGAAAGAGCAACAAGATGCTAGAAACTCAAGTCATCCAATTGAGCCAACAATTCGAGAAAGCTCAAGGAAAACTCCCTGCAACTACGGAAACAACCCCCTTGGAGTATGTGCCATCATCCTAAGGAGTGGAAAGAAACAGCAGGTCTAGTTGCACCTAAGGATTCCACCATTACTCCTCCAATTGTTGAGGACATTGTTGTTGAAGAGGTAATTGCTACACCTCCTACTAAGATTTATAGGTCGCCCCTGCCTTTTTCACATGCTCATAACAAGAAGAAGATGGATGAAGACTTTAGTTATTTCTTGGAAAAGATGAACAAGCTCCACTTAGAGATCCCATTGGTGGAGGCATTCAATCAAATGCCTAAATACTTAAAGTTTGTGAAAAACTTTCTCTCAAAAAAGTCCCCAAGGCACTTTGAAGGTTCCATTGAAGTCACCAAAGAATACAATGTCCTATTCAGCAAAAAGATTCCACCCAAGAAGGACGATTAAAGAAGCTTTTGCATCCCCTTGACCTTCGGTGGAAGCAACGTTCATGCCTTTGAGACCTTGTAGCTAGTGTGAGCGGAATTTCACTCCAAATGTGCAAAGACTTAAACTTTGTTATCATGTGCCCGTCAAATTTAGTCTTACTCTTCCTGATAATACTTCTAATAAGCCTATTGGAATTATTGAGAACGTTATTGTACAAATTTACAAGCATGGGTTGCTTGTAGACTTTGTTGTTGTGTATGCATGCACTAATGTCGTTGTAAATGTTGGACTCCCTTTCCTTTTCACTGCAGGTGCCCTTATTGATGTTCGAGATGGATTCACCCTCTTTCGTTTTAATGACGAAACCATGAAGTTTTCTCTCCCTCATATTCCTAAGAAGGATTTATGTGCTTTAAATGATAATGATCATGCTACTAATTGCATGATTTTGGAAACTACCCTTTCTCGTGAATTGCTTGTTTTGCAAAGAGCCCTACCCAGCCCTACCACTGAAGAACTCTTACAAGAGGTTCTCCGAGCTCAATTGGATATTTGACCTCGAATCTACCAAATGAGTAGGTCTATTACTAACCTCCAATTACCAGCGACCTTCGAAAAGATTTGGGCGTTTAAATGAATCTTCAAGAAAGCATGGAAGTACGTCTTACTTGATTGGAATGCGAGCACAATCTTATTATTCAACACTTAAGATTTCTTTGGACACAACTATTGCCCAGATTACTGAGGATCTCAAGCCAAAACCTGCTCAAGCAACAAAAACTCAAAAGAATAAGATCCTGAGGAAGAAATCCCAAATGAAGGCGTCGAATTCAACAGTTACGGCAACACTGTACACTATGTTACCGCCGTAAGAGGCCATCACCGTGGCGTAAGGGAGATCATAAGGCTCGATTCCAAAAACTCGATAAAATCACTTGAGAAAAGCCGAGAGTCGGCAGAAAATGGTTATGCCACCCTTACCCCCTGATAGAGAAATAGGGGTGATCTAGATCGAGGAGAAACTTCAACTACTCCTTCCTGGTCGTTCGAGGCGGATCAAACGATAGAATATGGTTGATGGGGGATTTATAAATGGATGTGGAAGCGTACAGTCGATCCGATCAAGATAGATCGGATCATCCATGAGGTGGAGTGGAATAGTTGACCTTTAAAAGGTTCCTCGAGTATGAGTTCTTGGATCAAAAACTAGATCAAATATAGATATTTGAGGAGGGGGAAGACGAGTGATGCCCAAACCAAGTAGGAGGATTTTCCTTGGCTATATTTGGATTCAACTTAGACATCCTTTACAATGAAGGCCAAACATCTCTTATATAGAGGATGGGGCCATAACGAAAGGTCATAGATGAAAGGTCTAAAATTATAGTCCAATAGGATACGCCTAAAGGACGACCAATGAAAATGCTTAGAAGGGAATATTTCACAAGAATATTCCTTCTATTATTACATAATTAATAAAGGGTAGGGCTGAGCAGATCTTGGTCGGTTCAAGAGAACCGAACCGAACCGACGGGTTTCGGTTCAAACCGAACCGAAAACCTATATATTAGGTTCGGTTTTCGGTTCGGTTTAGGTTCCGAACCGAAAACCGCGGTTTGAACCGATTTATATTTATAAAAAAAAAAAATCGAGCGAGTCATTTGCTCTTAGGGTTACGGGGCCGAGAGTTTCTTTTCTTCCCCACGTTTCTTTTCTTCCCCTTAGCCCCTGACTCCCCAGTTCTCTCCCTTGCTTCTAGCGACGGCAAACTCCCTTCCCCCGACATAGTGACGAAGACTGACGGCGACGCCATCGAATCTAGTTCCCTCACACAGATGACAAAGTCGTTTCTTTCTTCTTCGTTATCTTCGTTCAACTTTCACCGGTTTCTGAATCTCCACCTCCACGCAGGGACGCCAATGAGTCAATGACAGAATCGAAGGGTGAGGTTGATACCAGCGACAAGCGAGGGCAGAGAGGCGAGGTTATGGGATCTAGATCTGGATATCCCGCGATGGCTACAAGGCGAGGTGATAAGATCTAGATCTGGTATCCCGCGAGGGCTCTCAATTCTTCATTACTCTTCATTGATCTTCACTTCTTGCTCTTTTCTTTGTTATATGTTGTGATTTTGTTCGAATATCGGAATCTGGATTTGTATTTGAACATGTAATTGAATATCGATTCGATTGTTCTTCGTTGAATATGTGTGTTGTGTTTTTGTTTTGCCCTAAAATTGAATCTGGATCTACGATCTAGTGATCTACCATTCTACCATTCTGTTTCTTCAATTTCTATTACAACCGAAACCGAAACCGAACCGAGATTTTCGGTTGCGGTTTTCGGTCCAGGTTTTACAGGTTTTCGGTTCGGTTCGGTTTTTGTCCGTTCGGTTCGGTTTTGAACCGATGCTCAGCCCTAATAAAGGGAAATAAGTAAGGAAATGACTCAAAATGGAAAGCTCCATGCCATGACTAGACATGATTGACTCAATTTCTCATTTTGTCAAAGTGTTCGCGCTTGCGGAGTCCTCTTTGCAACACCACAAATCCATAGGACTCGAGGCGCTACTGGGTTAGGATCTCACAATGGATCCTGACCCTAGCCTGACAACAAGTTCACTGGATCTTAAAACAAGGCACAAATAGATTAAATCCAAAACATAAAACTGATATATATATATATATATATATATATATATATATATATATATATATATATATATATATATATATATATATATATATATATATATATATATCAAAAGGTAATACGGAAGTACCGTTGAGTACAACTAAAACATTTAAATGTACATATGAAATGTCCCATAACCCTGCAGCTCTCCTAACCTACAAAGGATCTACAACACGATATAAAACCGCTACCTAACCATACACATATATATAAAAGATGCATAAGCACAATCACACATTAGGAAATAATAAATACCTCATCATGCTATCACACATTTACCCGGTTTATTATCTTTATAACGTCCAACACTCAAATCGTATATTTATATAAATATGAATATATGTGACACGAGGAATATAACCCTTGCCTCTCGGTGGTAATGCTAGCTGGAGTGGTAATATGGGATCACTTCCCTGTGTACCCTATTGGAATGGAGAAAGTGCCCGTCCCGTTTACCAAATCTGGACTATCCGCAGAGAACCTCCCAGACTCCAGCGGGATGAAAGGGCAAGTTGTCACTGCCCTGGAATGGGAAATCACTAAACTACAGGTAGGTAATGACAACATCGAATGCTATCAAGCATATAACACACACCACTCATGCATACATCCAATATAAGGATGGTAGCTAAGTAAGTCCTATGGACTTACCTCAACCTCGAATTAATCTCGACCACGATCAACTCCAAATCTGGAGGACAACACTACCTAATAACAAGGTATAAAGAGATATCAAATCTCCTATCAATCAAAGGGGTCACACCTAGACCCAAGGGATCCATATAGATCATATCCAACTCATAACCTCGATAATCAACTAAACCTCAAAGCCATAACTGACATAACTCGATATCATAATCATCATCATTCTATCCTCATACACATATCTAGCATGCCACTAACCCACTCATACTAGGAAAGGAAAGGATCAATACTACTCTAAGTAGATCCTGTACAAGACGCACATGCGGAACGGAAAGACGCAGGGTCGGAAAGGCAGCAAGCGCATGCGCGAAGACACGCGGGCGCAGGCGTTGGGACCGTGGCCGCGGGGGCGGTGGCTTCCGGGCGCGGGTGCGGGTCCCACGGGGGCGGCAACGCTGAGGCGCAGGGGAGGCGACGCTGCAGAACGTAACCTCCCGACTTCTCTTCCACTCTTCACGTGATCAAATCACGTCTTCTTCATTCCATAGCCAAACACATCCATATACATACACATTCTAACATCAATACACACCTAGAACATCTAATCTTAAGCTAAGGAAGATAAAGGAATCAAAGAAGAAGAAACAAGAAGCTTACCTACTGTTGCAGCCTAACCAGACTAGAAAAGATCACAAACGCCACTCCACTAGCTCCCAAGCTCGGTATAACACACAACATCAACAACAACAACAAAGCCACACAACTTCCTTTCCAAACTCAAGGAAACACTCAAGAAGAGATCAAAGGAGAAAGAAGGAGGAAGAAGAACGTGAGGCAGCTGGGAAGATGAAGAATGAAGAAAACCCTTCATCCAAAGGTAAGGAAAAGTTAAAGAGAAAAGAAGAGTAAAGCATGGTCTAACGGTCAACAAAGCCGGCTGCAGCCGCAGGAAACCGCAGGGGCGGTTTCCTGAGCCGCAGGAAACCGCAGGGGCGGTTCCCTGAGCCGCAGGGGCGGAACACTGCACAAGCCGCAGGGGCGGCTAAGCTGTCTCAGCTCCAAAAGACTAAGACTCTTACATCTCACCCCCCTAAAAAAAGTTTCGTCCCGAAACTTGTGAAATCTTGAAACCACTCGGACTCAGAAGCCGAGGTATAATTCTCTCTATCGGAGGTATCACATCTCCACCCGTATGGTATCAACCTATATCACTCTATAACCTCAAGCACAGGCATGGAGGAACTCATCATCTCCAGCCACAAGATCACAATACTATCCAGGCATAGAGGAAAAACATCTCTAGCCAAACTATCATCATCACATCACAAAGGCATAGAGGAAAAACATCTCTAGCCAAACTATCATCATCCCATCACAAAGGCATAGAGGAAAAACATCTCTAGCCATACTATATCCACCAAAATAGCATGGAGGAAAGAACCATCTCTAGCTATAATCATCAATCGTACTAGCACAGCAAGATCTACTAAGATCACATATCACATCATAGCTAGTACAAAAATAAACACATCATATCATATAAGCACATAAACATAACACTCACCAAGATAGTACTAAGATCTACTCGTCGATCCTACTGTTACATCTATCTCGGCATAAAACTCTGGATAGTTCTTCTAAATAATATCCTCAGTCTCCCATGTAGCCTCATCAGGTCCTGTCTCGACCACTATATCCTCAGCATAGGAATGTCCGAACGTAGGCGTCTCATACCTCGTTCTAGGACTGCAATCGGGTGCTCAATAAAAGTGTGGTCCGGCTCATCCACCAAATCATCATAACTCCAATATGTCTCGGATCTGGTATGTACTCCCTCAAATGAGATACGTGAAACACGTGGTGAACACCCTCTAACCTCGGAGGCAAAGCTAATCTGTATGCTGCGCTCCCAACCCGATCTAGAATCTCGAACGGTCCGACATATCGGGGGCTCAACTTCCCCTTAATGCCAAAACGTCTAACACCTCGTGTCGGAGACACTCTCAGCCAAACTTGGGCTCCTACTCTGAACTCTAGGGGTCTACGCCTCCTATATGTATATGACTTCTGACGGCTCTGTTGTAGTCAGCATCCTCTCTCTAATCAGTGCTACACGAGCCCACATCATCCTGAATCTGATAAGGTGTCAAACCACTAACACTACTTCAGCTCATCCATAACGGAATACGACATCTCTGTCCATATAGTACCTCATATGGGCCATCCCAATCGATGCATGCCAACTGTTGTTGTACGAGAACTCAACTAGTGGGAGATGATCCGTCCACACTTGTCCCCAGTCCAACACACAAGCTCGCAAACATATCCTCCAGTGTCTGAATGGTCCTCTTTGACTGACAATTTGTCTGAGGATGGAACGCAATCGTGAAGTGCAAACTCGTCCCCAGGGCAGTCTGAATCTGCTGCCAAAACCTCAAGGTAAATCGCCCATCTTTGTCTGAGACGATCGTCCTCGGTACCCTATGGAGTCTCACTATCTGTCTAGTGTACTCCTCACCTAATCTGCTCACTGACCACGTTCCCGAATAGGAATGAAACATGTCGTCTTCGTCAGTCTATCCACTATAACCCAGATGGCATCAAAGCTCCTGCTCGGTCTCAGCCTAGTCACAAAGTCCATGGTGACGTCCTCCCACTTCCTCTGTGGAACAAGCAGTGGATGGAGCTCACCTCCAGGTCTGCAATGCTCGATCTTGACCTGCTGACAGGTCGCACACTGTCCCACAAATCTGGCCACATCGGGCTTCAGCCCCTTCCCACCAATATGAACGTCTCAAATCTTGGTACATTTTACTTGTACCTGGGTGCACTGAATAAGGCGTACAGTGAGCCTCCTGTAATATCCTCTGTCGTAGATCCGCATTAGCGCGGGTATACAGACGCGACCGCGGCATCCTCTCTCGAATCCTCGTCAGTGTCGGGCAGGTCTCCTGCTTCTGTTGGATCTCACTCAACAGATCAGGAAGAACCTCTAAGGTACTCAGCTAGGCGTCCTCATCAGGAAACTGGACGTCCAACTCCAACCAGATCAGATCCCTCTGTAACTGATGCTAAACTGTCAGCCTCGCAATCACCTGCTCTCAAGGCGTCTTCCTACTCAAGCGTCGCGACAACGTTCGCCTTCCCCTGATGGTACAGAATCTCCAAATCAAAATCCTTGATCATCTCAAGCCATCTACGCTGGCGGTTATTCAATTCCCGCTGCGTGAAAATATACTTCAGACTCTTATGGTCTGTGAAGATCTGACATGTAGCACCATACAGGTAATGTCTCCAGATCTTCAGTGCATGAACTACCGCTGCCAACTCCAGATCATGAGTCGGGTAGTTCTCCTCATACGTCTTCAGCTGTCTAGACGCGTTGCATCAACACACATTCCGAGCGTAGCTTGGATGCATCACTGTAAACCACAAAATCAGATGTACCCTTTGGCCGTGCTAAGATAGGAGCGGAAGTCAGACGTCTGTTCAGCTCCTCAAAACTCTACATACACTGCTCAGACCATACAAATCTGGTAGTCTTCCTCAACAGACTCGTCAGTAGACGGGCAATCACAGAAATCTCTCCACAAAGCGTCGATAATAACCGGGTAGGCCAGAAAGCTACGTACTTCCTTGACATTTCTTCGTGTCGTCCATGTTGCTACTGACTCTATCTTCATCGGATCAACCTTGATCCCCTCGGCGGGAAACAATATGACCCAAGAATGCTACCTCTGGCATCCATAACTCACACTTAGAGAACTTAGCATAAAAGTTCTCTATCTCGTAAAACCTGTAATACAGTCCTCAGCTGCCCTGCATGCTCCTCTCTACTGCGAGAGTACACCAAAATGTCATTTATGAAGACTACCACAAACTGATCCAGGAAGTCGATGAATATGTTGTTCATCAACTCCATAAAGACTGCTTGGGCATTCGTAAGCCCAAATGGCAACACTACAAACTCGTAGTGTTCATATTCTAGTTCGGAATATTGTCTTGTGCACATCCTGCTCTCTCACCCTCAGCTGGTGATACCCTGAGCGCAGGTCAATCCTGGACAACACTATCGCTCCCTGAAGCTGATCTAACAAGTCATCAATACGAGGAAATCGATACTTGTTCTTGATAGTCACCTAGTTCAGCTTTTATAATCAATGCACAGTCTCAACGATCCGTCCTTCTTCCGTACAAAGAAGACAGGTGCTCCCCATGGAGATACACTAGGGCGAATGAAACCCTTCTCAGCCAACTCCTCGAGTTGCTTCTTCAGCTCCAACATCTCGACAAGCGTCATCCTGTATGGGCCTTCGAGATCGGTCTCGTACCAGGCTCTAACTCAATACCAAAAGTCCACACTCCTCTGAGCGGCAAACTGGACGACTCAACAAATACATCTGTAAACTCACTGACCATTGGGATATCCTCTAACGCTGGACTCTCCCCCTCCTTCATGGCATAACACCAAAAGGCCTCACAACCCTGTGCAATCAATCTCGTTGCCGTATCGCGCTGATAACCATGCTTGACTTTCCAAGGTCCCAACCTCGGAAAACCTCTATCTGGGCCTAACTCGGTAGAGAGGGTTATAGTCCTCCTACCTACATCTAATATTGCCTGATGTTTATCCATCCAGTCCATACCTAAAATGACTTCTTCATGCTCTAATGACATGACAAAGAAGTCAACAAGTAACACACGGGTCCCTACAGAAATGGGACAACCACGGATCTCACGGTACCTCTGACCCTACTACCATCGGATAACCCTATACTAAAGCGGTATCCCCTCAGTCGTATCTAAACTCAGACGCACTATGTTGGATTTTAGGTGTCCGGTTTTAGACCAAAGGCCGTAGTCTCACTTAAGTGAGTAGACGGTTCTCCCAATTGCCAATCAAATTAATATATATATATAATTATCTTGAAGTGAAATCAAATTATTAACAAGGGTTTGTAATCTCACAAAGGAGTAGACAAAACCCAACCAAAAGAGTTTGTAATCTCCGAAAGGAGTAGACGAAACTCTAATATAAATTAAGTTCAATTGCAAGTCTTATAAACCGATTGTTATATGTTTAAAACATTGACTTGGATTATGTAATGAGTCATTCATAAAAGAATTTTCCTTCTAAGTGTATTTTCCCCTACACCGGGAATATCCAAATACCTTAGTGGGATAAAACGTTACACGTTACAAAGACTAAGTAAGTGACTTACTTGTCTTACTTTGTAAAGAAAGGGTATTCCTAGGTTTCGTCAATACAAAACCAATCTAAGATGGATGCCTATCCTTTGTCAATACAAGGAACTATACTGGTCTTTCGAGTTTTGCAAACAAGCTATAAGAAGGCCTATCCAATGTCAATACAATGGAACTAAAAGCTTATTTGTTGCAAAAACGAATGAATCAAGTGCAAATGGCTCTCCCTTATATAGGCATAGGGGCCAACGTTTTTGGGAAGTTATAACCACCAAAAAGCGTTTAAAGCGGTTAGGGAAGTTACATGGAAGTTGCTTGGATGATGGGCCTTGAAACCCTAGAAAGGCCGAGGCCCGAGGCCCAAACAGGGAGCCCAAAACCGCTCCCCGGAGCTAGCTTAGAGCTAGCTTATTTTTCTTGGTCCAAACACTTCCAATGAGCTTTATTCACTTTCACATAGCTAGGGTAAGCTCCAAGATCCGCAAATACTCAATATCTTAGCTCAAGCTAGTGTAGCTCATAAAGAAGCTCACTAGCTGCTTCATGACATTCACTAAGCATTTGAGCTTGGATTGCTCCCAAATTTTAACCACATGTTCTTTAGCCAATATAAGGCCTAAGAACCAAAGGTGTGCCGAGAAACCGTGGCTAAAAAGCCCCAAGTATCGGCCTTGTAAAATCTGGCACAGGTTAACCTTGTCGTAGATCACCTTGCTTCGATTCGACTCCCCTTACAATACTAGTTGCTCTTAGTGCCGGTCACTTGGCTTGCCTCCCGCAACCCAGACCATAGTGACACACATGTGAACAACTCATTGCACCTTGTCTCGAGACAAGCTCAATGGTTACAATGAAGACTTAGCCCAAATCTCCAACATTCCTCCCCCATTTGAGCAAAGTCAAGAAACTTTTTATAGACATACATCCAAACAAAATATTCGCATAATCATAAATGTCTTTCGATTGAATTTATTGAATTAGTATAATTACACATTCTGCACTAAAGAATCGTGGTGTCCCAATGGATTGAACCACTTAACTTGTCTAAGTACATGAAGGCAACATACACGAAATTTACATTTCCTTTACAAATAAATGACACATTTAAAGGCTATTGTGTCCTAATCCTCTAATGAACATAAAGGCGAGTCGACCATACACTCCCTTGAAGAAGCCTTGACACTTCATGTTCACGTAGCCAACTCTCTTATGATCTTGCACCTATAATTGCAATTTTTCAAAAGAGTTGTTAAGAAATTTCTTATTTCAAACTATACATATTATATAGGCATAGAGCATTACCTTGGATGGACATTTTATGCTCACAACTTCTTGGAATGGGCTTGCCTCATTGAATTCGGATAAGGCATCAAGCCATATGCGAATTGGGTGTCCCACGACAAGTCGTTTTTAGTTTAGCTCGTTAACCCCATCCCCTTGGCTGACTTTTGAACTAAGTCCCTAGCCAAGCTCTTGGTTAAATGATCGGCTAGATTATTGTGTGTTCTCACAAAATCGACCGATATTATACCGTGAGTTATGAGCTCTCTAACCGAGCTATGTCTCACACCAAGATGTCTTGATTTCCCATTGTACGTTTGACTATAAGCTTTAGCCAACATAGCTGCACTATCACAATGAATGGAGATAGGAGAAACCGGTTTTGGCCATAGAGGAATTTCTAGAACCAAATTCCTTAGCCATTCAGCTTCCTTGCCGGCAGCGGCAAGTGCCACAAACTCGGACTCCATGGTCGAGGTTGTGATGCACGTTTTTCTTTTGAATCCCATGAAATGGCACCACCACCTAGCAAGAAAACCCATCCAGTTGTGGACGAGTGATCCTCTAAATTAGTGATCCATGACGCATCTGAGTAGCCTTCTATCACCGAAGGATACTTAGTATACAGGATTCCAAAACCCATGGTTCCCTTGAGGTACCTAAGCACACGCCTTAGTGCCTTCCAATGTTGTGAGCTAGGACAACTCGTGTACCTACTCAATTTACCAATAGCAAAAGCAATATATGGCCTAGTGTTAGTCATTGCATACATACAACATCCTATTACTTGTGCATACTCAAGTTGAGAAACGGCCGATCCTTGGTTAGGCATCAACTTCTCACTTGAGTCCATAGGAGTACTAACAATTGTACTCGTATCACATTGGAAGCGTTTGACAACCTTCTCAATGTAGTGTGATTGCGTGAGGCTTAAGCCTTTAGCATCACGTTTGATTCTTATGCCTAGAATCACATCCGCCTCACCTAGCTCTTTCATTGAAAACTTAGTCGACAAGAAATCCTTGGTGAGGTCTACTTGTCTTTGGTTTGTTCCAAAGATTAACATGTCATCAACATATAAGCATATGATCACACATTGACCGGTATGATCAAACTTACTATAGACACACTTGTCAGCTTGATTTATCTTAAATCCATTTGACAATACGACATCATCAAACTTTTGATGCCATTGTTTTGGAGCTTGCTTTAGCCCATACAAGGATTTGATCAAGCGACACACTTTGTGTTCTTGTCCTTTCAAGACAAACCCTTCGGGTTGTCTCATATACACTTCCTCATACAGATCACCATTAAGGAATGTCGTCTTGACATCCATTTGGTGAATCGCGAGATTGTGTATAGCCGCCATAGCTATTAATAACCTAATGGTTGTAATCCTAGCCACCAGAGCGTATGTGTCAAAATAATCGACATCTTCCCTTTGTCTAAAGCCTTGGATGACCAAGCGTGCTTTAAACTTGTCAATGGAACCATCAACTTTCATCTTCCTCTTGAATATCCATTTACACCCCAAAGGTTTGCAACCGGAAGGAAGGTCGACCAACTCCCATGTGTGGTTGCCCACAATGGAGTCCATCTCCTCTTGGATTGCTTCCTTCCAAAAGGCAACATCTTGAGACTTCATGGCCTCCTCAAATGTCTTTGGATCCTCATCTATATGAAAGTAAGAGTGACGATCCATTTCATTATCCCTTGATCCTTCAACCAAGAACACTTGGAAAATTGATTTTTGGGACAAAATAGTGCTCATAGGAGCAATCTCCGCCGAGTCAAGCCCATGTGAGGCTTGCCATGATTCAACTTGAATCCTACGACGTTTGTTTGGGTGTTCCTCATCTAAGGTCATGTTGATCACTTCCCTAGGCCTAGGAGCCGAGGTGAAACGATCTTCATCAAAGATGGCATCCCTAGACTCTATAACGGTATTGACCGAGATGAAGTCATTTGGTTCTATCACATAGATACTATAAGCTTTGGAGTGTTCGGCATAGCCAATGAACACACACTCAATGCCTCTTTCACCTAAAGTCTTACGTTTATTGTCATTTAGTCTAACTATTGCTCGACATCCCCACACTCGCAAGTAGTGTAGGTTTGGCTTTCTTTTGAACCATAATTCATAAGGAGTCTTCTTGCTTCTTTTGTTTGGAACACGATTAAGCAAGTAGTTTTCCGTGTGCATAGCTTCACCCCAAAACGAGTTCTTAAGACCCGAGTAAGAGAGCATCGCATTGACCATCTCTTTAACCACTCGATTCTTTCGTTCGGCCACACCATTTGATTGTGGTGTGTAAGGTGCCGTGGTCTCATGTATGATCTCAACACTCTCAAAGTATTCCTTATCAATAAATTCACCACCACGATCCGTGCGTAGTCTTTTTATTAAGGTACCTTGTTGTAACTCAGATTCATTCTTAAATACATAGAATTTGTCTAAGGCATCACTCTTTGCAAAGAGTAGATATACGTAACAATACCTAGAGTAATCATCTATGAATGTTACGTAATACTTCTTCTTTCCTAATGAAGGAGTAGAGTGCAAGTCACCTAGATCCGAGTGGACTAAGCCGAGCATAGATTGTTCTCTTTCAATTCTAGGAAATGGAAGTCTTGTTATTTTGGTCAACATGCACGTTTTACACTTATCTTTTGGTAAGTCAAGTGTAGGTAAAATACCATCCTTAGTCATGTCATTTATACGTTTAAAGTGAACATGTCCAAGTCGTGCATGCCATTTAACAAAATCACAAATGGAAGAAGATGACAATGTAAATAAACTATTCTTATTATTATTAATATTAGAAAGTTTATTACATAAAGAGAGAAGAAACATATTGTTGTTCCAATGGCCAAAGCCTACAAATGTTCCTCTCCTAGATAATACATAGCGGTCGGCTTCTATGACTTGTTTGAAGCCAAGCCTATTAAGTACACCACCGGAAGCCACATTCTTTCTAATGGCCGGTGCATGTAGAACATTTGATAAGACTAGTGTCTTGCCACTTGTGAAGTATAGATCAACCCACCCGCTTCCTAGAACGGGGGTGGTAGACTCGTTTCCCATATGTATGAGTGCTCCATCGTTAGCGATGGCGTACGTCTTGAACCAACGCCGATCTTTGCAAACGTGAGTTGTTGCACCCGAGTCCACCCACCATCCAAGGTCATCATCCTGCATGGACAAACATTCAATAATCAATGACACATAATTCAAATCAGAATTTATATCAAAGTTAGAATCAAGACTCATAAGAGAGTTACCTTGGTTTGGGGGGTTTTGGTCACTTTGACCTCCACCCTTGGATCCATCGACCTTAGTCTTACAATCCCGCTTGAAGTGGCTAGTCTTGCCACACTTCCAACAAGAACCTTTCGGTTTCTTGTCAATATTATCCTTCTTGGACTTCTTGGACTTCTTTCCCTTGTCCATGTCCTTTCCTTTGGACCTCTTCCTTTTTCCCTTGCCATCTATCATGTTGGCCTCGTGGGAAGTAGAAGTTTTATCATCCTTCTTGATTCCACCCTCTTGTGCCCTAAGGTCTTGTTCAATTTGAAGGTGTGACCCAAGTTCCACCAACGTGAGTTCTTCCTTCTTGTGCTTTAGCACATGGCGGAAGTCCTTCCATGAAGGGGGGAGCTTATCCATTATAGACGAAACCGCAATGGCCTCATACATATGCATGGCATGTTGCGTGAACCTCCCAAGAATCCAGAGCAATTCATTATATTGTTCCATTACCGGCCTTGAGTCCACCATTTTATACGAGTTAAAATCCGAGACTAAGAATTTGCGAGATGATGCATCCTCCATATATTTAGACTCGAGTTGATCCCACAACAATGTTGATGACTCTACACTTTGGTAGACGTCAAACAATACATCACTCATGCCATTGAGAATATGACCACGACATATGTAGTCATCATTATCCCATTTGCTCCTTTGTCGGACAACCGATATTTCCTCCACCATATCATCAACCGGCTCGGCCGGTCTAGGTGTCGTGAGCACATAAGCAACTTTCAGTGTAGTCAAGAGGAAGTGCATTTTCTTTTGCCACCTCCTAAAGTCCACACCCTCAAACTTATCCAACTTCCCAAAGCGAGAAGTCATTTCCGTCATTAACGTCTTACTCATTATTGACCAAACCAATTCTACAAAACAATAAACAAAACACAATAAATACACTTAGAAGATTGTTGGATTTTAGGTGTCCGGTTTTAGACCAAAGGGCCGTAGTCTCACTTAAATGAGTAGACGGTTCTCCCAATTGCCAATCAAATTAATATATATATATATATATATATATATATATATATATATATATATATATATATATATATATATATATATATTATCTTGAAGTGAAATCAAATTATTAACAAGGGTTTGTAATCTCCACAAAGGAGTAGACAAAACCCAACCAAGAGTTTGTAATCTTCGAAAGGAGTAGACGAAACTCTAATATAAATTAAGTTCAATTGCAAGTCTTATAAACCGATTGTTATTGTTTAAAACATTGACTTGGATTATGTAATGAGTCATTCATAAAAGAATTTTCCTTCTAAGTTATTTTCCCCTACACCGGGAATATCCAAATACCTTAGTGGGATAAAACGTTACACGTTACAAAGACTAAGTAAGTGACTTACTTGTCTTACTTTGTAAAGAAAGGGTATTCCTAGGTTTCGTCAATACAAAACCAATCTAAGATGGATGCCTATCCAATGTCAATAACAAGCTATAAGAAGGCCTATCCAATGTCAATACAACGGAACTAAAAGCTTATTTGTTGCAAAAACGAATGAGGAATCAAGTGCAAATGGCTCTCCCTTATATAGGCATAGGGGCCAACGTTTTTGGGAAGTTATAACCACCAAAAAGCGGTTAAAAGCGGTTAGGGAAGTTACATGGAAGTTGCTTGGATGATGGGCCTTGAAACCCTAAAAAGGCCCGAGGCCCGAGGCCCAAACAGGGAGCCCAAAACCGCTCCCCGGAGCTAGCTTAGAGCTAGCTTATTTTTCTTGGTCCAAACACTTCCAATGAGCTTTATTCACTTTCGCATATGCGGGGCTTTGGAAAGAAAGAACCTAAAGCTAGGGTAAGCTCCAAGATCCGCAAATACTCAATATCTTAGCTTAAGCTAGTGTAGCTCATAAAGAAGCTCACTAGCTGCTTCATCGACATTCACTAAGCATTTGAGCTTGGATTGCTCCCAAATTTTAACCACATGTTCTTTAGCCAGTATAAGGCCTAAGAACCAAAGGTGTGCCGAGAAACCGTGGCTAAAAAGCCCCAAGTATTGGCCTTGTAAAATCTGGCACAGGTTAACCTTGTCGTAGATCACCTTGCTTCGATTCGACTCCCCTTACAATACTAGTTGCTCTTAGTGCCGGTCACTTGGCTTGCCTCCCGCAACCCAGACCATAGTGACACACATGTGAACAACTCATTGCACCTTGTCTCGAGACAAGCTCAATGGTTACAATGAAGACTTAGCCCAAATCTCCAACACTCTACACATGCATCAGATATAAAAGAATGCGTAGCACCCGTATCAAATAAAACTCTAACAGGTAAACCATGAATCAGAATGGTACCTGTAACAGTCGGTGTAGCCGGCTCCTCTGCACTCCTCAGCTCAAAAACTCTACCCTGTGCTCCTCTGGTGTTATTGGTACTCCCACCACGACCTCTGCATCTACTTGGCCCAGGAGCAGATCCCTGAGCAGTAGGACGATCTGGTACTCTCTGTTGTCCCTGTGTCTATTGCTGCTGAGGTGGTATCCGTCCACCCCCAGCTACACTGGCAGGAGAAGAACCCTACTGAGATGATACGCCACCTTGTCTACAGAAGACATCTCTGTGACCTGGTTTGCCACAAGTATAGCAAAGCACCGTCTGCCTCGTACACTCTGGTCGGATATGTCCATACCCACCATAGTTGAAACACTGTCGTCTCTTATCTATAACTGGTGCAGATGAGGGATGACTCTGGCGGCTCTAGCCTCGCCCTGAACCGGCAACTCCACTAGCACCACTGGTTTGCCCAGTCCGCTGTCTCTTCTCAGACCCTCCGGTCTGAGAAGCTCTCCTCTGTCCCGCCCCCTCTCTCTCATAGTCAGAAGCTCTGTCCTGATAGTCCATCAGGGACTCACAGTGAAATCCCGCCATATAGGTCCGGGTAGCATCCCTCAGTCGTCGGGAAAAGAGATATACATGTTGATTTGCGGGAGGTGCAGCTGGACCCAGCAAAGCCAGCTCCTCCTAGAATCTCCTGATAGCCTCTGAGACTGGTACATCCTCAAATCCAGCCTCAACAAAATCCCACAGTTTCTCCCTCCTCAATGAGGCAGGGTAGAAACGCTCTATAATCATAGTCCTCATCTGGTCATAACTGGTAACCTAACCCCGTACAAATCTCCACCAGTGTTGTGCCAAGTCTCTGAATAGAGTCTGCACCAACTCTATCTATCTGTCTGCTGGACATCTAATAGACTCCAGAGCTGAGTCTACATGTCCTATCCATAGCTCAACCTCCAACCCTAGCTTCCCAGAGAAAGGGGGTACACCCTTCTGGTAAAACGCCTTCAACCAAGTATCTGGTCGAGGCCCTCGATGCTCCTCTGGAACCTGAGGAAACTCAGCAGCATGTGCCTGTACAATTGGCACCTGAGTAACTCCATGGAATCTCCCAGATGATCCCTCCTGTGCTGGCAGATCAGGGGCACATCTACCTGCTTTGGCAGCCTCCTCTACTCGTCTGATATACTCGCGGAACACTGGTACCTCCATAGAGACACGATCCGAGTCATCTGACTGAACTCTCTGTGATCCCTGTCTCTCATCTGCACCGTTCCTAGTCTCAAGAATGGCACTCTCAGCAACATCCTCATGAATCTCCTCTGCTGCATGTGAGTCACTAGCGGAAATCCTACCCCGTCCTCTACCTAGAGGGGTCTACCCCTACCTCGTCCAACTGTAGGTAAGGCTCTAGTCCGAACCATCTGCAGGGTATAAACTTATCTTAGAATGCTATATATATGCCATATATATAGATATATATAAAGTCAATCACAACATAATATTTATATATATCTATACTGTCGAGGTCTTCAGAGGGGTGATGGCTTCTCGTACACGCTATCCCAAAACATTTGTACTCATTTCAAACCAAAAACCTTTTGAAAAGTCAGACCCCTTTAGGGTTCTGTTTATTTATCTATTCGACCTTTATCGCATATTGCAAGTGCCATTGTTGTCAACCTAAGGCTCTGATACCAACTTTGCAACACCCCAAATCCATAGGACTCGGGGCGCTACTAGGCTAGGATCTCACAATGGATCCTGAACCTAGCCTAACAACAAGTTCATTGGATTTTACAACAAGGCACAGATAGATTAAATCCAAAACATAAAATTGATATATATATATATCAAAAGGTAATACAGAAGTACCGCTGAGTACAACTAAAACATATAATTGTACATATGAAATGTCCCATAACCCTCGCATAAAACCCAGTGTACGGAGCCCTTAGCGGATCACCCTGTTTGAATCACTCTGCAGCTCTCCTAACCTGCAAAGGATCTACAACACGGTATAAAACCGTTAGCTAACCATACACATATATATAGAAGATGCATAAGCACAATCACACATCAGGGAATAATAAACACCGCATCATGCTATCACACATTTACCCGGTTTATTATCTTTATAACGTCCAACACTCAAATCGTATATATATAAATATGAATATATGTGACACGAGGAATATAAACCTCGCCTCTCGGTGGTAATTCTAGCTGGAGTGGTAATCTAGGATCACTTCCCCGTGTACCCTATGGGAGTGGAGAAAGTGCCCTTCCCGTTTACCAGATCTGGACTATCCGCAGAGAACCTCCCAGACTCCCAGCTGGATGAAAGGGCAAGTTGTCACAACCCTACAATGGGCAGTCACTATACCATAGGTAGGTAATAACAACATCGCATGCTATCAACCATATAACACACCCCACTCATGCATACATCCAATATAAGGATGGTAGCTAAGTAAGTCCTATGGACTTACCTCAACCTCGGAAGAAAGAAGAAGAAACAAGAAGCTTACCTACTGCTGTAGCCTAACCAGGCTGGAAAAGATCACAAACACCACTCTACTAGCTCCCAAGCTCAGTATAACACACAACATCAACAACAACAACAAAGCCACACAACTTCCTTGCCAAACTCAAGGAAACACTCAAGAAGAGATCAAAGGAGAAAGAAGGAGGAAGAAGAACGTGATGCAGTTGGAAAGATGAAGAATGAAGAAAACCCTTCATCCAAAGGTAAGGAAAAGTTAAAGAGAAAAGAAGAGTAAAGCATGGTCCAACGGTCAACAAAGCCGGCTGCAGCCGCAGGAAACCGCAGGGGCGATTCCTTGAGCCGCAGGGGTGGAACACTGCACAAGCCGTAGGGACGGCTCCACGAACCCGCAAGGGCGGCTAAGCTGTCTCGGCTCCAAAAGACTAAGGCTCTTACACTCTTAGCCGGATAGACGGATGGCCTCGCCATCCGATGTCATATCAGCCCCTATCCCCCGTTACATTCAGAGTTACGGCGGTAAGGGAGCGTAAGGTGTCGATCATAAGCGGTGATTATCGGAAATTCTACGCTGAAAAGTTTGTTACGCTCAATTACCGCCGTAAGGGGGGCGTAACACCTGATACTTTGATTTGTTCTTCGACTTGCTGCGACAATCCTTCTTGCCAGGCTTCTCATCCCACTTCCTAATCAACATCACCTCTTCATTACCCTCCTACACACCTTCCTAGGCCCACTCCCATTCCTCTTCCTCCTCGGAATATCTCGCCTTTTCTCCTTCCCGCTCTCCTATCCACTTATCCGACAATCCTATCCCCAATTCCTATACACCCCGCAACCTTCACTGCACTACACCTCTTCCTCCGTTACTTCACCTTTGCATCCCGCCCATCATAATTTCTTCCATACAACATCATTCTCCACCCTAACTAAGCATTCACTCTCCTCCCGACGCATGAAACCTCCATACTATGGCCCTTCTCGCCCATTCTCCACTCGTCTCCAACATAGAGGACGCTTCACCATGGCTCCTTCACATCTCCGAGATTCCGTTCGAGGACGTAGCCGTGGACGTGGTTGCACACCCCCTAGTCTTCCACATGGGTCGAGCTAATGACCAAAAACAAAACGTTGCATGAGAGGCAACTCATGGGTTTGATATTCCTTTCCCTTTTTTATTGTTATTTGCTTCAGTTATTTGCTTCAGTTTGTTTTTTCTCCTTTCCTAGATGACAACCATTGACGTGCTATATATATGATCTTTGGAGTGTTCGGTCTACACACCTATGGACCTTGAAAGCCTTCATCCCTTCACTCCACACTTCTATCACCTTTCCTCTCTTGCCATCATATGTATTACATTGCTTTGTGAGTATCATCATTCTCTTTGCTTCTTTTTTCACATTGAGGGCGATGTTTAGTTTAAGTATGGGGGGCTTGTACTCACATTCACATATCATGTTTTTCTTTTTTGTCACACGTTTCATATTTGCATTTCCCCCTTTTATTGAGTCTTTTCCCTTTTCGCATGCATTTAGAGTAGATTCAGTCAACTCTCATCATATGTATTTCCAGAAAATGGAATACGTTTTGCTATTTCCCTTGACTTGTCTATGACGCTTTGGACTTACTACTTCTTGCTATTGTCTATGCACGTGAGTTTTTGGATGATTATTGATGATTAGCCTGTCCAAACATTACCTTGTGGGTTCTCTTGCCTATGAACAATCATTTTTATATGGTTTGTCTTTCTTACTATTTGAGTGATCTCCAACATGTTTAGTTTCTTCTAAAACTTGTGATTGACTATCTTTCAAAACTACACGTATTTTTTATTCTATATGCATTGATATTTAAATGATTTAGGCCCTCTTTGATAAGTCTATATGACCTTTCCTACCTTTATGTATGATTCCTTTCTATTAGTCACTTCTTGATTTTGTTATTATCCCTTATTTGGTTCCCCTCAAAATGCCTCACAACCGTGATGGCCTCATTTGATCCTATCCGGGGTTGATTGTGTTGCAAGCAAAGAATGAAGAAATCAAGAATGGGATATCCCTGAAGAGTGAAAGTAAATTCAAAAAGCAATGCGCGAGTTTGGAAACATATATGCCATTATTGAAGATCTTTTCATGTTTGGTGGGGAGGACAAAAAGTTCCCGCCAAATATGCAACAATAAATAAATGATGAATTGGTTCAAAAGTGAAGCAAAAGGTTATCCCTAAAAGAGAAGTCAAGAGCTAAAAAGTCAAAGTATTATGGTCCATGAATAATTTTTTATTTATATAGAATAGTTTGAAGTGATAAATGACTTTAAGGAATCTCGACATCAAAAGATTTGATGTCCCAGATACATTTGCCATTTTTACCTACTCTTTTGGCCTATCAACATCAATTCTCCATGTCCCATATCCCATTACACCTATATGAAAGACCTCTTGACATTTATCTTGCATTTTAGTTTCAATTGACATGTGGTGGAGTTTGAGAACGCCTTGACAAACCTATGGTAAGATCTATCCATGTTTGTTGAGTATGAGCGGTTAACGATATATCTCAAAACACATTTTGAGATTGAGAGCATACACATTATCCCTTGAGCGGTTTGGATGGAAATAATTCTTTACTTTTTCCTCTTACTATAATTGATGTTACGATGACATGGTTTGAGTTGTTTGTTTTTCCTCCTAGCTGAGACACTCATTGGATCATACACATAGCGTACATACTACATGATCTCGCTCGAGGACGAGCAAGGTTTAAGTATGGGGTATATATATGAGTGTCAAAACAACCACTTTTTCCCTTATGTTTTCATGCATTTCATATCCATCTCACATATACCTTTTTATATGGAAAAGCTCCACTTTCCGTATTTCGGTATCTACCTTGGTTAGAACTAGATGGGGATACATATCAAGATGCGAGATTTTTTTTTGTCTTTTAGGATTTTTAGTTGCCAAAAGCATCGAAATCGCATCCTCTCGAGAGTCAAAGCGTCAAGAACATCAATATGACTATGGAACCAGAACATAGAGTCCTCATTTCTTCCTACTCTCAAAGATTGGAGAGCAAAACTGGATTTTCTTCTTTCTTACGCCCTGGTTATCGCCGTAAGGAGCCATAAGGATCGAGCTACACTTCATCAAAAATCCATAAACGTCGGCCCATCCCATCAAGAAGGTTATGATGTCCGTTACGACCCCTTATGTTGGGCTGACACCCGTAAGGGAGCGTAAGGAAAAACGTAACACCTTATCTTCAACTGAGGCGATTTTGCATATTTTTCAAGCTATTATTTTAGGAATCAAATTAGGTTTTCATATAAACCCTAGTCGCCATGCTCCCCTATATAAACATGTCCAATGGTTAGTTTTAGAGGGATCCGATCATCGACCGGCTTCAGTAGTCTCATTTTCTATTCTCTTCTCTCCCTTATTCTAGTAGCTTGTCATTGTTAGAGTTGCTCTATAAGATTCTTCCTAGAACCAAACTTTGTGAGTTTTACTCTTTCATGCTTTTAATATATTGTTTCGGAAAGGCATGGGAGTTTTTGGGTGTAACATTCTTTTGCTTCTCTTACATTTCTTGCTTTATATGTTAGCATGAGTGGTTAGTCTCCTTCCTTGATCTAAGGATTGAGATCAACCCTATAATGCTTTAGTTCTATTGATTGCATATATGTTTGTGAATTGAGATCTTTAATAATCCTTCTTTTCAAATGGTATAATTCTACCTTTTAATTACCTTCATTAAATTGGAGTGACGTTTTTAATCAGTTTAGATAAAACAACGTAAAGAACCAAACAATTTTGTTTTATTGGATGTTTTGAAAAGAGCTTGGCTGAGAGAATACTAGTCTATCGAAGTCTCGGGGGAGCCTAATCATCGTAAATATCACAGGTCTTTGTATCTTTTAAACTGAAGGACTTCTAGTGAAGGTTTCCTAGATCTTTTCCGGGTTTCTAAGTGTGAATGTGTTTTCCTATACTCGCCGAACCGTTGGATTGAGAGCTACGTGAATTGGAAAGCACGGTCTTGGTTTGTCTATGTCCAAGGCTACTTTAGATGATGATTACTTGTTTGTCTTTTATCAATGTTCACAGCAACATATATGCATCAATAGTCTTATTTTCTTATAGTGGAGATCCTCTACTTCCTTAGATCATTTCTCCCTATAATTGTCTCAAATCAAATAATTGCTTTTGTTCTATTTCTCTTCTTTCTCGTCATTGCCTACATAATGTTGAATTACCTTATTATTGAGGTTTGCTAAATCAGATACAATCCATGAGTTCGATAACCCGTATACTACAAGTGATCCCGTATCCTTGTGGGGATGTAGTTTTATTACGGTAAAACTTACACGATCAGTATACTATCAGTTCACAACTAGTATGATCCAGAGTATAACTCTTCTAAGATAATCAAACATAAATGAAGCACAAACATGAGTTTTTATTAATATTTTATAAATTTTACATTTCTATCTCCATTCCGGATGAACACCAAATGACCCTTAATAGTTTACTTGAAATGAATCAGCATGCTCAGTTGGCATGTCCACATGTTATCTGGGTATTTCAATCGTTTCATGCATTGTGAGTAGGTACCTAAAATCATTAAATAACTATAGTTTGATTATACTTGTACTAAAAACTATTCAATTAATTCATCTCATGTTAACGTCAATTCACTTTAAGATCAAGGTAATTATCAAGCAAATGATACAATATTCTTATAACATAGAACAAAATCACTTCTTAGGAAGATGGAAGCACTTGGTGATCTCCTTTGATACAAAAAAAATACTAAATATTTACTCATAAGTCATAATCTAAAATAATCATGCAATTATTAATAATAAAAAAAAAAAGAGTGCAAGAAACATGAGGGTGGAGTATATACAAAATGAAAGTGATGTAATCTATTGCAACATTTTTCAAAGGGTTGACTTGAGGGTTTTACAGATACAAGCACAAATTTTTTTCTTGTGGTGGACCGTAAATGATATTAGTCTTTATAATGAATTGTATTGAACAATAAGTGGTGATAAAGAGAGACTCAGTCTTAGTAACTTTGATGCAACTCCAGCATCAAATCTCTTTGTAGATAAAATTAAATCCCACAGAATAATCGAAGAGAAAAATGAATACTGTCATTTCACAACTAAGTAGCTTCTTGAATATATCCATCTTTGATACAAATCTCAATATAAAAGAATACTCTCGATGATAAGTTTTTTGACATTTTGCTTCTTTGAATTTACAATAATTCAACATCTTTCCCCTACAAAATAAGAGTTACTCTCTTATTCATAAAAATAAAAAAAGAGTGGCTCTTGATTCATTCCCATGATTATGATCTTTTTCCTACAACGGTGATTTTTTGTGTGTATATGCATCAAGGTTGCACAAATTTATTGATATATATATGATACATGATATACACTAGTACTTGATATATTTTTTTAATGCACGAACCCTACATATTTTTCGTTCCATACTATCTATAATATTTCAAACTATTATAGTTTGTCTCTTTCCCACTAGTAGATAGACGAACATCTTAAGGATACCCCACATAGCTTAATTCAACAAAAAAATCAAAGCAAAACCCTGAACTTTGTTTTTGATTTAGACAAGTCAGGTAGTAATATTAATGTGCGAATTAAAGGGAGTGTTTGTGTTCCTTGTAATTCTTATGATCCATTTCTTACTAATACAACACCTATATTATGTGTTGGATTTTGCTTGTTGTGTTGCATTGGAAACATTAAAGCAAAGAAAGGCCCTCTTAAAACTCTTATATAAGTGAATTTATAAAAATTTGTTTGAGGTTGTAATACAAGACATCATTAGGATGTGTAAAGGTTGTTGGGTTGGAAAAAATCCTACAAAAGCCAATATCCCCCTCCCCCGGGAATACATACATACTTGGCATACAAACATTAAGCTATCAAAATATAGATTTTGAACTACAAGACAAAGTAAACAAACAGTAAGTTGTGAAACATGAGGGATTTTGTCTTCTAATGTTTTGACTACTTGATAGCATATTTTCATGCTATATTTCTAGTAGTGTTTTCATGTGTTTTTCCTTACTTTTTTCATGAGTTAAGACATTTACATCCGCTAGTGCTTAAATACATCAAATAATGTATACTCCCCTTGTGTTTTGTGTCTTAGGTGATTTAGGTCCAAGTTGGAGCTAAAAGGAGAAAAAAAAAAAACCCATCAAGCCTAAGGAAAGGAACCCTCATATCATCAATGGAGCTAAGGAAGAGAGAAATCAAGAATTCTTGGAGCCTAGAGCAAAAAGAGGTCAAGAGCCAACAAAGAATATGGAAACTTCACCAAAGGAGAAGCTAAGTTACTAGGCCAAGTGACATTCCACTCGATGGAAGAAGACAAGTTTTTCAATCCACTCGATCGACCAAGAATACACATGGATCGAGTAAAAAGGCAAGATTGGATGAAGAAGAAATTTTCTTGAGATGGAAAGTCACTCGATCGAGTGAGCTGGGCAACGTTGATCGAGTAAAATGGAAAACCTGGACAAAGAAGAAACCATAACCGCCAGTCACTTGCATGAAGTTGTTGGAGATTCCAAATGCAATTTGGAGGGAGGTCACGTGATTTTGGCCTATTTAAGGAGGTAAGACTGCCTTGTAAAAGATATCTCACATTGGATGTGATCAAAGTTTCAAAACAATTCAATTTCCCTCTCAAATTCTAGTGTTCAGCCGATTTCAAGTTGTTCCTGGTGTTCTTGAGGAAAATCAATCCATAAGTTGTTTTTGATACATTTCGAATCTTGTTTTCATCGTAACTTTAGATTGGTAACTCCAATTATATCAAAAATAATTTTCCTACATTCCTTACTTCATCTATAGTTTCATATCATGCAATTTGTTCTAGAATTATGATGTTTGATTTATGATCATGAGTGAGTAGTCTTATATTATGATTTTGGGTGAAAACTCCAAATCTAAGTTATGTCCTTGTGAATTGATGTTGTGATATTGAAATAAATGAGTATGAATGGATGTTTAGTGAGCATATAGAAGAGACTTAATCTATTTGGCATGTTTGATCAATGTTTGAATCCATTTTGAATGTAGGATGCTAGATCACGACCTAGATTGTTCCTCTTATGCACATTATATGTTTTCAAGGATGATTTTACATTTACTTATGGACCAACCATTGTGGATGAGACTCACAAGTAATTCTACTAATGGTGATGATTGTTTAGATGCCCATCATGCTAGAGTATGTCTTGATAGGGTTGAAATGATGATTTGCATACTTGTAATGTGTTTACCCATGCTAAACTAGGTTAATTGTGTAAGCAAATAGAAAATACCATATCATGTTTACATGATTTAATCTAGAGCTTATTAGTGACTTAAAGTTGCCCATCAACACTTGAATAACACACGACATGTGACATTTGTTGATAGATAAGTCATGCTTAGATATTTACACGCCTATTCATGTTGCATTAGTTTAGTAGCATTAACTTGTTACTTGAGCATTAAGTTCTCATTCTCATGTGTGGGACAACATCATTCTCACTTGGATTAGCGAGGATTATGAGGAATTATCCCCAAAATCCTAATAGTTTTCAAACCTTGATACTTGTTTACTTGCTAGTTTGTGTTCTATTTTTACTTGATAAAAGTGTACCTGCTCTGTTAGTCACTCGATCCTAGTTGACATAGTCACTCAATCGACATTGAACAATTCATTCGAGTGGAGTTGACAAAAACTTGCATGTTTATGATCATTTGATCCTTCTTTTCTCTTTCTTTTTACACACTTTACATTTGATTAGAGACTTTTTTTTTAAAAGCATTGTATTCTTCTGTGCATGAATGATAGATTGCTATATTAATCATCTAAATTGAGACTTACAAGGTAATATGAGGATGATTATGCAATGTTTAGATCTCTATCATGTTGGGGTAGAAATGATTGGAGGCCGAAAGGATGATTGATTCTATTTGTGATAATTCATCCATGTTAAAATTATGCTAGATGATGTATGTAAATAGCAAACACCGCGTGATGCTTATGTTATTTAATATGATCATGATTTTGACTCAAGCTTAGTCAATTGAATTGTGGCTTGACCATAACATAGTTTGATTGATATAAGCTACCTTATGAGCTTCAAAAGAGGATTATGATGCTTGATGAACTCACCTACATGTCATTACCCTTCATTGATTTTATATTATCACTAGAGCATCCTAGCTATTTATGGTTAGGGAGGATTAGCCCCTAAACCTAGTGTTTTCTCATATATATGATTCCTTGTTGTTACTTAAACCTGGGCATTAATTCTCTCCCAAAATACTTGATCCTTTTGATCACCTTTTTATTTCTTTTTACACACTTGAATTGCCTTGAACTTGACACCATTCGAGCTATATAAAGTCCTTGTGAAATTCGACAATGGTGCATTTATCATACTATCACATTGATAATGACCATGCATTTGCGGTTTTGTTTGATTATTTGAGTGCCTCGTTTCACTCACATCAACAAAATTGCAATCCATTAACTAGGCTTAAACATGAGAGTCACAACAAGGTTAAGAATCCAAATCACATTGGAGAATGAATTTGAGTTTGCTTTTTTATATTCATTGTGTATTTATGAGTGTTGGATACTAGTTTTATGTTTGACTTGTTGAATTAAGTATACATGATACTTTATCCCTATTTATATAGAGTAATGTTATTCGGGCGGCCCAAAAATCGCAAAAGAGACGGTGGAATCGGGTTGTGATTGCGCCCCATCCGGAAGCATGCGTAGCCCGCATGCGCATAGCCAGGGTAACATGCGCCCCAAGAGTTCTCAATATGAATATGCCCATTAGATGAGAACTCTTGCTTCATGAGGTGCATTGTTGTGTTTGGTCCCGGGCGCATGCGGACTCCGCATGTGCATGGCCCTGGTGCACATGCGGACTCCGCATGCGCATGGACCTTGAGCGCATGCCGCATTGTTGTGTAAATGTTAAAAATTGTCCACCCGAATATTAATCTCGTTTATATATTGTTTTGATCGATATTGAATAAAATGTCTAAATTATCCACTACTATGGGATCACTTTAAGTGTTTTGGTGAATAAAACCCAATTAAGTGAAATGAAATTTTGAATTATTGAAAGTCAACAATTCAAAATCATCAAATGGACATATATGATTTTATTAGTAATTATATTGTTGTTGGATGAGAGTGCCAAGTTTCATGGGTTATAGAGACATGGAGATGTCTAGTCATTAAATATATGTGTATGAATGATATATGTTAGACTAATCCAACTTAAGATTATCAAAAAAAATATTGTAAAATTTGAAGTTAAACCATGATTAGTAGATTCCTCAGACATGAATATGTTGTGATCTCACTTGATGATTGGTGTTTTCTTAACACTATAAACACTTTCGGTAAAAGGGAGTTATAAAGGCATTAGTTAGGATTGCCAAATTTTGAGTGGGAACAATAATCATACAAGATTGGAGAAGTCCTCTTGATTCATGTATAATGT
Source organism: Fagopyrum tataricum (assembly GCA_002319775.1). Classification (NCBI taxonomy): domain Eukaryota; kingdom Viridiplantae; phylum Streptophyta; class Magnoliopsida; order Caryophyllales; family Polygonaceae; genus Fagopyrum; species Fagopyrum tataricum. Next base: position 40,367,431 of record CM008280.1, on the reverse strand, counting down.
GATACATTGAACATGGTTGTTGTCTTGGCGACTTCAAGAGCGAGAACTAAAAATGCATGGTTATGCTCGGGTGATTAATTAGAATCATCCGTTTACGGTTGTGCAACTGAGTCCCCAACAACAAGTCTTCAGTGACAGTTCAAACTCGGAAATCAAGAATCACATTTGACTTTAAATATGAATGTTTCCATATTGTCAAATAAGACATTAAGAGACAAACGTATCTTAGATTGAACACTTGTTTAAGGGCAAATGAGAGGTTGAAAGAAGTGTGTCCTTTAATTTAATGTGTAGTGACTAAACTTGAAATAAGTCAATTGATAGAGATACAATCCGGTTATTTTAGCTGTCATAGTGCTTTTCTATAAGCCAAATACGGTTAATGAGATTAAATAATTAAACCACTAGTGTATTACCCGTGCCCTGCACAAGTGTTTTTTTATATATTACTAATAAAAATAATTCTTATATATTTGTAAATGTGTAATAAGATAATAAAATAAATATAAAATTAAAATAACAAAAAAATAAATTTCATTTATATTTTTTTATATAATTTTTGAAAATATTAATAAAATATCTAAGACATTATCCTATTTTTTAGAAGTTTTTAGATTAATTTTTTTTGATAATTGAATTTCAAAACCACTTTTAAAAAAGATTTTAGGGGTTGCGTTAAACCTGGTGGCGACACGTGGCTAAAATTGCTTCTGCATTAATAGATATAGGATAGGATGGCTATTATAAACTTGTCCTATATATACGGTCACACACTCAGAGTTGACGGACTAGATTAAAATAAATATGATTTTGTTATTAGTGTATATTAGATATATGTTAATAGTAACAGGATAAGATTTATTTGTGAAATTAAAGAGTTTATTTGTGATGCTAATTAGATAATTATTCATAAGGAGTGACTTTGTAAAATGAGTTTACAAATTATTTAATATATGATATTCATATATTACTAATAGATGACTAACTCTAAGAAGTCTTCTTCTCTCTCTAATTAACTAAAACAAGCTCTAATTTTCTCTCAAAAGTGAAAAACTCAAATGTTGGTGGCGAGAAACAACTCCAATCATCATCCGAAGCAATTTGATGGCGACCCCTTTCGATCTTCATCTTAGCAATTGAAGGTAAAGGAGATCTTGTCGTCGGGCTCGTGTGGACCAAGTACACAAACGACCCTTGAGATTTGTGTGCCCGGAATGATATTAATTCTAGGTACCCTTAGTTATTAAAATTATCGAAGAAAATTGGGATAAACTCCATACAAATCTGATTTATGTGGGTCTTAGAAAATCAATCTATATCGATTACTAGTTAAAAATTTTGTCATAATCACAATAAAAGAATAACAAGAAGAGAAATATAAGAATCGATAGTGGAAGTTCTAAGATGAGAGAGTCTCTAGAGTATTGATCTAAGGAAAGATCAACTGAAAATGGAGAAGAGTAAGTATGTACCCTTCTATATACGGTTTATACCATCTATGTGTTAAAATTTTGAGAAATTTTTTTTACTAGTTATTATTAATAGTTATTTTGAATATCTAGATAGCTTTTTAACTTGTCTTGTTTTATTCCCTCAAAATGTCAACAAGTGTTAACTTATGAATGGTATAAATATGTTTTTCTTAAATTATAAAACTTAGGGGCATAATTCGAAAACTGAAAAAGATTGAAATATAATATGGAAAAAAAATCTAAATTACAAGGCATTATATGTAATTTTACTGAAAAAACTAATTAGTAATTGTTTTGGTACCCCTATCATGCTAGAGCCCTGAGTTGGCCGAGAAGACCCCGCACCTGGGCCAACCTGACCAAGTAGAGAAGCCACACCTGGGATTTTCTTCTCTTTTATTCCCCTCCAAATAAATCTGGTTTGTGCATCAACGGATCATTCTTATGAACAATCTATTATTTCCTATCGATTATACTTGTTGATCCTTATATTAGATGTTTAGATTTGATATGAAATTCCGTTCAACACATCTAATAATCTTACACTTACGACCTATGAACGCTTAGCTTTGTCTTGATGACAAGCAACACTTAGAGACTTTGTTTGATAAACTTTGTCTATATTACTTCAAAGAGAGTTTTACACTTAAAAATGCTTTACAAGAGAGCATTGTGGATTATGAGATTTCCGAGGGATGCAAATGAGAGGTGACTTATATTTATAGCCATGATCACTTATTCTTCAAGAAGGTTTTGGACATGGATATGTCATTCTTGAGCCATCTTGACTCGACTCTTTCTATAAAAGCTTAGATCTCTCCTATGACTCTAGCTTAGTTGACGAGGTTCCGCCTAGTTCTATACTTATATGTAGCCTTCCGGAGAGAACCACCTTCATCTGGATTGTCCCGTTGTTTTCCACGCCAGTTGGGTAACTTCCACCGGTGCCTAGACTTGTCCCGGTAAATAGTTCCCTCTTTAACAATTCTGACCTCATCTCAGACGTATCAACCGCTTCATGATTGACTCGGATTCAATCTTTATACATAAATGTCATTTTGACAAGAACTTTGTCTAACCATCTTTCCTTGTATGCCTAACCTTGTCAAAAGGCATTTTCATAACATCTCGTGACAAATCAGCTTGCCTTGTTAGTCTTCATATTGTCACTGAAGAGCGTTCCGTAATTCCAACGGATCTATAAACTCAATAATCATTTACTTTATTTGTTGTTCATTTTTTTTCTCCAACCAACACATCTATAAACTCCATCTTAATTTAGTAATTTTACTTCGTCTTCCTCTGTTCCAAAACAGAGAAAGATATAAAGGTCACATTCGCCGCCAATTTACAACAATCAAGTCTCTTTCTCCATCGCTGCATTATGCATTTATTTTACACATTTGATGCGCCTCAATTCAGTCCTTGGTCCTTCCACTCCTCCTAATCACACATAATATTTTTTGTTTAAAAATTAATTTTGTTTTAGACACTTTTAATATAAACTAAAATACACATATATCTTTCACAATCTACCAATGAGATTCTTTAGCTATTTCGTGTTTATATTTATCCTAATTACATGAACTTACGTTTTTATATGGATCGACCAACAAATTTATATTCTACATGAATTCGGAATAAATACTCAAATTAAATGAAAAGAATAAAAAAAATTCAAAAAGCTCCCAAACTGACCCTTCGAGACACTTTTGCTCAAATATTCTCTATTTAATGCGTGCTCTGCTCTTCCATCTTCTTCCTTAGATAACCAAGCACTGCCTACTGAGGAACACCAAGCAACTGAAAACCTGGTGTTCCATTTCTTTCTTTTTTAGAGGTATTTTTTTAGTTAACTATTCTGTATTCTCGTCTGGGTTTATATATATTCTTTCTTTTGTTGCAGAGTAACGTTGTTGATACAAGATCAAAATGACAGAGAAAGACCCTGATTTTGCATCTTACAAACACCCGTCTACCTCTCAGGTAAGTTAGCCCTTTCCTCACATCAAAAAACAGAGCATCTATGTTAAATCTTAGTTTTTTAATGAATGAAACAGATCGTTGAAGAATTCCAAGAGCTATGGGGGATGGCGTTACCCATAACAGCGATGAACTGCTTGGTTTTCTTCAGGGCAGTAGTCTCGATCCTGTTCTTGGGCAGACTGGGCAGCCTCGAACTCGCCGGCGGGGCCCTCTCCATCGGTTTCACAAATATAACTGGCTACTCTGTTTTAGTGGGCCTAGCATCGGGCCTTGAGCCCGTTTGCTCTCAAGCTTACGGTAACAAAAACTGGGCTTTACTCTCACTCTCCCTCCGCCGGATGATCGTCATCCTATTAATCGCAACCGTACCCATATCTCTTCTATGGACCCATCTGGGCCCCATCATGATCTCACTTGGGCAAGACCCTGACGTCACTTCCATGGCCGCAAGGTACTGTCTTTACTCTCTCCCTGACCTGCTAACCAACACTCTGCTTCAACCCTTGAGGGTATTTCTCCGGTCACAGCGGGTCACAAAACCCATGATGTACTGCTCACTCATCGCCGTCGCTTTCCACGTGCCTTTAAACTACTTTCTCGTGATCCTCATGGGTTTCGGCGTCGAAGGAGTTGCGGTTTCCTCTGTCGTCACCAACGTCAACATGGTGATCTTGATGTCCGGTTACGTGTGGTGGACTGGAAGGTGGTACGGGGCGCGTGGAGGTGGCGCGTCTGGTGACGTCAGCGTTGGTGGGTACGCGCCTTTGTTGAAGCTGGCGGTTCCGAGTTGTATCGGTATATGTTTGGAGTGGTGGTGGTATGAGATCGTGACGGTGTTGGCCGGGTACTTGCCGGACCCGAAAGTGAGTGTGGCGGCCACCGGAGTTTTGATTCAAACCACCAGTCTTATGTATACTGTGCCCATGGCCTTGGCTGGCTGCGTCTCTGCAAGGGTTAGTGCGTTCTATCTACTGAGTATTTCATTTGGTTTAATTTTCTTTTTTTTGTATTTTACGTTATTTAATGTGCCAAGTTCCAAAAATAATGAATACATATTATACTAGGGAATTGTGGGCCTTATTGTACATATTAAATAATACCGTAGTATATTGGTTAGATAGAAGCACACATCAATCAAGAATCGGGTTCTAGTCTTCGGTTAAACAAAATTATTTAATAATCTAAGTTTTTCAGGTAGGTTTTTGGGTAAAATATTGTATACCTTTATAGTAATTGAAAGAGTTAAAAAAACTCCTAAAAAAAAAAAAGTTTAATTAATTAGGGAAATAGTGATGAGTTTCATAGTTTTGTGGGTGAATTTATGATGGGTTTGAATGGTTTAGGTAAATATGAGTTCAGACTTGATTGGTACTATATGTACTTCCCCATGTACCAACTAGGTGGTGATCGCCCATATTAAGTGGGTAGCAATAAATTGGTTTTTTTTTTATATGTTGATTTGTATTGGTATCATATTATGAAGGCAAGTGGGTTGATACAACATTATAAAAGGGTGATTTGCAATTGCAAGGATGGTACGTCGACAGTGGACATATTATATTAAAATGGGTATATATAATATATAAAGATTTGTTATAGGATTGCATCATTTGCTGCATTATCCATGTCAAGCTATAATTGAAATATGGTTGGATGTAACTAGCAAGCAGACTTTGTGAAAGGGGTTTGTTTGGTTTTCCATTTCTTGATTTGGCCCCAACCATACATTATTGTGGGTGCGGGTATCGGGGTATGTATGTTGTGATATGCTGACCTAACAACCTAACCAACCAGGTGGGCCCTCTTTTCTAATATAGGTATTGTATATTTGACCCTTACCCAAAAACTCAACTAGGATCAGATCCGGTCCGGTCTATTGTCCACTATTTTAGGATATTGTTTTTCGGTCCATATCTAGTTTGGAACGGAAAGGATATATATATATATATATATATATATATTCGGTCTTTGTCGGAGAGAAAATTTTGTTTTTGTTTTTTTGTATTACTAAGTTTATTTTTGAATTTTTTAAAAAATAAACTTTATCCTTAAAAATATATGTAAATATTTATTTATAATTCATAAAAAATAACAGTTAATATCGTAATAAAATAAATCCATAGTATTTAAATTAATGAACTCATAGCTTAAAAATTACAAAATTTCTCCTCGCTCATATTTATAAGTTTTCTCACCGGAACCAAAACCTATGCGTATATATATTTCTTTTACACATTTAATATATAAATTTTTACTAATCTAATCTTTTCACTTTATTTTCACAAATTATATATATACATGTGTCTTATTTCGAACTAAAACGGTTTGGTTCACAATCCAAAGTCTTAGAATTTTTGGTTCACCGGTCTGGACCGGCCCTATAGATATACATTGTAGCATATCAATCAAAAAGAAAACTATTAACTTTGTTGGTTGATATGGTGTGGCGCCCTTTTAAACTGTCCTCGAGAGACTTTTGAAGTTTGCTTGGTTGTCGTGTTCGATGAATGTGATATGGGTGTTTCTTTTTCTCTATATATTTTTTAAAAGAGAATAAATAATTGTCCACTATGAAAAATCACCATGTATAAAAATAATACATCCTTATGTTATAGCAGAGGAGGCAAATGGAATCCTACATTAATCAATGTTTGTATGTTACATATACAGGTGGGCAATGAGCTAGGAGCAGGGAGGCCGTACAAGGCCAAGTTATCCGCCATGGTTGCTCTAGCCTGTGCATTCTTGGTAGGATTATTTCATCTTACATGGACAGTTATATTTAGGGATAGTTGGGGTGAGATATTTACACCTGACCCATTAGTTAAGTCATTAGTTGCTTCAGTTATGCCTATTATGGGACTTTGTGAACTCGGTAACTGTCCCCAAACAACCGGCTGCGGGATCCTACGTGGGGCCGCGCGGCCGGTTGTTGGGGCCCGCATTAATCTTGGGTCTTTTTATTTTGTTGGGACTCCGGTGGCTGTTGGGCTTGCCTTTTGCCTTGGGTTTGGGTTTAGTGGGCTTTGGTTTGGGCTTTTATCGGCCCAGGCGGCTTGCGCGGTGTGGGTGTTGTATGTGGTTATGGTTCGAACCGATTGGGAGGGCGAGGCTCGTAGGGCTCAGAAATTGAATGGGTCTGGGGCTGGGTTGGAGATGGCTACAAATGGGAATGAGAGGAATGGGGTTATTGATGATGAAGAGAGAAATATGCTTTTGGCATGTGATAAAGATAGTGGTATGTGATATAGGTAATTGCTATGTAAGCAAATGATGTTGTACCCACACTTTCATATATTCTATAATTTTTAAAAGTTTGGCCTTTGAGGCAATTATAACACGTACTTTGTTTGACCGGGGTAGTTTTGTCCATATATACATGACCTTGGAAAATAATGTTGATTTGATTTGATAAGAAGGGTGATAAGTTAGGACCCTACTAAATCTTTTACAGATTTAGATCTAAAAATAGAAAATGTTGATATATTGCTACAAACTTGACATGAAAAAAGTATATGATACGATAGATTGGGCATATGTTTTGGTAGTATGAAAATAATTATTTTGTGAACAAATATATTGGATGAATTTAATAAGTGTATCATAATTGTCACGTATTTCATCCTTATTAACAAGAACCCTATTAGTCGGATTTTTTTCTTAAAATATGATTCAGGCAAGGCGATCCACCATCATAACTCTTTTTCAATCTAGGGGCAAAAATCTTAGCTAAAAAAACAAAAAAAAAGTTAGCAATGACAAAAAGAAAATGATTAGATTTTCGATCTCTAGATCTAGATTGATTTTTTCTTTCCTAGCCTTGGCGGATGACATTATTATTTTCTAAAATGCCACAATTGCGGGCGTGCAACCAATCGAGTGACCAATATCTTGACCAAACAATGTAACGTATTCGGAAAAAAAGATAAATTATCATAAATCATTGTCCAAACTACAAAATCATGGATAACTCATCCAACAGAAGACTATTATGAATGGTCGTGTGAACAAATAAATACCCTTGAAGAAATTATTTTCAAAACAAATAACAACTTTTTAAATGAAAAGCAACATGTTCTTCCACGAAACTAGAAATGTCTTTATTAAATCCAACTTAAATGTCACACCAAACTTTATTATGCAATTGATAACATCCATTTTAACTTATTTTGTCACCCTCATTCTTTTCCATCTATTGAGCATTTAGTGTATATTTGCATTGTATATTGGAACAATTCCTTCCTTTTTTTGTGTGTCTTGGGGATCGAGTGGTGCGTTAATGATATTGCAGCCATTCTAGGCATTTTTGAAACTAAAATGGAGTTATATACGGAAGAATGTTTTGAAAATACTAAAGTTCTTCCTAATGTCAAGGAAGTCAATGTTAAGACGGAATTGATTGAGATCCGAGAATCAAATACGAATATTTGCTCGAAGCCTTGGGGGAGATCGGCCGATAACCGACCATCGATTAATCAACCTTCAACATTTGTCCGAGTCATTTACCATTTCTCCTGAACAATTTGAGTATGTTCAATTCCAAGTGATCAACCGAACGGTCCCACCTGGCCGACCGACTCCCACACGTTAAGAGTTTTGGAAGATTATTTTCTCTTATTCACCTTGCATTTTTTATGTTATCTTTTAGCCTTTCTCGATGAGTGTACTTATCTTTTGGTTAGAAAATAGGATTTAATAGATTTAGCTCACAAACCCTAGGAGGACAGTGTTAAAAATCATCCTATTAATAGGGCATTTCCGCCACTAGTTTATTTACCGGGGTTTCTTTTGAAGTTTTAGAGACAAGTTTTGTTTTATAATTGTGATCATCCGACTAGTTCCCATCGATCAGCCGACCAATTTACTTTATTTCGGTTAATAAAAGCTTTGAGTTTTTGTAACATATGGCTTGCTAAGTTCTCTCGTTCTAGAGTCTAAAGAGCCTGGTTGTGTGGTTAATATATGATGTTGATGATAATCTTATCCTTATGAGTATGTATTTATCGAGTGTTAGATAGTTTACGTTCTTCTATTCAAAATGTGAGTGCCAAACATGAAATCTCTTTTAAACTATTTGTTCTTCCAAGTACTGATGACAAAATGTGAGAGCCGAGTCACTTATACTTTTTGTATTCTACAAAATGCGAGAGTTGAGCATAATTGTCCCCCTCATAACATGGTTCATTTTCTATGGATTGATTATTATCGATTGAGATTTGTTATGTTTGTTGTGCTGATTTTGGTATGGGAACTCTTTTATTATCTTTGATACAAACAAACTTGGTTACTTGCGATATTTTTCTTCTTTTTTTTGATAAAGGAAACACTAGACGATACGCCGTCTAGTGGGTCGAAAGGCCGAAAAAGATCGGCAGACGATCTAACCGTCGTGAAGAACAACATCAATAGAAAAATAAACACATAAAAATAAATCAAGAAAACCCGACAGCAAAGAAGTCTTCGAGGGAAAGTAGCATGATCCAGTCCAACGGAAGGGGTGAGCACAAAGTTCGTCTTCAAAGAGAGTACACAGGTCGACAGTCTAGGGAACAATTGTGGACACCTCAGATTTGGGCTTGCAACAAAGCCTTCAGGAGTCGAACACAAATCCACACCCCCTCCTAAACTAACCTCTCAAAATGCCCCATAAAACAACATCAAACTAAGAGGACGACAATGCAGAACATGGGTTTTGACATACACAAGTGTGCAACTTTGATTGTTAAAAGACTTAGGTTACTTGCAATATTATTGATTCTGAATCAAGTAGCTAAAAATACTTTGTTCTTCTTAACTTACTACTAATTTGTGTTTTTCTCATCTATTGTCAATCAATCGACCAATCTCTTATAATCGGTCGACATGTGTGTGTTTTTCACTTTTTTGTGAAATATAATATATGTTTTCTTATTCCTCTTTTTTTTCTTTGATCGGCCGACCGGTGCCCTTCGATTGTCCAACCTCTACCGTTCTTCTTTCTTGTTTTTGTGTAATTTTTTTTTAATAGATTTACGATTAATCTATCAAATCATCACAACGTTTTTCTAACGTACATTCAAGCATAACCGCTTTACTACAATTAGGTATCGTAAATTATTTGCGAGATCTAATGCTCACGTTTCAATCCTCGTCAAATTGGTGACATTGCAACAGAAGACAGTTGTTTTGTTTGACTTATTTGTTTTAAAACCCCCGTGCTTTTTGAATTTAATCCTTTTTGTATTTGATTTCAAGTATCAAGGACATGTACTTCTATGGAGGGACTGGTTTTCCATGGATGAGAACCAGATCTATACCTACCCATAAGTTGGATATGCACATCCTAAGGCAATAATTTGGGTAGACGATGTGAGAGCCCTTTCTTTCGGACCGAGATTGGACCACGGCCGAGATTGGCTTTGGGCCGAGATTGGTTTTGCCGCAGTCGCAGACATGTGTGCCGCCCCTGCGGGTCTCCGCCCCTGCGGCCCTGTGATCCGCCTCTGCGGGTTACGGCGGTTGCAGCCGGTTTTGTTGACTTCTTTGACTCGTGCTTTACTCCTTCTTTACCTTCTTCATTTCACCTTGCTGAGCAAGGTTTCTTCATACTTTCCAATCCAGTTTACGTCCTCCTTGCTTCTCCCTTGTTCCCTCTTGCTCTTAATTTGGTTTGGAAGAGTTTGGTTTGAGTTTAGATGTGTTGTGGCTTGTGGTGATTGATGATGGTGAGTACTCCTGTGCTTGGAAGCCAGTAAGTGTTTGGTGATCAGTTCTTTAGCTAGCTACAGCCGTGGTGAGCATCTTCCTCCTTGCTTCTTCATTATTTCTTCTTCTTTTCTTGTTCTTCTTTAGTCCTTAGCTTAGGATTAGATGTGTGATCATAGGATGATGTTAATATGTGTATGTTGATGCTTGTGTATGAATCTGGAAGAGAGGGGAGGGGATTGATCCCGGAAAGAGCTGAAGAGAAACCACGAGGTTTCATTCTGCGTAGTTGCCGCCCCCGCGGCCAGAAGTCACCGCCCCCGCGGTTACCGTGTCACAGCGGCCGCGTCGTGCCAGCGGCATGCCTGCGTTTGCCAGCGTCCCTAGTCACCGCCCCGCGGCTCTGTTCCGCCGCACCCGCGGTTGCTTGCCTCCGCCCCTGGGCCCCTGTGTTACGCAGGTGCGTTTTGTCCCGGGTCTACCTAAAGCTAGGTAGATCCTTTCCTTTCCTAGTTGAGCGATAGTGGCATGCTAGGATTCGGATGTTGATGAGTATGATACGGGAATGCCGGTTAGGGCTTTGAGGATTACGAGTTGGAATATGATCCCTTATGGATCCCTTGAGTCTAGGTGTGACCCTTTTGTGTGATAGGATTGTGATATATCTGTGTATGCCTTGTATAGGCCGTGTTATCCTCCATTTGGGAGTGGACTGAGTTGAGGTTTATCCAGTGAGACGACTACGAGGTTGAGGTAAGTCTGTGGGACTTACTTAGCTGCCATTCCTTTATAGGATGTCGTGCATGAGTGGTGTGTGTGTTATATGTTTATAGCATGTGTTGATGGTCACCGACCTATGGTACATTCTTTGCCCATTGTAGGGTTGTGATAACTTGCCCTTTCATCCCGCTGGGAGTCTGGGAGGTTCTCTGTAGGCAAGCCAGACCTGGTAAACGGTTCGGGCACTTTCTATTCCCTTAGGGTACACGGGGTAGTGTTCCAGGCACCATTCCAGCTGGTTATTGGACCCAGAGGCGAGGTTTATATTCCTCGTGTCACTTATGTTATATGGATATTTATATATGAGTTGACTGTTGGACGTTATAAAGATAATGAACCTGGTAAATGTATGAAAGCATGTTGATGTTAAGATTTCTGATGTGTGTTTGTGCTCTGGCATATTCCTATATTTTTGGTTATGGTTAGCTAACGGTTTCATACCGTGTTGTAGATACTTTGCAAGATAGGAGAGCTGCAGAGTGATCCAGAGTGGGTGATCCATTGAAGGCTCCGTACATTGGGGCGGTATCGGGGTTATGGGTTTTTGTTGTACAGTTCAGTTTGTTTGTACTCAGCGGTATATTGTATTACCTTTTGATCCATATATATATGTATCAGTTTCATGTTTTGTTTTAATCTATCGGTGCCTTGTTGTAAGATCTGTGAAATTGTTGTCAGGCTATGGTCAGGATCCATTGTGAGATCCTAGCCCGGTAGCACCTCGAGTCCCGCGGATTCGGGGTGTTACGAAGGTGGTATCAGAGCCCAGGTTGACAACAATGGCACTAGTAATCTGCAATAAAGTTCGAATAGATAAATAAACAGAACCCGAAAGGGGTCTGACTTTTCAAAAGGTTTTGGTTTTGAAATGAGTACAAAACATTTTGGGATATCGTGTACGTGAGCCATCGCCCCTCTGAAGATGTCGACAGTATAGGTATATATATGTATAGATAGATACTATCTGCTGTGATGATGTGTTATATACCTATACATACGGCATATATATAGCCTTCTAAGATAGGTTTATGTCCTCTGCAGATGGTTCAGACTAGAGCCTTACATGCAGCAGGACGAGGTAGAGGTAGAGGTAGACCCCCTCTAGGTAGAGGACGGGGTAGGATTCCTGTTGAGCCACGCGCAGCAGAGGAGGCCCACGAGGAGGTTGCTGAGAGCGCCGTTCCTGAGACTGGGAACGGGGCAGCTGAGGTACAAGGGGCACGGAGAGCCCAGTCTGGTGAGTCTGATCGTGTCTCGATGGATAGAGCAGAGTTTCAGGCTTATATTAGACGTGTTGAGGAGGCCGCCAGGGCAGGTAGGCGTGCCCCGGATCTGCCAGCACGGGAGGGACCATCTGAGAGGTCCCACACCGTTACTCAGGTACCAGCTGTACATGTACCTGCTGCTGAGATTGCTCGGGCTCCAGAGGAGCATAGAGGGCCTAGACCAGACACTTGGTTGAAGGCTTTCCATCAGATGGGAGTACCCCCTTTCACTGGGAAAGTGGGGCTAGAGGTGGAGTTGTGGATAGGACATGTAGACTCAGCTCTGGAGTCTATTAGATGTCCAGCTGACAGGCAGATTGAGCTGGTGCAGACTTTGTTCAGGGATTTGGCACAACACTGGTGGAGGTCTGTGCGAGCACATGTTACTAGTTATGAGCAGATGAGGACTCTGATCCGAGAGCGTTTCTGCCCTGCCTCTTTGAGGAGGGAGAAACTGCGAGACTTTGTGGAGGCTGGATTCGAGGATGTGCCGGTCTCAGAGGCCATCAGGAGATTCCAGGAGGAGCTGGCATTGCTGGGTCCAGCTGCACCTGCTGCAGATCAGCACGTGTATTTGTTTTCCCGGGCTTCTGACTACGAGAGGGAGAGAGCTAGCCAGAGGAGAGTTTCTCAGACCGGAGGGTCTGAGAAGAGACAGAGGACTGGTCAGACCAGTGGTACTAGTGGAGTTGCTGGTTCAGGGCGAGCCAAAGTCGCCAGAGTCGTCCTCCATCTGCACCGGGTGCAGATAAGGGAGTGCAGTGCTTCAACTATAGTGAGTATGGGCATATGAGGTCAGAGTGTACTAGGCAGCCGGTAACCTGTTTCACTTGTGGCCGACCTGGTCAGAGAGCTACCTTTTGCAGACGAGGGAGAGCTTCATCACAGCAGGATTCTTCTCCTGCTAGTGCAGCAGGAGGTGGGCAGAGACCACCTCAGCAGCAGCAACAGAGTCAAGGATCTGCTCCTGGGCCGAGTAGAGGCAGAGGTCGTGGTGGGGGCACCACTGATACCAGAGGCCCACACGGCCGAGTTTTTGAGCTGAGGAGTGCAGAGGAGCCAGCTGCACCTACTGCTACAGGTACCATTCTGATTCATGGTTTACCTGTTAGAGTTTTATTTGATACTGGTGCTACACATTCTTTTATTTCTGATGCCTGTGTAGAGCGTCTAGGTCTAGATACAGTTGAGGGTATGCCTTTTATTATAGGATTACCCGATGGTGGTAGGGTCAGAGGTACCCGTGAGATTCACGGTTGTCCCATTTCTGTGGGGCCTCGTGTGTTACTAGTTAACTTCTTTGCCATGCCGTTAGAGCATGAAGAAGTTATACTAGGTATGGATTGGATGGCTAGACATTCTGCAGTCTTAGATATAGGTAGGAGGATTGTTACCCTCTCTACCGAGTTAGGTCAGATAGAGGTTTTCCGAGGTTGGGACCTTGGAAAGGTAGGCACAGTTATCAGTGCTATACGGGCAGCTAGACTGATTGCATAGGGTTGCGAGGCCTTCTGGTGTTATGCCATGAAGGAGGGGGAGAGTCCAGCGTTAGAGGATATCCCTGTGGTCTGTGAGTTTACTGATGTGTTTGCTGAGCCGTCCAGCTTGCCGCCTCAGAGGAGTGTGGATTTCAGTATCGAGTTGGAGCCTGGTACGAGACCCATCTCGAAGGCCCCATACCGGATGGCGCATGTCGAGATGTTGGAGCTGAAGAAGCAACTCGAGGAGTTGGCTGAGGAGGGCTTCATTCGCCCTAGTATGTCCCCATGGGGAGCACCTGTCCTCTTCGTACGGAAGAAGGACGGATCTTTGCGGTTATGCATAGACTACAGAGAGCTGAACAAGGTGACCATCAAGAACAATTATCCACTGTCGCGCATTGATGATTTGTTAGATCAGCTACAGGGAGCTACTGTGTTCTCCAAGATTGACCTGCGTTCCGGGTATCACCAGCTGGGGGTGAGGGAGCAGGATGTGCACAGGACTACGTTCCGGACCAGATATGGCCACTACGAGTTTGTAATGATGCCATTTGGGCTTACGAATGCTCCAGCTGTCTTTATGGAGTTGATGAACAATATCTTCATCGACTTCCTGGATCAGTTTGTGGTGGTTTTCATTGATGACATTCTGGTATATTCTCGTAGTACTGAGGAGCATGCAGGACATCTGAGGACTATATTGCAGGTTTTGCGGGATAGAGAACTTTATGCAAAGTTCTCTAAGTGCGAGTTTTGGATGCCAGAGGTAGCATTCCTGGGTCACATAGTATCAGCTGAGGGGATCAAGTTGGATCCAGCGAAGATAGAGGCAGTAGCTTTATGGTCGACACCGACAAACGTCAAGGAAGTACGTAGCTTCCTTGGCCTAGCCGGTTATTACAGACGCTTTGTGGAGGGATTTTTTGTGATCGCCCGTTCACTGACGAGTTTGCTGAGAAAGACTACCAGATTCGTGTGGTCTGATCAGTGTATGCAAAATTTTGAGGAGCTGAAGAGACGTCTGACTTCTGCTCCTGTTTTGGCCCAGCCAGAGGGCACAGAGGATTTTGTAGTATACAGTGATGCATCCAAGCTAGGCTTGGGATGTGTGTTGATGCAGAGAGGCATGGTGATTGCATATGCGTCTCGACAGCTGAAGACGTATGAGGAGAACTACCCGACTCATGATCTGGAGTTGGCAGCGGTAGTTCATGCACTGAAGATCTGGAGACATTACCTATATGGTGTTACATGTCAGGTCTTCACAGACCATCAGAGTCTGAAGTACATTTTCACGCAGCGGGAATTGAATAACCGCCAGCGTAGGTGGCTCGAGCTGATCAAGGATTTTGATCTGGAGATTCTGTATCATCCGAGAAGGCGAACGTAGTCGCCGACGCCCTGAGCAGGAAGACGCCTCGAGAGCAGGCGATTGCGAGGCTAACAGTTCAGCAGCAGTTACAGAGGGACTTGATCTGGCTAGAGTTGGACATCCAGTTTCCTGATGAGGATGCTCAGCTGTGCACATTAGAGGTCCTTCTTGATCTGTTGGATGAGATCCGACAAAAACAGGAGACCTGCCCGACCTTACAGAGGATCAGAGATAGGATGTCTCGGGATGAGGCACCACAGTTCCTGCTGAGAGCAGATAGAGTTTTGAGACGCCAGGGTCGCGTCTGTGTACCTACTGATACAGAGCTGAGACAGAGGATATTACAGGAGGCTCACATTACAACTTACTCGGTACATCCAGGTACGAGTAAGATGTATCAAGATTTGAGACGTTTATATTGGTGGGAAGGGCTGAAGCCCGATGTGGCCAGATTTGTGGCACAGTGTGCGACCTGCCAGAAGGTCAAGATCGAACATTTCAGACCTGGAGGTGAGCTCCATCCACTTCCTGTTCCACAGAGGAAGTGGGAGGACGTCACCATGGATTTTGTGACCGGACTGAGGTTGAGCCGGAGTTTTGATGCCATCTGGGTTATAGTTGACAGACTGACGAAGACGGCACGTTTCATTCCTATTCGAGAGACGTTGCCGGTTAGCAGATTAGCAGAGGAGTACACCAGGCAGATAGTGAGACTCCTTGGTGTACCGAGGACGATCGTCTCTGACAGAGATGGACGATTTACCTCGAGGTTCTGGCAGCAGATTCAGACTGCCCTGGGGACGAGTTTGCACTTCACGACTGCGTTTCATCCTCAGACAGATGGTCAGTCAGAGAGGACCATTCAAACGCTGGAGGATATGCTGCGAGCTTGTGTGTTGGATTGGGGACAGGTGTGGACGGATCATCTCCCACTTGTTGAGTTCTCCTACAACAACAACTAGCATGCATCTATTGGGATGGCCCCATATGAGGCATTGTATGGACAGAGGTGTCGTACCCCGTTATGCTGGGATGAGCAGAGTAGTGTCAGTGGGTTAGCACCTGATCAGATTCAGGATGATATGACTCGAGTAGCATTGATCAGAGAGCGTATGCTGACTGTGCAGAGCCGTCAGAAGTCGTATGCTGATAGGAGACGTAGACCTCTGAAGTTCAGAGTTGGAGCCCATGTGTGGCTGAGAGTGTCTCCGACACGAGGTGTTAGGCGTTTTGGCATTAAGGGGAAGTTGAGTCCCCGATATGTCGGACCGTTCGAGATTCTGGATCGGGTTGGGAGTGCAGCTTACAGGTTGGCCTTGCCTCCGAGATTAGAGGGTGTTCACCCTATGTTTCACGTGTCTCAGCTGAGAGAGTATATACTAGATCCGAGACACATTGTGAGCTATGAGGATTTGGTGGTTGAGCCGGACCACACTTTTGTTGAGCATCCGATTGCAGTCCTAGAACGAGGTACGAGACGCCTGCGCTCGAAGGACATACCTATGCTTAGGATACAGTGGTCGAGACGAGGACCGGAGGAGGCTACATGGGAGACTGAGGATAGTATCCAGAGGAACTATGCAGAGATAGGTGCACCAGTAGGATCACCGAGTAGATCTTAGTACTAGCTTGGTGAGTCTTATGTGCTTACGTGCTTATATGCTATGATATGTTATTTCATGCTAGGTTGTTGTGATTGTGATCTTATTAGATCTTGTTGTGCTAGTATGGCTTGTTTATAGCTGGAGATGGTTCTTTCCTCCATGCTATCGGGACATGTTATGGTTAGGCTAGAGATGGTTTCCCTCTAGGCCTTGGACAGTATAGTTTGCTGCTGGAGTGGATGGTTTCCTCCATGCTTATGTTGAGTATATAGAGATAGTTGTACCTCGGCTTCTGAGTCCGAGTGTTTTCTGGATCTTGCAAGTTTCGGGACGAAACTTGTTTTTAGGGGGGTGAGATGTGAGAGCCCTTTCTTTCGGACCGAGATTGGACCACGGCCGAGATTGGCTTTGGGCCGAGATTGGTTTTGCCGTACCCGCGGGCATGTGTGCCGCCCCTGCGGGTCTCCGCCCCTGCGGCCCTGTGATCCGCCCCTGCGGGTTACGGCGGCTGCAGCCGGTTTTGTTGACTTCTTTGACTCGTGCTTTACTCCTTCTTTACCTTCTTCATTTCACCTAGCTGAGCAAGGGTTTCTTCATACTTTCCAATCCAGTTTACGTCCTCCTTGCTTCTCCCTTGTTCCCTCTTGCTCTGGGTTTGGTTTGGAAGAGTTTGGTTTGAGTTTGGATGTGTTGTGGCTTGTGGTGATTGATGATGGTGAGTACTCCTGTGCTTGGAAGCCAGTAAGTGTTTGGTGATCAGTTCTTTAGCTAGCTACAGCCGTGGTGAGCATCTTCCTCCTTGCTTCTTCATTCTTTCTTCTTCTTTTCTTGTTCTTCTTCATTCCTTAGCTTAGGATTAGATGTGTGATCATAGGATGATGTTAATATGTGTATGTTGATGCTTGTGTATGAATCTAGAAGAGAGGGGAGGGGATTGATCCCGGAAAGAGCTGAAGAGAAACCACGAGGTTTCATTCTGCGTAGTTGCCGCCCCGCGGCCAGAAGTCACCGCCCCGCGGTTACCGTGTCACAACGGCCGCGTCGTGCCAGCGGCGTGCCTGCGTTTTCCAGCGTCCCTAGTCACCGCCCCCGCGGCTCTGTTCCGCCGCACTCGTGGTTGCTTGCCTCCGCCCCTGTGTTACGCAGGTGCGTTTTGTCCCGGGTCTACCTAAAGCTAGGTAGATCCTTTCCTTTCCTAGTTGAGCGATAGTAGCATGCTAGGATTCGGATGTTGATGAGTATGATACGGGAATGCCGGTTAGGGCTTTGAGGATTACGAGTTGGAATATGATCCCTTATGGATCCCTTGGGTCTAGGTGTGACCCTTTTGTGTGATAGGATTGTGATATATTTGTGTATGCCTTGTATAGGCCGTGTTATCCTCCATTTGGGAGTGGACTGAGTTGAGGTTGATCTAGTGAGACGACTACGAGGTTGAGGTAAGTCCGTGGGACTTACTTAGTTGCCATTCCTTTATAGGATGTCGTGCATGAGTGGTGTGTGTTATATGTTTATAGCATGTGTTGATGGTCACCGACCTATGGTATATTGTTTGCCCATTGTAGGGTTGTGATAACTTGCCCTTTCATCCCGCTGGGAGTCTAGGAGGTTCTCTGTAGGCAGGCCAGACCTGGTAAACGGTTCGGGCACTTTCCATTCCCTTAGGGTACACGGGGTAGTGTTCCAGGCACCATTCCAGATGGTTATTGGACCCAGAGGCGAGGTTTATATTCCTCGTGTCACTTATGTTATATGGATATGTATATATGAGTTGACTGTTGGACGTTATAAAGATAATGAACCTGATAAATGTATGAAAGCATGTTGATGTGTTAAGATTTCTGATGTGTGTTTGTGCTCTGGCATATTCCTATATTTTTGGTTATGGTTAGCTAACGGTTTCATACCGTGTTGTAGATACTTTGCAGGATAGGAGAGCTGCAGAGTGATCCAGAGTGGGTGATCCGCTGAGGGCTCCGTACACTGGCGCGGTATCGGGGTTATGGGTTTTTGTTGTACAGTTCAGTTTGTTTGTACTCAGCGGTATATTGTATTACCTTTTGATCCATATATATATATATATATATATATATATATCAGTTTCATGTTTTGTTTTAATCTATCGGTGCCTTGTTGTAAGATGTGTGAAATTGTTGTCAGGCTAGGGTCAGGATCCATTGTGAGATCCTAGCCCGGTAGCACCTCGAGTCCCGCGGATTCGGGGTGTTATAGAAGACACTACATATATAATATGGTAACAAATGGAAGAATTGACCACAAGACTCGAGGCCTCCAAATAACGTACTAAGAGTGAAGACAAAGATTACCTCGGGGAATGTTCCGTCTGAATTGCCAAATGATCTATCATCCAACACATGATTTGCACATGACTACTTGTCAAAGAGTGAAAAAATAATGGCAACCCGAGCATGACATATGAACTCGGTCGATTTATCCTTAGAAGACGACCGATATGGACTTTCATGTAACTACAAAGTTGTAGAGCTTCGAATTACCTTCGAAAGTAGTACTCATTAGTTTTCTAGTTCTAACCACAACAACGGAAAATCCAGTTTTATTGAAGCAATCTAAAGGAGCACTCATCAAGCCGTCAATATCATCATCAAGCAAAGGAGGAAAGGAACCAAGATATCATCACATGCAAGTAGCTAAATGAGCAAAGGAACCCCAAAGGAGGAACCTCGGGTTTACCCATCCCGGGGAAAGAAGATGTGAAAACCCTAGTTAAGAAGGATCCGAAGTGCAAATGTCAACAAAGGTCGGTTTAATCCAAAACTCTCAACAAAGAAGACAAGTTAACCCGGACAAAGAAGATAAAGTATCAACATAGTAGAGGTGTACATCGAGCTCGACCAAAGAAGACAAGGAAACTAAGGAAAATAAGCTTTTTCAAGCAAGATGTCAACGTACCTCGGATGAATTGTGCAACCCGGACAAAAAAGACAAAAAAAAACCCCAAGCTACGTGTAAATTTGTAAGGCAGAAGAAACACTTGAACCAGAGTGAAACTCTCACCTGACCTAAGGAAAAGTAAAACCCGAGGGAGCCAAGCCGGTGTAGACTACTTCTCTAAGTATCTCTTGTAAACATACTGATTCACACACTAACTCACTTACGTAGCAAGTTAAAAAAAATTATCTAGAAATTCTCTCATTTGTAAGAAGTTTAGCCGTTGGCATTGAAGAATTTGAAGAAACTCTTGGTGTTCGTGTTATTTCTCTTCTCTAGATCTTATTTTCAACTTGATTCGATCATAACTTTGGATTGGTAAGTCCGTTTCATTCAATTATTTTTCTTGTATTCCTTATTTGATGTATAGTTTGTCATCATGCTATCCATTTCCACGAACACCAAGAGTTTCTTCAAATTGAGTGAAACGGGCTTACCAATTATTTTTATCATATACTTACATTGACACGGCCATGCACTTGCGGTACTAAGTGATTTTGAGTAGTCTATCTCACTTAGATCAATAATCATAAAAATAAAACTTCTTAGATAAGTTATTTTAAACGTAAAACTTGTGGGACAAGCTCAATTGTAACCCCGCTTTATTTTTCCTCTATATATATGGATCACCTAATTAAAGTGGATTCATCAATCTCTCATGTTCCCTATAAGCTTAATCTTTTTCGTTATTCTAGGTAAACATTCAATCGTTTCATCTTAAAAAAATTTTTGTTGTGTCTCCTTAATGTGTTCTCATAATCTTTTGATTTTAAAAGGCTTCAACACAATCAAGTTCGGCGGGATTAGTAGTTTTATGTTATCGGTTCATTATGATATATATAAAAAAAAATTATTGATATTTATGTTATTGCAAATAAAAAAGATAGTTTTTTCGTATATATTTATATCTAACCAATTATATACGTTGACGGTATTCTATGGTTTGTATATTAGCATACACAAGTTTTAAATTATTTATCAACAAATACATGTGCAAGACACGGAATATAAACTAGTGATAGGAAAAGAAAATGTAAGATCTATAAAAAAAAAAAAAGTAGATTTGTCAATCAAGTATAATGAATGGCACGTATTGATGTTTCTAAAATTTTTACCACAATCCACACCCATTAGTCAACATAAGGAAAATGATGAAAAGGGTGGGAAACAAATTCAGTTATGTAAGGCATTAAAGTTTGGGCATATGAATACCACCGCGCAGTATAAACTAGAACCACTCTTACAGTGGTGTAACAATCGTACATATATAACAATCGTGCTGACGTAAATTCGAAACATAGGAATGATATTTTTCCATAACGATCGTGCATCTACCGCACAATCGTTATAATGTAAAATTGAAATATGGTAATGGGACTTTTTTTGTTAACACTATAATAATCGTGCGGTATACATGCACGCTCGCTATAGCTATTTTGATTTTGCTAACGATTGTTAGCCTTTAAAAATATACGTAATAGATCGTTAGCTACATGAAAACAATCACGATCGTTATCACAATTATATTTTACATATGGGAGAGGACCTATTAACAAGGATCGAAATACCGTAAAGGTGTTTTTTTAAAAGCGTGTTTTTGACCCCCTAAAAAAATCGTGTTTTAAAAAAGAAACAGATGAATCCAATTCTAGACATGGGCCAATTAGTACATTGGCCCATGAACATACTGAACGGCCCATTAGTGCATTTATGACAAATTGGAATACCATTCAACTCCTAAATCTCACTCTCTTCACCGATCATTACTCTGCTACTGCAAGCAACATTCAAATGGCATCAAAGACAAGCTCCCAAACTCCATGGCCATGCTCAATCTCCTCCCTCTTCGTCTTCATTTCTCTTCTCTTCATCTTTTCCCTCGTCATCTTCATCTCCTCCTTTACTACTACCCACAACCACCAACCTCAATTTTCTCTTTCCATCCCTAAAAATCCCACAAACTCCATCTCAGTCTATATCGCAGAGCTCCCCAGATCCCTCAATTACGGCCTCCTCGACGAGTACTGGTTCCTTCCCCACGATTCCCGGGTCTCATACGACCCGGATCATGGCCCCGGTTCGACCCGACCTTCCACCCGAATACCCGGTTTCCCACCTTACCCTGAGAATCCACTGATTAAGCAATACAGTGCAGAGTACTGGATCTTGGGAGATCTCATGACCCCTGAAAATCAACGAACTGAGTCTTTTGCAACGAGGGTTTTCGATTTCAACCAAGCAGACGTCGTTTTCGTCCCCTTCTTTGCCACCCTTAGCACTGAGATGCAATTGAGTGTCAATCGAGGGGTTTTCAAGAAGAAGGTGATTGAGAATCAGGATTATCGGCGGCAACAAGAGGTGATTGATCTTGTCAAGAAATCTGAGGCTTGGATCCGTTCTGGTGGAAGAGACCATGTTTTTGTTTTGACAGGTAAGTTCCTATTTCCCCTTTGTCATCATTTACAAGTATACTAAACAGTACATAAATTCTGATATCGGACAAGTGTTTTATTTTTTAGATGAACAAATTATGGCTAATTTTGATGGATCTTTGTGATTGCCTTGTTGAGGCCAATTTACAATTAATGGAAAAGTATGAATCAGGTGGTATGAGATTTGACCTAATAAGGATAGGTGATACGATTGAGAAATGTGGATTGGATGACACTAGATTTGATTTTTGTTTCATCCACTGGCACATACTAAGATTTGAATTTTGTATGATGTCCAACACCATGTTGCCATTGGTGTAAATATGCTCCATGTTAATAGTATAATAGATGGTGGATTTGAAAAGAGCTTGAGACAGAGGAGAAGCTAAGTACAAAGTAGCAGCTTATGTGTTGTAGTGTGTGTGAATTCTGTCAGGTTGATAAACCTTGGGGCATTATTTGGCAGACCCGGTTGCAATGTGGCATGTTAAGGAGGAGATAGCCCCTGCCATCCTCCTTGTTGTTGATTTCGGTGGGTGGGCTAGGCTCGATTCTAAGTCATCGTTCAACGGAACCTCTTCTGACAAAATTGGCCACACACAGGTTTCTCTGATCAAGGATGTGATTGTACCTTATACTCATTTGCTGCCTAGATTGCATCTCTCAGATGATCATCCACGTCATACCCTTCTTTACTTCAAGGGTGCTAAGCATAGGCATGCCGTAAGTTCTTTAACAAATATAGGTTTCTTGAGTCTAATGAGCAAAATACTTTGAAATTACCTGCTTATGCTATCATCATTCATCAATTTACAAATTTATTGCTTCTATAGTTCTATACTTCTATGTCATGTACATCTGTTTAGATTCTTTTGGTGTCATAACAATGTGTCTTAAATCAATAGATTGTTGCTTTAGGGATTCAGTGACTGTTTCAGTTCCTGTCGAGCTGAATAAAAACTCAATTTGAGGGTTTGATGGAATAGTGTTCAACATCTATGCATATCAAATCTTCATTTTGTTATTTTTAGGTTTATTTGCTTACAGTTCACTTATTCATTAGTGGGTTTTAGAAATCTAGCCATATAGCTGAACTTCATTGTAAAGGATATTGTTTTGCAGGGAGGGATAATTCGAGAACTGAAACTCAATCGGGGAGTTTGATGGAATATATAACTTAATAATTACATTATGTTTAACATCTATGCATATCAAATCTTCATTTTGTTATTTTTAAGTTTATTTGCTTACATTTCACTTATTCATTAGTGGGTTTTAGAAATCTTGCCATATAGCCCAGACTGAGAAACGGATATTGTGTTGCAGGGAGGGATAATTCGAGAAAAACTATGGGACTTATTGGTAAATGAAGCAGGAGTTATAATGGAAGAAGGTTTTCCAAATGCAACTGGCAAAGAGCAATCAATAAGAGGCATGCGAACCTCAGAGTTCTGTTTACACCCTGCAGGGGATACACCAACGTCATGCCGGATCTTTGACGCCATCCAAAGTCTATGTATACCAGTTGTTGTAAGTGATCATATCGAGCTTCCATTCGAAGGAATGATCGATTATTCAGACTTTTCTATATTTGTTTCCACAAGCAATGCTTTGCAGCCAAATTGGCTGATACAATATCTAAGGAGCTTCTCAAAAAAGCAAAAGGAAGAATATAGGGAAAAAATGGCCCGAGTTCAGCCTGCATTCGAGTACAATAGTGGTCATCCGGGCGGTATTGGTTCAATCCCGTCTGGCGGTGCTGTGAATCACATCTGGAGAAAAGTTCAACAGAAGTTGCCCGTGATCAAGGAAGCTGTAACTCGAGAGCGAAGGAAACCGTCTGGTACTGTAATCCCTCTTCGCTGCCATTGTACTTGATATACCTACTTATCAATTCTGTAGTATGTCTAATTTTTTTGTTACTTATGTTCATCAAATGTTATAAGTACTAAAAAATCAATCTCGTGTATGCATTCTTAATAGCGACAAGCATTTGTTTCATGATGTGTACCGTCTCAGGTAGTCTATTATACCCACAAACGAGATCTTTCCTTTTTCGACCAACCCCTAATAATAAAGAGTGGTCCATCATCACATTGATTATTTGCGAGGCAAGCCAGCAGAAAAGACACAAATGTCATTATATGCAAAATCATATGTCGGTATCGATATGCTGTTTGTCGTGGTGTATGTTGTTTGTAATTGATTCAAAATTTAGTGGAAATTTTGCTCTGAATCTCTCATAATAAGTTGGTACACATATTTCGCTATCAGCCTATTTGGATATCCTACTAGATTCCTTTTTAAATTTTATTAATTTTATTGCTCAAGAGGGTTGTGCTCTAAGTCGAGCTAGGAAATCGCGGGCCGGTCCGTCGGACAGGTACGGTAAACTCAAAGGCCCGTTCGAGCCTACGAGTTTTGTTCGTATTTTTTTTTATAAAAATAAAACCTAGGTCTACTCCTTCACCACAGTTATGCGACACAATGGGTATCAACTTTCAAGTCATTATTCTAATATAATGTTAAGTTATATAATACATAATTACACCACTCTCATATTTTGTAGAGAATTAACACTTAAGGATTTGAAAATTTATTAGAGTGATAACTCAAAGCCTAAATCAAATATCAAGGGTCATCAATAGACATGGTCAATCATTCATCTATGTGCGTAACAATCATATATGATGCCTCCAATTATTCCATTGAAAGCGGTTCTTAGGCAAAAGGCTTATCACCTATGTAAGCAAAGAGCTTCGATGAAGCATAACGTAATTACATCACAACGGAGAGAAAAACTACTTATTGTGGTGTTTGTTTTGACAAGTTTAGGACCCACCTTGTTGGCTCCAAGAATATTTGTGTACAATCACGTCGCTGTTAAGTTCAACTTGATGTTTAGATTTTCTTTGTAAACTTCATGAAAACTATACTTATTGTTTAACTTCATTCTAAATTTGGTTTTTTTGTAGAACGAGAGTCGGTAATTTTCCAAGCATCTCGCGCTTTATTATTATTATTAAAAAAGAAAGCTAACTAATAATCACTCGAAAGATAGTCCAACCTCTTACGTCAAGGGGTAGAAGAGCAATTATACCCTCAGAAGGGCAAGAGGTTCAGCAATAGTGTTTGGGACCCGTCGAAATTGGATATTCCAATATTTTATTTAAGTAGTCTAGGCCAGACTAGATAGGGGAGAAGGATGATAAAGTACCTCACGACACCGCCATGGGACTGTACATGTCCCAAGATTAGCAACAAAACCTTTTTGCCATCCCCCATCAGAGTCCCTCCCTAATGACCGACAACATCCGGGGCCATTGCCATGCAATCTGAATAACCCGTTACAAAGGGCTGGTCTCAATATGGTTTATCTTCTTCTAAGCTACGCAATTTTCCTTGACTTTGTCAATGATGAAGTTCTTATCTCCCTTCCATATCTCATTTCAAAATGTGGCATTTCTCCACTTCCAAAGGCACCAGGATACAAGCTACAAAAAGATTGCTCCACATACAATTAGAACTACTAGAATGGTGAAAGAAGGTTACCTCGAACCCAACTGGCCAAAGGTAGGGTGAAGAACTCATCATTTCTTATGTGTTCTCTCAGCAGTCCTCATAGCACTCAAAAGGCACCATTCAAGCTGTAAACCGGTATCAACAGTTCACGAAAGTTCAAAAATGATTTCAAGGAATAAGTGTATCATAAAGAGACGTAAGTTGTAGCGAGACCGTAATATTACTAAGCTAAGATATCCAACTTTATATAACCAAACACATTCAGAAGACAATCAACGAACCTCCTCTCAGAACCATCAGCAAGCTCGTTCAAAAATGAATTGTTCAATTCAGTAAAAAAAATGTCCAAAGATCTAAATCATCAGAAAATGGAGGTTTTAATCTCATCCACAGCCATTGTCGAGCTGTGTAGGAAGGTGTCCTAAGATATTTCCAAAAATCATCATTGATCAAATTTTCAAAACCATAATTTTCAAACAAACAAAAGTTTGAAACCGAAAACACAGATTGCTCAGTAGTAGCGTAGATTTATTGGTTCGATTCTGCCAGCAACTTTCCTCAACCTTGTGATCAGAAGAGGGAGCTTATTATCATCACTGCAATCTCTGTTTTACAACTAGCAAATTTATAGGAACATCAAAAGCAAATGAAAGACGATCAGAACCTGTCGAGATGATACATAGCATCACTTGTTATCAGTTGATTGAGCATTATATCAAAGTATCATCATTTCGTCTTGCAAAAACAGAAAAACTAAAAATTTAACAAAATAAAAAGGGCATCAGTTCTCCAAGGTGATAGCATCAAAGATGATTCAGCCGCAAATTACCCATTTACATAAATAAGATTCCTCACATGCCCCAATTTCAAAACTAAACTAAAAAGATATCAAAAATCAAATGAAGACGATCAGTACCACAGCCAATATGGCAATCGTCACATGTAATCAGTGATTAGCGAAAGTTATCATCACCTCGTCTTCAAATTTTAACAAAATAAATGATAAATTTGAAACACAACCAAAAGAAAGGGCTCGGAACTTCTTAGAGGGATTGTGTTTAGCCTACATAGAGGGGCTACAAGAGTCCTCTAGGCACACAAGTGTATCCTCACAGCCCCATGCTTTTAAAACAACATTCTTTATAAATTAAAGAGGGGCAAAAGAGATCAGAAGTACAAATATGCCGAGTAGTTGGATTGATTTAATACAAAATAGAATGTTAGACTTGAGCAATGATCAGAAGTAGCTGGTTAGTAATCAAATTTCTGGACAACCAGAAAATCAGTGGGAATCCGTCTGATTTCTTTCATCATTTCGTGCATCAAATATCGAATTAAAAAAAACGAATCATATAGAATCAGTCACCGGCAAAAGTTTTCAAATTGACCAGAAATATAGCACAACTCAAACATCAAACAGATGAAGAAGAACAAAACTTAAATATACCAAATGACCTCTGAAATCTCACGCCAAAGGGATCATCGTTTGACGGAATTACGAAAGCTCGGTTTGAAATGTTCATCAGACACAAGATACTGTTGAATGACATGATGAACCGTTGATATTTATCGATGAGGATAGCAAAACCCTAAAATAATATCCACGGCGGCGGCAACATTTCTACCGACCGCACTCGGGCTGGGCCTTAAAGGTGGAGTGGAGGCTGTGGAGTCCACCCTATTAGAAGTTTAGAACATCCACGGCGGCGGGGTATCCGCCGAAGGAGGAGCGGGTATCCTGCTGGGCCTTAAGCAGAGCGGATCCGAACCCGTCGCCTGAATACATAAATAAATACTTAACTTTTTTTTTATAAATAAAGAAATAATAAGGAAATTTCTTTTCTTTTTTATTTTTTATAAAAGGGAAGCAGTTCGAAACATTAAACGACACACCGTCTAATGGATCGAAAGACCGAAAGAAATCGGTAACGGACAAACCGTCATGAAGAACATAGTAGAAGGACATCAAATAAAACACAAAAGTACATTAAGTGGACCGAAAGCAACGAAATCTTCAAGGGTAAGGAGAACGACTCGATTATTAGATGACGAAGAGTAAAAAGTCTTTCGTTGAAGGAAGTACACAGAACAAGAGTCTAGGGAACAACTGTGGACACCTCAAATTTGGACTCGAAGTAGAGCCTTCAGGAGTCGATCACAAATCCACGACCCCTCCAAAACAAACAACTCGAATGTCACAAATAAAACTTGATCAAACGCTCGGAAGAGTCCACTGCAAAACACGGAACACTTGACAAGCACAAATGATTAACTTTGAGAAAGAAGTCGGGGATGGGCATAGTCAATGCTCGGAAGAGTCCATCATGCATTGATTATGTTTTGATTGTTACGATTTTGTTCTAAGAACCCAATAGAAAAATTGAATTTTTTGTTTTTGTTTTCTGAAATAGAGAAACTATTTGATTTGCTTTTAAATCAATTTTTTTAAAATTCTTTGGGATCTGTTATACTAATTGGGCGAGAGGGGTTTTTGTTGTTACGGTGAAAACTTCTGTAAATTTGAGAAAGCTTCTATTAATCTGAGTGGTAGTGATGTACAAATGTCGGTGTTGCTACAATGGTAGCAAAAAAAAGTCCATGAGAGTTTGTGGGTGTTGGCTCAAACGAGAGCATTTCCCGATTTGTTTTTGGATATTTGGTCCAACATATGTAGTTCACCGAAATAAAATTTTGGAGTAAAAATATTTTGATTGATTTTTTCTCCCAAATAGTTAATGTAGTTCTCAAAAAAGATTTTCCACCAATAAGTTGAATGTACCTCTCATATATAGAGATAGCATCCCTTTCAATATTGTTTCCAAGAGCATAGATCGCTCGAGTTTATTCAAGGAATAAGCTAAGCTCGTAAGATTGTTCAAAGAGTATACTTGATCACTCCGTATTGTTTAGATAGTATATACGACATAAGAAAACCAATACTTTACACTCTTATTCATGTTGTTCTTCCACTTAGATTAAATGTCAGGTGTTAATAGATGGTTTTCGGTTACAAGTTGGTTTGGGGTCAAATCATAGTTTTGGTCAAAATAATGGTTCAAACATTCAATTGTTCATATAGATTCGTTTTGAGAGAAGTTTCAAACAAGACCGTAGATTAGAGGTACCAGAAAAAGAGTAGAAACTGAGACATTTAGAAATTAATAAACAACAAAACTAAAATATAAAAAGGAGATCTATTTTTTAAGTACGATTTTCGAAAACAACTTAATAAAAAGAAGAGGGACAAAGGTTTACTAAGATAACCAAACAACACAGAAAGTCAAACTCAAAAATCAATTAAAGATGGAAACTTGACACGCACAAACCAGAAAAATAACCTGTTTAAAAAGAAAACAACTAAAAAACAAGAATAAAACAAGAAAAACAAAAACAAAATAACAAAATAAAAATAGGAAACAAACAAGCAAGAAGTTGAAGAAATTTCAAAGAAAACAAGAAAGACAAAAACATAGAAAAAGCTAAAAGAATATGACAAAAAAATATCCCTTTAAATTATCTTGTAGTCTTGGAGATAAACGAACTTTTCTCAAAACATAGTTTTTTCCATTGATATGAGAAGGTTTTTCATGATTCGCCTTATGTGGTTCTTGGCCTAAAATTACTTTTATTCTAACGGGTGATTTAAAAGTGAAAATAAAGCCACATCTGATTTTTTTTTTAAGTTGATCATTCATTACTTGGATTGAGATTTTTTTTCTGATTTTGGGGACAATACCAAGACGGTGATATTGTCTTAGGACTTTTGTAAACTTTAGCATTTGGATTCAATTTGTTAAAAGCTCTTTACTTGAAAGAATATTTCATTTTTCGATTTAGTTTCTGAATTTTTTTGGTTTCTATTGGTTCAAATAAAAGAAAAACCTTAAGAGTGAAATCATATTACGCTTTTGGCAGCAATTTCAGAAGCAAACCTGAGTTTGTCAAAGAGTTTTCTTGATTTTTGTAGCAATTTCAGAAATAAGATTTTTGTTTGTTAAAATGTGATTTAGTAGCAATTTTAGAAGGTTCGAGTTTGTTCAAAGAGTTTCAAAAGAAACTCATATTTTTTTTATAGCAAATGTTTTTTCATTCTCATTGTGTGATTCGTTTTTTGGTATCCTGGCAAGTACCAACGCCTCACCGGAACAAATCGCCGCCTTGAATACCGACCACCTGCACAAGATTAACACATATCAGTTCTAGAACTGCAGGGACAAAGAGAAACCCTAAGAAAACATATATGTTGCCGCCGTAGAGGCGGACTGCAAAGGCGTTCCCGCGGCTGTCAGAGGGGGCTGTAGAGGGGAGGAGAGCGGCGCAGATCTGGCTCGGCGGACTATAGATCCGGGCTCGCGCAGGTGAGGCGGCTCACGCAGGGGGCGGCCGGCGAGGCGATGTGCGACAGGCGGCAAACTGGACTGGTTCCGGCGTACGGCGAGCGGATCTGAGCTATCGGTGGCTCCGGCGGTGGAAGAGATAAGAGGAGAAAGAGCCCGGCGCGGATATGGGCTCGCGCAGGGGAGGAGAAGCCACGGAGGCGGTGGTCCGGCAGTAAGGCGGCAGGATTCCTTCTCTAGGGTTTGAGTTTTTTTCGCGGTCAAAGGTCGGGTAGCCCGGTTGCAATATAGAGGAAAGGGGCTTGGCATGGCGGCTGGCGGTGCTAGGGCAGCGAGGCCGGAAGTGGTGTGGTTCCCGTGACTACGTCTCCGACGAGTTCCAATCCAAAGAAAGAAAAGAAGAGGGCGAAGGAGCTGGTGGCGTGTGAGCTCGAGCCGGTGGCCGGAGGGACGGAGGAAGAGGAAGAGGAAGGAGGGAAGAAAGTTAAAAGGTGGTGGTAGGAAGCTGCAAAGAGAGAGAACTAGGGTTTTCTTCCCATCAAAATTCCTTTCCTTTGGACTATAATAAGGAAATTTCTAGTTGGTCTCCACGGATATGAGATATTTTGAATTTTGTCCAAGAATTTTTTTAAAAAGTTCGATTAGTACCCAACAATTTTGAAAATTTTCAAGATTTGTCCAATTCTATTATTTTTTCGATATTTGTCCGATTCCAACCCTGATTATTGATTAATGATTCGCTAGTTTACGGTAAAAAAAATAAAAATAAAGAAAAAATTTATCGATCAATTAAAAGAAAGGACACCGACTCTTTCTTTCTCTTTCGAAGAAGAAGAGCAGATCCGTTGAGAAGAACACTTGAATCTCTCTCATCGTTCGATTGAAAGAAGAAAAATGAAGTTAACCAAGCCTGAGTTATGCCAAAACAATATAGAAGCCAATATCTTCATATCAACATCAATCTCTCATTTTCTCATTTACTGAGTTGTAGGTTGTATGATTTCCAGCAATCAAACAGTCAACGGCGATTGATGCAGCAAGAGACTTATTTACATGCGGTTTTTTTTATGGATTGATGAAGGATCTATCACTCGAAAAGTGTTGCCAAGTACGTTCTTGTAATGGCCGATCAGTTATCACTTGGAAGAGAGGTAACTGTTGAAAATTGGCAATGGATGTATAAGCAAATGCAGGTCTAAGGACTACCACTTCCTGAACTAGTCAAAGTAGTATCAACCGGCGTTTTGATGTTATTAGTGTTGAGATTTTTATTGTTTTCTTTATGCTAGTTCATGTGAACGGGTGAGCAAATTGTTGTGCCAACTTCTATAAGCATTTTCAACTTATTATCTTTTCTATTAAGCTATAACATATGGAGCTTTGGTATAATTTTCTTATCTTACCCATGAAAAATTAAAACTTTATAATTCATACAACAAAGAAGATTGTTGATCTGAAATGCAAGAACTCCAAAGAATGCATAACCACGACGACAGTATAACCACACGACGAATGCACACTTCTTTTTTTCAATATTAACTTCAGTCTTTCTTCTTTCAATCGAACGGATGGTTGTTCTTTCAATAAAATAACGGATCTTTAACATGGCTTAGAGGGTGTTGACGAAATTGGACAATTCTCGGAAAAGTTCAAAACTGAAGGGTACAAACCGGATTTCAAAAAAATTGTTGGGAAAAATCCGAAATACCACATACCATAGGACTATCAACCGAAATTTCCCAATAAATAACTTGTATTTATATTAGGTTTTCATTGTAGTTTCAAGTTTAATCATAATTTAATTCAGATTTATATACACAATGATATAACACTTTATCTTGATATCATAATCTTAGTAAAATATAATTATTTTAGTCCACACTAGTTTATACTACGAGTTTCGATCCTAGTTGAACGAACGAAACCTAATATATACACAATATACCTACACTTTGACAAACAAGGAAGGAGATCAAGGACGAGGAAGGATATTAGGGGCAATTGTTAGAACCTATCTTTTGGAGAGATCTTGTGTTTGCCGAGTCTTGGATCCTAAACGGAACTATCACCAATTTTACCTCTTTTGTTATGCACTACAGGAAGTTGTAAACTTATAATTCAACTCTTGTTTGGATGCCTAATACTTTTTTGTAACCAACTGCATTTCACTTCCCGATCTTCATTCTCCTCCACTATTGTCTAATCATGTGTATCACTCCGGCATTTGTAGTCCCCCTTTTAGGATCTTCCTTCAAATATTGGTTCTCCTCTTAGTTATAAAGGGCGAGTGGGGCACCGAGATGCAAAGGTCATTTGAGCCTCGCGTCTCACGTACGAATAAGTCCAATCACTTTTTTAAAAAATACAAGTAAAAAATAAATAATAGTCCAAAATGCTTCAAGATAAACATTAAATAGTTCAAGGCATGGAAAGATCAATAGAGAAATAACATAGTTAGAATACAAGCAAGAAAAATAGTTCAAAATGCAAAGAAACAAAAAGATAGCAAGCAAAAGACATCGTTTCAACTTCTTGATGCTCATAAAGAACCTAAAATATTACTTTTCAAGCTCTTCATAAACAAAATCAACATTTTCATCATCAAAAATATCTCTCATTATCCTCTTTCACCTCATCTTCATAATTCAATATAACTCTAGGAAATGATTTGCGAGCGAAAGTGCTTGAAGTTGCATTTGTGTTATCGTTCCTCAGTAGTGATCCTCTAGTTATACAGGAAGGTTCATGAGTGTCAGTAGATGTACTAACTACACCTCAAGTTAGATCATCACCATACACTAATTCATCATCATCAAAATAGTTTTCTTCCATCCTCCCCCATCAACCATTCATTACCTTCGTCAATTTGCTCTAACACAATAGAATATATGGTGTCGGCGTACCAAAGCACGATTATATTACACAAACGCCAAATCATTCAATCGATTTTGTGTCAATATGTCTCTCTTCTTATTATGTAGTTCAAAAACACCCTAATTACATTATTTTGTTAATGTTTACTAATTAAAAATAAACATGGAGTAAAGAGAATTGATACTTGGTAGTTACTTACCATATGAAAAACACATCATTTCCTCTCACAACCAGTTGCTAATAATCTTGATGGCTAACTTTTGGAGGTTCAGAGTTGAAGATCTCCTTAAGATAGTAATTTAATAGACAAATAGACATTTACGACAATAGAGATATAAAATGCAATAAATTATAAACTTAAACTTTTCATACCCGGTGATTTAGTATTTATATGCCCGATGGCCATTTGTTTGCCAAATAGACCGGATGCTTCTTGATATATTTCTATTTCTTTTGTCATCTTGTCTTGAATTTTCTCTAGAACTAAACTTTGAATGTAGTCAACTAACCCCCATAACTTCTACACAACTTGATGATTGACATTATCATACTGGATGATCAGGTTTAGATAACATCCAACAACATGCAAAGGTGTGTGAAGTGGTAATCCCGTCTTTTGTCAATGTACTCAAACGCTTTCTTGTAATCTTCCTCAAATTTGAAATTCTAAGCAATATCTTCTTTAGTCTTATCCATTGATTCATAATATAACCCATGGGTGCTTTTCTCTCTCTATCAGCAAGCCTAAGAACCTTAACAAAAGGTCTAGACAATTGCAAAGCATAAAGAACACTCCTTCAAAAAGTATCTTGCAAAATATATAGTGCTACTTTCTTTTCTCATTTTTCTTTTTACCACCTTGAAGTCGTCCATTGTTCCGAGGTTACCGTCTTCCTTAAATTGTGTAAGAGTGATGAAAGATGTTGCAAATCTTGTATCCTCCACCCTATGCAAATTAATTTTGATTTGTGAACCTCCTCATCATGTTTACAATAGATATGTGCCCTTATATAATATTCATTCATGTAGATGCACTTCTTTAGTGTGTTCATCACTCTTGCAAGCTTTCCAATATCCTCCAACATAAAATCAATATAATGGGATGCACATGGAGTCCGAAAATATGTGGCATTTTGCACATCAAAAGTTTCCTATAAGTTTAAAAGGAAATAAACCAAGTTTAGATGCACTTTCTAAGTAATGAAAGAAAATGATTAAAAAAAATTATTTAATCTTACCAACTTTGACATAGTTTGAAGTATTGTTTGTCACCACTTGAATCACATTTTCTTCTCCAACTTTCTACCATTGTAAACTTGTGCATCATTAAGGCTCATTTGTTTATTAGGTGACAAACTAGGCCTCTATTATTTATATATAAACTAGGCTCATTTGTAATTTCAATTTACGCAAACCCAAGCCCAATCCAAAATAAAATACAAATTATAAATGAGTTTTGAACTTTGGATGACTTACACTCCTTTTTGCCCTTGTACAAACTGGACTAATTGAACTTATATATTCTATTATTGTTTTTGTAAAGCTATACTCAAAACAGAATTTTAATACACAATATTAATATACACAATTAATACACAATGTCCCAATTACACAAGCTCAAAATAATTTTTTCAATCACGCAAGCCCAATAGGGTTTACCAGTTACACAAGGCGAGTCATCAATTTACACAAGGCTATCGATTTACACAAGCCTATTGATTTCGATTTACACAAGCATATTGATTTCGATTTACACAAACCTTTACACAAGCCCTCTTACAAAATCATCCGATAGTGGTAGAAATATCATAAAAGTTATGTTGCTTTCTGTAAACTTTTAGGATTGATTTTGTAATTTTATAAAATAGTGGGCAAAATATATCATTAATTTAGGGCATATTTGATAAATTATTGAAATTTCAAAATCTAAAAGTTTCGGACATAAATGAAAATATAAAATACGGGTTGTTTTATATAATTTACCCAAAACATGAGAAAACCCGATTAGGGTTTCGTAGGAACCTCGGTCTCCTTTAATCCTCGGCGCAAGCGGCAGGCGATTGGCAATCTTCCGACGTCTCCACATCGCAGGTGACTAGCGGGATACGACACAGGTGGTGTAGGTGGCAGGTAGCGCAGATGGTAGGCGACTGGCGGAGCAAATGGTGGATCTTCATAACCCTTCTTCTTTGATGTCTCCACAGCGGGTGAGTCGAACCTTTGGTTGCTTCGACTATGACGGTGCGAGTCCGTTGTTACGAGTCCGGTTGCTCTTGACGGCGCCGGATCTGGATGTCATTAGGGTTTCTGGTTTCTCGTAGCGGCGGTTGTCGGCTTCGTCGGATCCGAGAACTGCTTCGTCATTAGGGTTTACGAGATCTAAATGTGAAGGCAGATTATATAGGATTTTAATTTTTAAGTTTTTCCTTATGCCCTCTAATTAATTATTTTTAGATTAAAAAAATTATTAGAAAAGTGGAGGTTCCTAGTTTGTACAACGATACAAAAAAACTTCTCTACCCATTCTTTTCTTGAAAAAAATAGATCAAAGTCTTTCAAATTTTCCGAAACATCCATGGATTTAATAAAGACAACCCTTTTGAGAGTTCACAAGGAAGTTCACAATATCGTTATGGGCAACCAAGTCACGCAATCCATCAAAAATAATGGAACAACCTTTTTTGTGTCTTTCCTTCTTGTGTTTTTTTTTTTCAATTTCCATCCAAGTATCATCAACTTCCTTCTTAAGAAGAGAAACTTTAAGCTCATACATACTCTGTGCTTTCTAATCGGGATCATATTGTCCAATTGTCACACCCATTAGCTTGAAGCTAGGATAACTGGAGGAGTTGAATACAATTCCCGCATCATAGAAGAACCTAGCAATCGCCCTACATGTTTTATCTCTTAATTCCTTATCAAAAACTTCTTACACACTCCCTTGAGTCTCTTTCAAATGATTTCTTTTAAGAGTAACAAACAGTCTAATAGACCCTTAACTCTTTATTTTTTAGATTGGGACCTCATATTCTTTTCATTTGATACACCCTTTAACATCTCACAATCTTCTTCATCATCAACAACAACACACTCATCATGTTGGTTGAAACCTTCGTTTCTGCCTTCTTTAAGATGAAGGCCCTCACTTCTTCTCTCACATGCACATGACATTTAGCACACGTTGTGTTTCAAAATCTTCCAACCAAACGTTTTTTTTCATTCTAAATGTCCTCCCTTCAACATTTTAGAACAAATATTGCACACATAATTGTTCCTATTAATATGATCTTGCTTCCCATATTTCGCTTCAAGAACAAGCTCACAAACCTTAACTATACATAAGTAGAAATAAAATATAGAAAAATAGGGAAAGAGAGAAGGAGAAGTACCCGAAACACACTAAAATAGAGCAAAAACGATCTACGAGGGGGAAAAAAAGAAGTAAAAAAAGAAACAGAAGTAGAAAGAATTTGTAAAAGAGAAACTAAGAAGGAGGGGTGTAGAAATGAACCCAAAGAAAGGAGATAGAAGATGTAAAATAAAAACATAGAATGCAGGGAAAAAGGTCAGCCCGGAAGACAAAAAAAAGGCTACGAGGCGAGAACGAGGAGAATTTGTGCCTAAAATGAAACAACTATAACACCCCAAATCCGTAGGACTCGAGGTGCTACTGGGTTAGGATCTCATAATGGATCATGACCCTAGCCTGACACCAAGTTCATTGAATCTTACAACAAAACACCAATAGATTAAAACAACTGGGTTAGGATCTCAAAAGGATGATACAAAGTACTGCTGATTACAAAGTCAAACAGAAATCCGTACAATAATAATAATCCAAAATCCCACGATAACGCCCAGTGTACGGAACCCTCAGCAGATCACCCCTCTGGATCACTCTGCAGCTCTCCTAACCTGCAAAGGATCTACAACACGG
Organism: Fagopyrum tataricum; assembly: GCA_002319775.1. NCBI lineage: Eukaryota > Viridiplantae > Streptophyta > Magnoliopsida > Caryophyllales > Polygonaceae > Fagopyrum > Fagopyrum tataricum. The sequence goes on along the minus strand of CM008280.1, from coordinate 40,330,715 downwards.
TATAAAACCGTTAGCTAACCATACACATATATAAGAAGATGCTAAAACACAATCACATATCAATAATATTAACACCTCATCATGATATCACACATTTACCCAATTTATTATCTTTATAACGTTAATCACTCAAGAGTATATAAATCGGTATATATAAATATACGTGACACGAGGAATATATATAACCCTCGCCTCTGCGTGCAATAGCTAGCTGGAGTGGTATCAGCGCACTTTCTTGTATACCATATGGAGTGGTAGGTGCCCTTCCCGTATACCAAAACTAACTAGCTTATAGAGAACTTCCCAGACTCCACTACGGGATGAAAGGTAAGTTGTCACAACCACTACAATGGGCGGTCAATATAACATAGGTCGGTGACCATCATAACGCATGCTATAAAGCATATAACAAACACCACTCATGCACACATCCAATATAAAGATGGAAGCTAAGTAAGTCCTATGGACTTACCTCAATCTCAGAAGTCGTATCACTACGATCAGCTCTCACTCAGGTCCACTCCAAACTGGAGGACAACACGGCATATACAAGGCATACATATATATATCAAACTCCTACCACACAAAGGGGTCACACCTAGACCCAAGGGATCCATAAGGATCATATCCAACTCGTAAACCTCAAAGTCGTAACCGGAAAATCTATAACATACTCATCAACATCCGATACCTAGCATGGTATTAAGTCCCTCATACTAGGAAGGAAAGGAACTACCCAACTATAGGTAGTCCCGGGACAAGACGCACCTGCGTGATCAAGGGACGCAGGGGCGGAGTAGACAACCCGCAGGCGCGGTGACAAGGAGCAGCCGCAGGCGCGGTGACAAGGAACGCAGGCAAGGCGCGGGCGCTGCGGCACAGCTTCCGCAGGGGCGGCGACAGTGCAGAACGTGATCCCGCGGCTTCTCTTCGGCTCTTCACGTGATCAAAACACTTCTATTCCATTCCAAAGTCACACACATGCAACAACATACACATTCCAACATCACTCTACATTCAAAACATCTAATCCTAAGCTAAAGAGATAGAATCAAAGAAGAAGAGAAAGAGAAGAAGCAAGGACTCACCACTACTGAAGGTCTAGGCAGAACAAGAGCACAAGCACTATCTCAGCTGGCATCACAAGCTCAGCAGCTAAGCACATCATCAACCAACATCAACAACACAAACCTAACTCAAGCAAACTCCAAGAGAAACTCAAGCAAAATCAAGGGAAGGGATGAAGAAGCAAGAAGGACGTAAGAAGGGCTGGAGTGGAATAAGAAGTGAAGTGAAACCCTTGCTCAGCAAGGTAAGACGTAAGGGAAAGGGTAAAGCACGGGTCAAAGGAGTCAACAAAACCGGCTGCAGCCGCCGGAAACCGCAGGGGCGGAAACCCGCAGGGGCGGCAGTCATGCCCGCGGGTGCGGAAAGACCAATCTCGGCTAAGGACAAAACTCGGTCCGAAAGAATAGGGCTCTCACAACAACGGTTTAGAGTGATGAAGAATAATGTTTCCATTGCGGAATAGAAGGACATACAAGGCGAAAGTGTGTTAACCCTACCAAGCCACCAGAACCTCCTAAAGCCAAACAAGTGCGACAGAGACCAAGAAATGCAAAAATTGTGCAAGCTACATTACAAATGAAAAATACAAAATATATATATAAAGGTATCAAAAAAATATTGTGATTTAATGTTTTGGTCCTCCATCACTCCATGTGCTTAAATAAATTTTTTTTTGCAGGTTCAAGGTTGCTTGTATGATAATTTCATAGTTTACACAAGCCATTTTCCCTATATTAGGTTGCTTCAAGCTCTCAACTCACTAATGCTACAAGGATGTTTGATGATACTCCACATATACGTGACATTTAACTTCATAAGTAGTAAACGATAATTTTTTTTATTGTTATCTTTAATTTTGCAAAGTTATGTACTCCTTGTTTGATATTTTCACTGCTCGACTTATTATGTTTTTGTTGACGTAGTTTAAGGGGGTGTATTTAACCCATACTTTTAAAGATTTTGACTGAATTTTAATAATTCATAGAATTTGCTGATTATGTGGATATTTTAATTCTATATAGAGTTAATACAGATTTTGCCAGATTCTATCAAATTAATACATGGCCAAAAGAAATTATCCATGTAGTGTGACTAGTTTATATAGCAAATTTGTAATTAGTTGACATACTAACAACTTATCCATGATCAAAAGAAAATCATCTAGAAAAATAACATACAATTATCAATCTATTAAAATTTACAACCAACATAAGCATTTTAATTTCTATTGTAAGTAAGCTTAGGTACCTACTTATCAAATAATTTATATTGATTTTCGATCGATTGCCTATTGATTTTATGATTAATTATATATATATATATATATATATATATATATATATATATATAATATTGAAGCATATGGAAAAGTGCAATTGCACTGCAGAACACAGAAGATACTTTAATCATCTAATTATATATATATATATACCGAGACTGCATAAACAACAAAAAAGAGTACGTACGGTACACTGTTTTTTCCAAAACCGCAGAAGTCGCAAAATGAAAAGAGAAAACTGAGAGGAACGCTCACACGTTTCTTACGACAGATCAGTAAGACGAACCCAAGCACTCGAAGTCCATACAATCAACATGACGGAAAACACGAGAAAGAACTAACCTCCGACGATGCACCAAGTCCAAGTAGGGTTGGGCATCCGGTCCAGACCGGACCGGAATTGCCGGTCCCGATCCGGATAAGTGGACCGGAAATTTTAAAAACTTGGACCGGGGACCGGACCGTAACGGTCTAGTCCGGACCGGATTCAGACCGGAATAAAATAAAATTGTTTAAAAATATATATATATATATATATATATATATATATATATATATATATATATATATATATATATATATATATGCAAATAACAAAAAAAATTCAAAAAGTATATATTTTTATTAAATATATACAAAATATATATGATTTTTTAAAATATATAAATTTAAATTAATAAAAATATATATATAAAAAAATCCGGTCCGACCCGGTAACCGGAATTGGACCAGGACTGGAATTTCCTAAAATCCTGGACCAGAGACCGGACCGGGAAAAATCAATCCGGACCGATCTGGTTTTCCGGTCTGGGTCAATTTTGCACAACCCAAAGTCCAAGCATTCGAAAACGCTCAAAAACGTTGATGTGACCGCTAGGGCTCTGGGTGTTAGCGTGAAAATCTTATGTATTGGGAGAAGACTTCTATAGGTTTTATAAGTAATAAAAAATCCTACAAAATCAATAAACAATAGATTATTTTTAAATCAAGAAACTTTTAAATACCATAATAAAAAATTTAAAATCTTAATTGAATACCAAAAGATTTATATGGACTTTTAAAAATCTATATTAAATACACATAAACTCTTAAACTCTAAAAATTTCCTGTAAAATCTTAATTGGATACACTCCAAAAATTTCCTGTTCTAATTGATATGTTGTGTACTCTACACCTAACTCACACAACTATATTATCAATCCATTACTCAAATGATCAATACATAAACTAGATCGAATGAAATGGTGGCTGAATCGAATGAACTAGCGACTTAACGGGGGAAGAATTTCAGTCGGGACAGTGAGGTAATCGAACTAAATGGGAGACCTTCAACCCTAAATTTCACTTCTAACCTTCAACCCTAAATTTCATTTCTACCCCTCGGCTCATCCTCATTCATCATTTCTGTGAACCAAGAGGCTTCCAAATTTCCAGCCATGGACTTAAGACTAATCTCCCAAAGAACTCTATGCAATGGCTGCCATTGGCGGCATTTTGCAATTTTAGCCCTGTGAAATCCCTCAAATCGTCTTCTTCATATCCCTCGAAAGTTTCTCTCAAAGTAAGTCGAACTCACATATAATCATGAGATTACTTATGAAATCTTTGTTTGATGTCTTGACTCTTGTACAATAATCTCTATTTCCATATTGCATAACTTTAAATCTTAGATTTACTGCATATTTCATGTTTATGTCTTGGCTTGACTGAATGTCATTTGGGAATCGATTAGAGAAGAAAGCACCAAACAGTAGATTTGCATCAAATTTTGGTAATTACGATGTAGATTTCTCATGCAATATCGTACCAAAGTTCCTACGCTATATAACAATCAAATGGATATAAACCACCGCTCCAACTCCAAGAGTTTCAACGATAAGAACTTCTTTTATCTCGCCCGGTTAAAATCTGCAATCACAACATGTTTATGACGCTAGGAGATGGCAACTGGATAGGGTTTTCATTCTCATTGGATCCGTATTGAGGTTAAAACCTGTAAGAACACACGAAATGACCTGATACATGCTAAATAAACCATCAGTAAGTCGAAATTCAGTAAAAAAAAATGTCAAAAGATCTAAAATCATCAGAAAATGGAGGTTTAATCTCATCCACAGCCATTGTCAAAGCTGTGTAGGAAGGTGTCCTAAGATATTTCCAAAATTCATCATTGATCAAATTTTCAAAACTATTTTATAAATGATCAAAAGATTGAAACCGAAAACACAGATTGCTCAGTAGTGGCGTAGATTTATTGGTTCGATTCTGCCAGCAATCGTCCTCAACCTTGTGGTCAGAAGAGGGAGCTTATTATCATCACTGCAATCTATGTTTTACTACTAGCAAATTCAGTGGCACATCAAAAGCAATTGAAAGACGATCAGAACCTGTCGAGATGATACATAGCATCACTTGTAATCAGTTTTTTGAGCATTATATCAAATTATCATCACTTCGTCTTACTACTTATGACCAATAGACTATTTATGTAACAAAACAGAAAAAACTAAACATTAACAAAATAAAAAGGGCATCAGTTCTCCAAGGTGATGGCATCAAAGATGATTCAGCCGCAAATTACCCATTTACATAATAAGATTCCTCACATGCCCCAATTTTCAAAATTAAACTGAAAAATGTCTTAAAAATCTAATGAAGACGATCAGTACCACAGCCAATATGGCAATCGTCACACGTAATCAGTGAATAGCGAAAGTAATCATCACCTCGTCTTCAAATTTTAAGAAAAAAATTGAAATACAAATTTAATATACGACGAAAACAAAGGGCTCAGAACTTCTTAGAGGTTGTGTTTAGCCTACATAGAGGGACTACAAGAGTCCTCTAGGCACACGAGAGTATCCTCACAACCCGATGCTTCAAAAAATATTCTTTATAAATTAACAGAGGGGCAAAAGCTCAGTTCAGCGGGATTATCGACACGCAAACTGCAAAAGAAATGCAGCCTGCATTCCGGTCTGTTGAGCTTGAATTTTATAGTCGTCACAGCAAACCCACTCCAATTAATATTGACATAGAGAAAAGATCTTTGTACGTACAAATATACGAAATCATTGGATTCAAAAAATCAGAACCAGTTAAAATATAGCAAATGTAAACAAAATGCAATGCTAGACTTGAGCACAAATGGTCAGAAGTAGCTGGTTAGTAATCAAATTTCTGAACAACCAGAAAATCAGTGGGAATCCGATTGATTTCTTTCATCATTCCAAATGTGCATCAAGTTTCATATTCGACAAATAACAAATGCATATAAAACCAACAGATAGTGAAAAACAAACAAATAACAAATATACCAAATAGAGGATCCTAAGTAAAAAGGACTTCGACTTCGGATGATAACCTCTGAAATTTTGGAAATGAATTTGTGCCTCCAGAACAAAGCATTGCAAGAAATCGATCAGAGATCTCACGCCTTGCAGCCGAAAGAAGAGGCAAAATATCAATTTATCATGAATTTCTGAAGCTCGTGTGTACAATTTAACAAGAGTGAAGAGACTGCTGTTGAATGACATGATGAGCCGTTCATATTTATACATGAGGATAGCAAAACCCTAAAAGAACATCGACGGCGGCGGCAACACTTCTACTGATCCTACACGCACTGGGCCTAAGGTGGAGTGGAGTCCATCCTATAAGCACGGGCTCGGGCCGGCCCCGATAGTCGGGCCTGGTATACGAGGGTGTGTCACGGACCGAGGCTTTTCAAACCCGGGCTATTAATATCTCACTAATCCTCCTATCCTGCCCAGTGCTGCCTATAAGATTTGAATTCTCTTTTGAAATAAATGCCGTAATGGCCTATACACGTTTAAGGCCCGTTTGGTATCGATATCTACATATCAGACATGGGTATTCGTCGTGTCGATATAAACAAAACTTATACCTGAGATTTGTTTAGTTCGAGCTTATTGGGATTAATCTAGGTTATTTTTTTGGGTTTATATTTAGGATGTTTTTAGGGCCTGTTTACTTGCAGGTTGATTTATTTTCGGGTTTATAAATTAAATGAGTTTATATGGGTTTATAATTTATTTTCAGGTTTATTTCTCAATGAGTTTATATATATAAATCATAACAGGTTGTTTACTTGTAGTTTTTTGGGTTTATTTTTGTTCAAAATACACTTATGCCCCTGCAAAAATCGAAGAAAACGACGGGGAATATATAGAGATGAACAAAGAATATCAGGTTGGAAAAACACAAGGCCAAAATCGGGTTTTAAACAAAAATAAATCATCCAAGCAAAAATAATCTTGCTCGGATAAGTTTATTTTTTAGTGGTTTATAAACCCAAATAAACCCATAGAGAATTAAATCAATCTCCAAGTAAACACGCACAAAAATTAAACTAAGAATTTATAAACTAAATGAAACAGAAAATAACTACAAGTAAACAAACCCTTAGTTTGTGCTTAAGGTTATAGTTTTTTTGAAAAATTCCGGTTGGTACCCATGTGTTATGGGTATTCCGAATTTTGCCCAACAGTTTTTTTAAGTTCGGATCGTACCCTTGTATTTTTACAATTTCCGTATTTTTCCCAAACACGTTAAATATGTGAAACGCCACTAAAATCCATTTATCCCAAAGAAAAACAAATTCAAAAGAAAAAAAAAAGAAAAGCAAAATCCAAAGAAAATCAGGTGCCCTCGTCTCTCTCCATTGTTGCACAAGCAACAATCTCCTCTCCAAATTTATACAAGAAATCAAAGGATAAATTTGTTTCATCTACTCCTCTCGAAATTAAAAGAGAAATATTCTCCTACATCTTCTCTTTCTCCATCTTTCAATAGCATAATTACTATTTTCCCTCGTTGACTTCTTTGTTGTGTACTCTCTTCGAAGACGATCTTTGTGCTCACCGCTTCCGTTGGACTGGATCAACTACTTTCCCTCGTTGACTTCTTTGCTGTCGGGATTTTTTGATGTATTTTTTTGTGTTTCTTTTTCTCCTGTTGTTGTTCCTCATGACGATTAGTCCGTCTGCTGATCTTTATCGGCCTTTTGACCCACTAGACGGCGTGTCGTCTAGTGCTTCGAACCGCTTTCCTTTATCAAAAAAATAAATAAAAAATAGCATAATTACTATTCGAGTGGTCAAAAAATACCAATTGCACTACAGATGCGGAATCCGCTTGCACTTTAGGATGGGGCGGAAGCGCATTCGGCATCTGCCATATTTATTTTCCGGGGAAAAAAATAAAAATAAATCTCAGCCGAGACAAACTGAAGAATCAACCCCAATTTAGCCTTGGTTAACATGGCATTATTAGAGTGGATTCGCATTCCGAATGCGTCCCAATTTAGCCTTGGCGCAATCGAAATGTGCATCTGCCTTGTCTTGTTAGCAATTTTTGTCCGCTCATTTAACATCACTCTCCAATAGTCATTTCTCCACTCTCTCATATTGTTATAATCCTCAAAACATCACTAAAACTAATCTTTGTGAAATATCCATAAACTAATTTTCCTTTTATATAACTTAATCCTTAAAAAAAAATTCCTAGCTCACAATCAAAAACTAAAAAAATATGAGTTTAAGAAACCTGTAAAAAAATTTCTTACATACCTAGAGAGTTAAAAGGCCAATTTTAGTAACTAGAGAATCCTTGAATGATAGAATAACACTAATTAAATTGATTATTACATCTCCTACATCAACCCCCAAATTCCATACAAAAAAGTCAATAAAAAGATAGAAAATTCTAAAACAAACCTCTTTGATCTAGAGATAATTTAAGAATAAATGGGTTTTAGGTTATTACTTGTGTTTCTAGGTTTTAAGTTTTTGGTTTTTGGTTCTCTCAGGAGAAAGAAAAAAAAGAAAAAGAAAAGAAGAGAATGAATGATAATTGGAAGACGAAGAAGAGGAGAAATTATCATTCTTTAGAAGAGAGAGAGAGAAATCAAAAGAGAGGATGAATGATAAATTGGAAGACGAAGAAGAGAAGATGCAAGGGCAAAATTTTCTTTCAATTTCAAGAGTAGTAAAGGAGAAACAAATTTCTCTTTAGATTTCTTATGTAAATTTGGTGAGGAGATGCTTGTCAGCTTGTGCAACGATGGAGAAGAGAAGACAAGGGCACCTGCTTTTTCTTTGTAACCCTTTTTAAGTTTTATTTTTCTCTTTTCTTAACCTTTTTTTTTCCAAACAAATGTTAACGGCGTTTCACATGTTTATTAGATTTGGGCAAAACTAGAAAATTATTAAAACATAAGGGTACCAATCGAACTTAAAAAAAACTATTGGATAAAATCCAGAATACCCATCCCACAGGTGTACCAACCGGAATTTTTCTTCTTTTTTTTAGTAAGTTGTGGAAAATATAGGCCCTGTTTGACAAACAGCTTATGCAAGCTTATGGAGCTGAAGGAAGATGAATTTGACACTGTACAACTTTGTATGGTGTTTGGGAGCTATAAACTAAAGGAAGATGAAGGAGATGATCAGAGCTGAAGCTAGATCAAGTAATCACGATTTCCATCAGCTTTTGGGAGTTGATGGAAATTATGTAAGTATTTGTGGAATTGATACCCTTCAATTTTTGGGTTGTAAATTTTTTTATTTTTCCCCAAATTCACTACACTTCGATTATCGAGTGTCAAATTCGCTGAGACTACGTCTGAATTAGATGTAGTAATAACAAGTACGTAAGCCAAAGAAGGAAAAGAAAGAGTAAGGGAGAGAAAATCATGTTTTAGAAGGTTTTTGGTTGTCAAAAAGCAAAGTAACAAGTAAGTAAAGATATAAAGATGAAAAGGGAATAAATGAGGAAAATATCTTAAGGAGACAAGTACTCCCACCATAATGAATCAATGTATAACCATGTATATGAATATTAAGAATTTCAATCAGTGGACATGTGGGTAACCATCAATAATAACCTTTACCATAGACAAAAAAAAGACTGTATAACTGGCTTGAGTGCTTTCGCAATTGTATCAAGCATAAGAAAAATCCTTTAAACATTTAGAAATCTAGAAAAGACCATGAACAACCTCGCTTTTTGCAAAAGTGCTAGAAAAGGTACAAAGACTGGTGGTTCTACAATAGTCATAAATCCTCAAGTATAAAAACACACATTTTTACTAAAACCCAGGTTCAATCTCAGAAAGTTCAATAAAATCATCATGCTCTTGCAGTATACAAATATCTATTTCAAATACTATAAAAAAACGCCACTTCTTTCGAAGGTAAATCAAGAGAATAAAAGCAAGCGCTTTAAGATCAAAATAAAACCTTGGTGATATCCATTCATCGATTCATACACATAATTATCGATCAACACATCATAGGGCTCAAACGAGCCCTTGGATCATAAGAAGATTAGCCATACATGGATAGAGAATAAAAGAAATGATTAAAAAAACTTGCATAAAACTCAAACTTGAAAAGTGAAACAAAGGAAAAGTAAAATGCAACAAAGGAAAGCTAACTTCTACTATGGTTCAAGCAAGACCCGCCGTCCTCTAACCTAAGAAAATTCATGATATATGTAGGCCAAAACCGACCTAAATAAGATAAGAATAAACCCAACACGCAATGGATAATTGGGTTAATTCTCGTAAAATAACAGCGTAGGTGAAACGGTGATGACATGGTTACAAAACGGGCATGACACAGCCAAATTGTCCGTGCGGCCGTGCCAATGAATCACCTTCGGTGCTTTTTTTTGATAACGGAAAGCGGTTAGGGTGGTCTATCTCCTCGAGGTATTCCATCCTAAAGCATCTTTTCGGATAAGAACACGAAGTTCGGGATCATCAGAAAAATTAGTGTTGGGTTTCGAAATTCCCAGATGGGTCAGTCTGTCGGCAACACAGTTAATTTCTCTAAAGACATGCTTGATCCATACTTCATCAAAAAAGAACAGATCTAGTCTGGAATCGGATAATATCATCGCGACTTCCCACGGGCAGCTCCAACAACCCTGGAGTGCCTTGATAACACAAAGATTATCACCCTCAATTTTAATCTTTTTTATCTGAAGTCTAATAGCTTCTTGTAACCCAACTTTTAGGGCATAAGCCTCAACTTTTAAGACTGAATTAAAATTATTTTTCTTCGCATCAAGGCTGATAACTTCTCCATTGTGGTTTCGAATCACAAAACCAATAGAGGTTATACCTTAGCCTAATTTTGAGCCATCAAAATTAAGTTTGTGGAATCCAAGAGTTGGTTTCTCCCACATTATATTTTGTTTTTTTTTCCCTTGGATTGAAGTCGGTGACCTTTTGTTTTGTTTTAATATCGTAATCATCCTCGTCAATAATTTTTGTTTTCCAGTTGTTTATTTGGTTTTTGATAAACATGATTATGTTATCCAAAGATCTCAACGGTTCGTTCTGGAAGATAATTTTGTTTCTAAAAAACCATATGCTTAAATATTTGCAAGACAAGAGAACTTGTTGTGTCCCAAATAATTTTTTAAGTCTTGGAGAATCTCATGGGTTTTTTTGTCACAACCAATGTCGAAGACTACATTTCTTATTTCCTCCAAAGACAGGTGTTTCGTTAGTTTCTTGTTATCCTCGAAGCTAACTTTTTTCTTTATGAGTTGTAATTTATTTTCCAATAGAGCTTGGTCAAGTGGAGTTTTCGAGAATTTTCTCACAAAGTCCCTTTTGACCTCCAATCAAATTTCTAATTCAGAAGTAAGGGTCGAGCCATTGGAGGTTATTAGTTCCTTTATGTTTTTTCGGTTTCTTCTACCAGTTGCAATTCGATGAAAATATTTAGAATTTGTATCCATATCTTTAATATGTTTGATTTTTGATCTTTGTCTCCAATATCTTTGGTGAAAGGATAACAATCTATATTTGTTTGGTGAGAAGATTTATTTGAGTGGTTTCAGCCCTTTGGTTTACCATATTCAAACCATTTGCTTGGATTTTCCTCCATTCTCTTGCCTTTAATTTGAGTAGCTGAGTTTTTTTGTAAGTTTAAATATTTCATTTCCAACAAAATTTGCTCGCCAAGTTTGTTTTACAACATTCTCAAAAGATTTCCGTTTAGTCCACATCATATTGAATTTGTTCAACGCCCAGTGAACCACCTGCTTGTTAATTTGGGATATGTAACGTTCCTTGTAACTTTCCTTTTTTTGGCATCATTGAAAAGAATAAAAAACTTAAGATAATATTAATCAAGGCGAGCAGACAAGTAACAAACATTCACTAAGTATGAAAATAGTAAAAATGTATCAAATCACAACACATAAGACAAAAAATCTGTTATCATTAACTAACTAGTGAGTTATCAACAAATGTGAGAGAAGATGTGTGAAATGGACATTTGCCAACAAGATATTCTTGAATATTTGCAGCAGAATGAGCTGAACCTTTGATTCGAATCACATTGTCAATTCAATAGAGATCCCTTTGGATCCTTTGTACCAATCTGGTATGACTGTAATCTTAAAACGAAATTCTCTGAGATGGCCTTTTTCCTTGCAGTATTAAAACTGCCTATCCAGTCTTTCCTTTCTAAAATATCCCCTTCTACTTCCTCTTGCTTGTCTAAATAGAACTGGACGTTCGACACCTAAAATCTCACGAGTAATGCTGGGAGCAGTAAAGAAACACTCTGTTGATGGTCGGTAAAGTGTCATGAGCTAGTATATTGCAGCGGATGTGATCAAACTCATCACGAAGTAAATCTAGAAGTAGAAGTAAAATGGCAAAGTTTTGAAAAATATGCAGAAAAATGTTATGTTATGTATTTATTCCTGTTTATGTATCGGATGCATCATCGAACTTCATAAACGAGGTCTTCAGGAACCAAGAGAAAACGACATCGTTTTCACTGATCGGATGCTTGGTTCAGCCAACGCATAGTTTCATATCTCTCTCAAGGCGTCCCGTTAAATTGAGCCGCAGGCGAATCCACCCTCGTCCGCTGCAGTTTATCCGGCCAATGTTGCAGGTGTTTCTGCTACTCCTTGCCCTAGAATTTTCATGAATTGTATAGGCTCTGTCGTGTATTTTGATCAGTGACTCGTCTATATTTGTGTTCATCACTGATCTTATGTTTGATTAGTTTTTGGTTTTCACTCATCGGGTTAATTTGTGAATTTGAGATAGGATTCGATGGTGTAGGATTAGATAGGGCATAATTTTGACAAGAGGAGAAACATAAGATATGATTTAGGATCAAATTGACTCTTTTTTCTGAAATTGCCACCTTAAGACGGCTGGAATTTGATTTGAGTAAGATAATCATGAGAATCTGTACTAAACATCAACAAAAAGCAAAAAAAAGAAGATTGAGATTGAGTTGTAATATTCAGTAATTTAATGGAAAGGAAGGGTTTTAGAAGGACTCATTTCTGAATATGAGTATTGAGAAAATCACCAATTGATTGAGTCGTAGTATAGCTGATAATCTTTGAGTACTCACAAAGACTTTCTGTATGATTTAGTAAAGGCTTATCTTTCCATGGCTATCATACACAGTCTTTGTATTTCTTCAGATTCAAGGAGAGAATATTGGTAGATGCTGGAAAATGAACTTGTACAATAACTGCCTATTGCAGCTGCTCTTATTTGTGATACATCCAACATTATGAGTCTTCTTTGAGGTTATGTCAAATTTAATACTAACCAGTAACCAGTGAATGACAAGTCCTGTGTTATGATATATGACTGATTGCTATTGGCTTGTCCTTTTATTGCATTGTGAAAATGCTAGTAGTTCTTAATCAGCTTCTTCTTAGTCTTCAATTTACATTGTTCTTGAACACTGACTTTCACAGTTTTAAGGGATTGTTTGCTGTTTGCAAGGTGTTCTGGCTTTCATCAATTATCAATTTGAAGTACAGCCATTGATCTCATTAAGGTGTAAGTTGTAAGAAGGATATCACTTATCAGGGCTTCTGAGTTCTGAACACCCTATTGATGAGAAAGGGCTTAATTGAAATTTAAAGTTGATCTGTTTTTAATTGTCATCAGCTACTTAATTTTGTTAACATCTCACGTTTTCATAGTTAACCATTTCAGCAATAAGTATGCAAAAGAATTCACTGTAAACACAAAATTTTCATTGCTCATAATTATTGACCCTTTTTCTTTATAAGAGAAACTATTGATCCTCTGATACATGCACTTGATGTTTCATTCTTTTTCAGAGCAATCTCCTTACTTTGCTTTGAGTAGACATGTACTAGATACTACTTGTCTATATGATAATGATGCCATAGATCAATAAATTGTCTACACGTCTTCATTACTTGAACTCCATCTCTTGTATGCTTTTATTCTCTTTTTTCTTCCTGTGTTTGCCATAATAGTTTGCTTTGAAAGCAAAATTTGCATAAACTTAGAGATTACAACTGTGAACTAAATAGGAAGACAGTCAAAGAAATGGGTAGTGTTTGAAATAGAGAGTCTGAAACAAAGGTAATGATAGTCGGAGGCTGTGAGTTAGTGAATTCTGAAGTAAGTTAGCACTTTTGTTTTGTGCTTGGTGGACAAAACACTAAAAGCTGCAGAAAAAGAGATGCAAACAAGATGAAGATACCACTGGCAGCCCATGTTTGAGAGACCACTTCCTGTTGCTTCCAGGCTTGAGAACTAATCATATTGACACTAGAATTTTGTCTTGTAAGGAATCTTTAACACCATCCCTCATCATATTTTTTCGTTTCCTAAAAACAAATCACTCATGAATTGGCGTGTTGTCTTTATCCTAGTTACTCAGATCCCAAACGGCCCCTTAACCTAGAATGTCATCTCCTAGTATTTCCACCATCTGTTTCTTCCTTGTTTGAAATTTCAGAATTTTACCAAAATCTGCTGCACTTTAGTATTCATGTCAAATATATCAAGTATGAGGTGAACCTAAATGTTGTTCCTTCTCTGTAACGCAGATGGTAATGATAGTTTGTTTAAAAAAGATTAGTATAACGCTGGTTAGATATAATTGGAAGGTTGGAATTGCGTAAATAGTTTATTAATTGTAGTGAGGAAGTTGGCAACCCCATGGCATGAATTTCCGGCTAAGGGACAAAAAGCATGACATCCGGTTGGAAGGACTGTTCAAACACTACCCACAAAGTGAACCCTTCTTTTCCTTTCTTAATCAAACAAAACACCTATGCATTTTTATACCATTTTGTATTCACCCTATTTTGCTCAAAACACTTAGCATTCAAAATATGAAAAAATGAAAAATAGCTTTCAAAGGTGAAAGTAGAATCAGACAAAAGCTTGTGAAGCAGGAGAGACAGAAATTAAAAAGAAAAGGTTAGGGGGAGACCCAGGAATCTTACAGTGGGTTTTTACTGCACAAAACCACTCTTTATTCATGATTGTTTCACACTCATAATGATTAGTCATTTACTAGAACAAGTAGACCGCACCCACCCTCCACCTGTCTATCGCCAACACCAACACCAACTCAGTAATGCCAACAAGATATGATTAAACCCAGGAAATATAAATTACCCTCATTAATATAATACTCAAAGTGAAAACAAAAAGATTTGGGGTATTTGACTTCTACACCTTTGTCCTTACAAAATTACAAGAACCTTCCATTCTTTTTTCCCTTCTTTCTGCCTTGTGTTTTTTTCTGTACCATCCTTTCATCAAACTCGTGATTTCTTTTATTTACTAAATTAGGAGACATGGAAAGGACATCAAACCCATCTCTTTTGCAATTACAACAATTACTAAATAAAACGATGATTCAAACTGAAATAAAATAGATAAATATATATTTATATGCTCTTGTTCTTCTTTCTTTTTACTGGTATGTGCTCCATTAGAGTGGAATTTGAAAATAGATGGAGCCCTCGAGAAGGAAATTAAGGAATATAGAAAAAAGAAGAAGAGGGGTTCAAGGAGAAAAGGAAATACAACCAACCCAACAACTATCTTTTTCTTTAATTTTTTTTTAAAATAAATAATTTTGCAGCATCTTCTTCTACTCTGTATTTCTTCTGCTAAAACTGTGTGTTGAGGTAGTAGTAGTTGTTGCTGTTACTGTGTCTCTCTTCCTACCTGTGGCTGCAAAAATCCAAGAGTCTTTTCCTGGCTTCAACAATCTCATCAAAGAAATCATCAAGTTGAGCAATAATATTATCACTTCCAGATCTCAGCATCCCAAAACACCCTTTCACATTCTCAACGCTTTCCCTAATTCCATTCTCAGATTCCCATTCCATTATCCCACCACCACTCGCTTTTCTCTCAAGCTCACCTCTAAGCTCATCAATGACTACCTTTGACCTTCTGAACTCATACATCAAAACTCCTCCATTCATTTCCTCTTCTTGACTCAATTCTGCTGCTACCCTTTGCTGTAATCTCGCCGTTGATACCATAAATGTTGACCCGAATATCACATACCCTTCATATCCTCCTCCTCTTAAGAAATTTGATTCCGGCCAACAATACACCAAACCATTTACTAATATCATCAATAGAAGAGAGCTCACATTTCTCATCGCGTATAATACTCCTCTAAATCCGTAAAATCCGTTTAGCTTTGATTCTATTGATACTTTCTCATCAAATCTCAAGCAGAGACCCTGTATCCTTGTCTCTACTAATCCCCTGTTTTCCCCTTCAACTCCTATTGATTGTCTGTGGCATCCTGATATTGCCCTTATCAACTGTTTAAGAAAGAAAAATTATATGAAATATTGAATTTCAGATGAGGATCGGATGGATATGTTATTTTATATTATTATTATTTACCTGTCTGCAGAGCTGAGGGGTGATGTGTCTATGGCCATCGAGGGCAGAGGTGATGTTAAGGCCTGATGTGTAGTAATTCTCCATGGATGAGATTCCAGTTTTGAGGACATGACAGGCCTCCCAAAGCTTAGAGCTTTCGTCCATGTATTCATCAAGCCATTTCTCACCAACCGGAAGGTGAAGCTTTTGGACAAGGAGGGTTAATTGGGAATGGAATGATCTGAGAAGCTGAAGAGCTCTTTGTAAAAATTGAATGGACATGAAATTAGTTGACAGAAATACCCTTTCAAGATCATCAATTCCTCTTGTGAGAAATGAGTAGAAGCCATTGACAGAGTTGGTGGATGAAGGATCCATTAATGAAAGAGGGATTGAATATTGGAAAGGGAAGAGGGAAGAATAAGAAGAGGAGGAAAAGGGGTTTATAAAGAGGTGTTATTTAAAATTCAAGTGAAGGTAGAAGAAGAAGATGATGGGGAATATCTTAGAAGCTCAGGTTTCTAAGGTTGAAAAGGATTGTTGGGGGCAATGATGGGTGTTTCCTATACAGGGGAAAGGATGATTGGTAATCTGCCATTTTCATTGTTATATGGGCTTAAATTTTTAATTTTTTTTTTTACAAAGCAAAAAAAGAAGAAGAAGAAGAGATTGCATTTAAACAGGAAGGTAAACGCCTAAAAATTCAGATAAACAAATATCGAAACTGTAAAGTGATTGGAGAGAGAGATGATTGAATGAAAATCTCATGAAAATTGCAAGCAAGCATGAAAATCTCATGACCTCCTTTCCAACTAGCCTCTTCCTTGCCTAATTGCTACTTAAAACTATCATTTACTTACAACAATCATTACAAAACTCAAATATTTTTAGGATATTTTCAAGAATCAATTTCACTAGTTACCATCAATATGTTGCAGAGGCAGCTGGTTTGTAGTTGTACACAAAAATTTCATTCCTTTTCTTTTCAACATTCAATTACAAGGCTCTCCTTTTATTAAGAAACAAAAACTATAATAATTATGTGGGGGAAAAGAGTGATTTAAAGAAAAAGCTAATCTTGGTGGGTTATCAAAGGTGTATGATCTAACATTGATGTCATTGGCTACTAAAAGGTTTGACTGAATTGACTGAGATTAGAATTAGCCATTGCCCTAAGTTCCAAATATTGAGATCTTTGGGGTCCCCATCCTTTTGTTTCTCAACAAAGAAGCGGAGTTTGCTCCTTCATATCTCCATGGGAAGTTGTGGTGTTCATTCTCTTATGTTGTGTGTTTTAATGACATAATGAGGTTCTTTGTATTTGTGGGCATTGGGGGTTGGAGCTTAACCTTTGGGACCAGTAGTCACCAACCAATGTTAATGTAATTTTGTTAAGAGAGGGTTGCTCGTGGGTTTTTGGAAAATGGGACACTTAAGAGTATGTTGGTCTTTTTAGATTTCATTGGTAACTACACTCTAACCTTCCAACTATTCCTTTTCTTATGCAATTAATCTATCATCTCCAAATATTTTAGTGTCATGGTCAAGTGTTTTCAATCTATAACTCGATCAATGTGTATATCACTATAATCCAATATAATTCACCTCGAAAAAATCTTTAAATCTTAGATATATCAAACCTTCTAGTAGGATTGACCACCTTTACAATATGTTTAACTAGAAACCTACTAGCTAATTTTAGTATCGTTACTTTAAATTTAAAGTTGTATCAAATCCTGACTATTATTCACATTTATGGGACTTATGTTCTATACTTATGACACATGTTATATACCGCAACGAGAATTCGAAATTAGGGTTGTTGTTCAAGCCAAATAAGTTGTGTTTTGATATGGTCGTATTAGGGTGGTTTCGGTAACACAAGATTTTTTTGTGGTTGAAGCTCTTTGGTTTTTTCGGTAGTTGATTGTGTAATTTTTTTGAAGGGGTTTGTAAAATATGAAAATCTAACGAAAAATCTAATTTGTTTGTGTTAAAAGTAGAATTTATGGTAGATTTACCAAAAAAATCATTAAAGAAAAAAATGTACAATGTTTAAAAAAATGTTTTTTTTAAGACAAAGTTGTAAATAATTTTGATAGTATACTAAAAAAGCTATCCTTCTTAACTTTTCATAACTACACCAAAAACCTACACAATGTAACACCCCGAATCCGTAGGATTCGGAGTGTTACTGGGCTAGGATCTCACAATGGATCTTGGCCCCAGCTTGACAACAACTTCACTGAATTTTACAACAAGGCACCAATAGATTAAAATAAAACATAAAAACTGATATATATATATATATACATATCAAAAAGGTGATACAAGATACTGCTGTGTACAAAGTCAAACTGAAATCCGTACAATAATGATAATCTCAAAAACCCCACGAATATGCCCCGTGTACGGAACCCTCAACAGATCACCCATCCGGATCACTCCGCAGCTCTCCTAACCTGCAAAGGATCTACAACACGGTATGAAACCGTTAGCTAACTATACACATATATAAGAAGATGCTAAAGCACAAACACACCTCAGAAATGATAAACACTTCAGCATGATATCAAACATTTATCCGGTTTATTATCTTTAATAAGTTGAATCATTCAATCGTATAAATAGATATATATGAAGATAGGTGACACGAGGAATATAATCCCCGCCTCTGCGTACTCTAACCAGCTGGGGTAGTATCAGCACACCTCCCGTGTACCCTGTGGGAATGGTGAGGGGCCTTCCTTTATACCAGATCTGACCTAACTACAAAGAACCTCCCAGACTCCACTACGGGATGAAAGGGAAAGGTTATCACAACCACTACAATGGGCGGTCAATATAACATAGGTCGGTGACCAAATAATAACACATGCTATAAAACACATAATACACACCACTCAAGCATACATCCAATATAAGGATAGTAGCTAAGTAAGTCCTATGGACTTACCTCGATCTCACAAGTAACTCAAGTACGATCCACTCTCAGAAACGTTCACTCCAAACTGGAGGACAACACAGCCTATACAAGACACACATATATATATCACAATCCTATCACACAAAGGGTCACACCTAGACCCAAGGGATCCATAAGGGATCATATCCAACTCATAACTTCAAGGCCGTAACCGGCATATCTATATCATACTCATCATAAACCGATACCTAGCATGATACTAGTTCCCTCATACTAGAAAGGAAAGGAACTACCTAACTATAGGTAGCCCGGGACAAAACGCACCTGCGTGATCTAAGGACGCAGGGGCGGAATACAGGCAACCGCAGGCGTGGTGACGCTCAGCCGCGGGGGCGGTGACAAGGATTGCTGGCAACGTAGGCACAACGCTGACACGGCGCAGGCGCTGCGGCACGTCTTCCGCAAGGGCGGTGACTTTTGGCTGCGGGGGCGGCGACAGTGCAGAATGAAACCTCGCGGCTTCTCTTTGGTTCTTCACGTGATCAACTCACGTCTACTCTCTTCCATAGTCACATACATACACACACATTCATATTCCAACATCACTCTATGATTCATTCATCTAATCCTAAGCTAAGGAAGGAAGAACAAGAAAGAAGGAAAGAAAGGAGAAGCGAGATGCTCACCTCGACTGCTGAATCACCCAAGGGAAGCACAACACACTCCCAGCTGGCATCACAAGCTCAAAAAACATACATAGGAACAATCTCAGCAAAGCCACACCACAACTCCTTTGCAAACATTAAGAGAACTCACACACAAGATAAAGGAGATGAAGGAGAAACAAGAAGGACGTAAGGCTGGGGAAAGGAATGGAAACCCTTGCTCACGAGCCCCAGAAGAGGCTTAAGAAGAAAGGAAAGGAGAAGGTAAAGCATGGTCAAAGAGTCAACAAAACCGGCTGCAGCCGCCGGAAACTACAGGGGCGGTTCCTTGAGCCGCAGGGGCGGGAACCCGTAAGGGCGGCGGTCAAGCCCGCGGGTGCGGAAAGGCCAATCTCGGGCCAAAGCCAATCTTGGCTATGGTCCGATCTCGGTCCGAAAGGAAAGGGCTCTAACATCTCACCCCCCTAAAAACAAGTTTCGTCCCGAAACTTGCAAGATCCTAAAACCACTCGGATTCAGAAGCCGAGGTAACACTCTCTATAACCTCAAACATA
Organism: Fagopyrum tataricum; assembly: GCA_002319775.1. NCBI lineage: Eukaryota > Viridiplantae > Streptophyta > Magnoliopsida > Caryophyllales > Polygonaceae > Fagopyrum > Fagopyrum tataricum. The sequence continues at coordinate 40,310,521 of CM008280.1, read as the reverse complement.
AGCATGGAGGAAATCATCAACTCCAGCTGCAATCTATACTATCCAGTGCCTAGAGAAACCATCTCTAGCCAACTATAAACACATCACAAGGCATAGAGGGAGCACATCTCTAGCCGTATCATAACTATAACAAAAGGCATGGAGGGAGAACATCTCCAGCACTACTATGTCCATCAAAATAGCATGGAGGTAAGAACCATCTCCAGCTAAACCTAAGCGTATCACAATAGCATGGAGGAAAAAACCATCTCCAGCTATAAATAGGAAATCATACTAGCATAACAGGATCTAATAAGATCATAAACACATCAAAGCTAGCATGAAATAAACACATCATAACATATAAGCAGATAAGACTCACCAAGCTAGTACTAAGATCTACTCGGTGATCCTACTGGTGCATCTAACTCAGCATAGAACTCTGGATAGTTCCTCAGGATACTATCCACAGTCTCCCATGTAGCCTCCTCGGGTCCTCGTCTCGACCACTGTATCCTAAGCATAGGTATGTCCTTCGAACGCAGGCGTCTCATACCTCGTTCTAGGACTGCAATTGGATGCTCAACAAAAGTGTGGTCCGGCTCAACCACCAAATCCTCACAACTCACGATGTGTCTCGGATCTGGTATATACTCCCTCAGCCAAGACACGTGAAACACAGGGTGAACACCCTCTAATCTCGGAGGCAAGGCTAATCTGTAAGCTGCGTTCCCAACTCGATCCAGAATCTCGAACGGTCCGACATATCGGGGACTCAATTTCCTCTTAATGCCAAAACGCCTAACACCTCGTGTCGGGGACACTCTCAGCCACACATGGGCTCCAACTCTGAACTCTAGAGGTCTACGCCTCCTGTCAGCATAAGACTTTTGACGGCTCTGTGCAGTCAGCATATACTCTTTGATCAATGCTACCCGAGCTATATCATCCTGAATCTGATAAGGTGCTAAACCACTGACACAGCTCTGCTCATCCCAGCATAACGGGGTACGACATCTCTGTCCATACAGTGCCTCATATGGGGCCATCCCAATAGATGCATGCCAGCTATTGTTGTAGGAGAGCTCAACAAGTGGGAGATGATCTGTCCACACTTGCCCCCAATCCAACACACAAGCTCGCAACATATCCTCCAGCGTCTGAATGGTCCTCTCTGACTGACCATCTGTCTGAGGATGGAACGCAGTCGTGAAGTGTAAACTCGTCCCCAGGGCAGTCTGAATCTGCTGCCAGAATCTCCCTGATAGGAATGAAACGTGCCGTCTTCGTCAATCTGTCTACTATAACCCAGATGCATCAAAACTCCGGCTCAGCCTCAGTCCGGTCACAAAATCCATGGTTCCTCCCACTTCCTCTGTGGAACAGGAAGGGAATGGAGCTCACCTCCAGGTCGGAAATGCTCGATCTTGACCTGCTGGCAGGTCGCACACTGAGACACTGAGACAAATCTGGCTACATCGGGCCTTCAGCCCTCCCCACCAATAATACGT
>CM008280.1:40274424-40299031 GCA_002319775.1 Fagopyrum tataricum | reverse complement strand
AAGTGGTCCTTTCTAGTTATGTTCAACTTACCGATGCCAAACCCTCCATCCGGTTTGAGTCTTACTTGGCACCATTTCTCCATGTTGGTTCTCCACCATGGTGATTCCTCCTTTTTCGGAACAACTTGGTTGGACTAACCCATTTGCTATCCGAGATCGGAAAGATCATGTCCGCTTGAAGGAGCTTCAAAACCTCCTTTTTCACTACATCCATCATAGCGTTGAGCCGCCTTTGAGGTTGCCTTGAAGGTTTTGCATCTTCCTCAAGGAGGATCCGGTGCATGCAAGTGAGGGGACTAATCCCTTTTATCTCTGCTATAGTCCACCCAAGGGCCGTCTTGTGCTCTTTTAGCATTTCCACCAACTTCTCTTCTTGTTGTGGTGACAACTTGCTAGACACAATTACGGGCAATGTGTCATTGTCGCCAAGGAATGCATATTTGAGATGTTGGGGGAGTTTCTTTAGTTCTATCTCCGGGGCCTGCACAATAGATGGAACAAGCTTCTCGCTTGGGGTTAGTAGAGTGGGCTCAATGGCCAAAGGTGTGATGGGGAGCCTTGTGTGGCTATCCACTTGGGCTAGAACATCCTGCATATTAGAGGTCAAAGCATATTCCGATTTATGAGCATCAATGTCATTTTCAATTATGCTTTTTAGTTCATCAAAATCAGAAATGTTAAACACATCTTGCACAATTGGTTCAATTATGTCAATGGAACATAGAGAATGGTCATCAATGGGGTGTTTCATGGCATCATATATGTTAAATTCAATAACTTCACCATCAAATTCCATGCTCAATTTCCCACTTACATAATCTATTTTTGTTTTAGCCGTTTTCAAGAAAGGTCTTCCTAACAAGATGGGTGCGGCATGCATATCATGTTCCATGTCTAAAACAAAGAAATCTGCCGGAAAAATCAAGTTGTCAACCATTACAAAGACATCTTCAATTATTCCCTTAGGATACACATTAGACCTATCGGCTAGTTGGACGACAATTCGAGTTTCATGGAGTGATCCAAGACCAAGTGATTGATAGACAGAATATGGAAGTACGTTTATTGATGCATTTAAGTCTAGCATGGCTTTATCGAAACGAGTTTCTCCTATGACACAAGGGATACTTACCATGCCGGGATCACTACATTTCTTGGGCATCCTTTGTTGGAAAACCGCGGAGACATGCTCACTCACTTGGACTTTTTGTTTCCCCTTCAGCTTCTGGTTTCTCTTGACCGTGCAGAGTTCCTTCAAAAATCGAGCATATTTAGGAATACTCTTCACAAGTTTCAAGAGTGGGATGTTTACCTCACATTTGGAAAAGGTCTCAAAGAGATCCTTATCCTCGATCACCCTTCGCTCCCTGAATGCTTCAAGAAAGGGGGTCGGTGGTTTCTCAGCATATAGTGGTGGGAAATTTGGACGGATGTAAGAATCCTCCTCCAAGGAACTCTTTAACGTCTTAACCGTAGGCGCGGGTTCATCCAGCCGCAGGGGCGGCGGCTCAGGGGAAGAAACCGCAGGGGTGGTGTCATCCTGCCGCGGGGCGGGTTATCCTGCCGCGGGGGCAGATTATCCTGCCGCGGGGGCGGGTTATCCTGCCGCGGGGGCGGATAAGCGTCAGAGGACGTTTCCTTCGGAACCAAAGCTGGCTTTGGCTGCACTTGCCTTCCACTTCTTAATGTTAGAGCACTAACATTCTCCTTGGGGTTCACGACGGTCTGGGAGGGCAGGTTCCCCGAGGATCGAGCTTCGATCCTTGTGATGGCTTCCGCCATTTGTCCAACCTGTTTCTCCAGATTTTTGATGCTAGATTCTGTGGTTTGGACATGAGTAGCAAAGTGTTTAGTCAAAACATGTAACATATCATCAGTGGATTGGGACTTACCTTGGCGGGGCTGTTGTTGTTGTTGGTTTTGTTGATCCCTCCACCGGTAGTTTTGTTGATCACGCCAACCCGGGATGAAATTTTGAGCATATGGGTTGTCCCGTTGGCGTTGTTGTTGTTGTTGACCATTCCCGATAGCATTCACCTTAGCAGCTTCCTCTTGAACTTGTGGGCACAAGTCCGTGGGGTGGAAAGGATCGGCACATACTCCACAAGCCTTGAGTTGTTGTGGAGTTCCCATCAAGGTGAGCCTCTTCACCATCTCCTTTAGTTCCGCAATCTCTTGCACAAGTTCCGGACGGCTGGGGTTGATGGCATGAACTCCTTTTTTGGTAGAGGATCTACCAAAGTTCCTCGTTCCTTCCGCCATTTCTTGCATCTTTTCCATAGCAATCTCGGGAGTGGAGTTTAGAATGTTGCCTCCACAAGCGGCATCCACGATCCTTCTTTTGTTGTCCAAGAGCCCGTTGTACAAGTACAACACAAGGTCTTGGGTGGAGTACCCGTGGAAGGGACAACTCGATCTCAACTTAGCAAATCTCTCAAAGTACTCATAAAGAGTTTCATCCGCTTCTTGCTCGATGTTGCTTATTGCCTTCTTCAAGCTGTTGGCCTTCTTGGCTGGAAAGTATTTCTCCAAGAAGGCTTTGTGGAGGTTCTCCCAAGTATCGATACTACCGGATGGAAGGTGGTAGTACCAATCATCCGCCGCATCCTTGAGAGTAAAGCCGAATGCTCTCATCTTGATTTGCTCTTCGGTCACGTTTGCCGGCTTCATGCTCATGCAAACGGTATGAAACTTCCCCAAGTGCTTGATGAGATCTTCTCCGCTCAGCCCATGAAAGGAAGGTAGCAAATGGATCAAGCCCGGCTTGAGCTCGAAGTTGACCCCTTCTTCAATTGCCGGTATGGTTACTGCAAGGGGGTGTTGAGTCAAATCCGGCTGCGTGAGTTGTCGGAGTGTGCGGTTCGCCATTGTTTCTTCGTTCCGACTTTGTCTTCTTTGCCGATGGTATGTCCTCTCGATTTCTGGATCAAAAGGGACAAGTTCTATGTTAGTAGCACGGGTTTGAACCATGAAAATGGTCCAAACCAATAATCAATAATCAAAAATAACAAAAACAAAAATTAAACTCCCCGGCAACGGCGCCAAATTTGACAAGCGTATTTCCTAAGGTCGTTATTATAAACTTATCAAGTTAAATCCGAACTTAATACTAACCAATGTATAGTGATTAAGTAAGGGTCGAACCCAAGGGAGTTTATCGAGTTTTTATTATTTTAAATATTGATTTGGTAACAAATTGGGGGGGGGGATTTGGATTGAAATAAAACAAGACAAATACACTTATAAAGTTGGTGAAAAGTTGATTTAAAGAACTACACTAGGTTGGATCTTAGCATACACACTACTTAGTTGATTCTTTTTATAAGTTGTTCACCGATGTTCTCATCTCGATCGTAGATATGTGTTAAGCCAACCGGCATTAACATTATTAATCCGTAAACCTACAAGATTAAACCACAAGTTAGCATTCTAATAAAAATAAAGAGATATAAAGAAGAAAAAAACAACCCGTTAAATCTTTCTTTATAGTTATTTCCTTTCCCTTAGATAATCGCAACTAGTTTTTACCTATGGGTTTGCTACTAGATTAAGGACCCGAACCCGTAATCAATTAATCCTAGCATTTTACATGAATTAGTACACTTAAGGTGATCAATCTAAGTGGATAAAAACATGCAAACATAAGTTAAAGAACAAGGAAAATAACACAAAGGATAATGAACTTGAACTTATATTAGAAGAACTTACAACCAAATAGTAATGTAGCTTCAATCAACCCAATGTAGTCAAGGGAGCTTAGAAACTCATTACAAAAGACACTAGAAAATAGAGGTTTTTGGGTGGAAAATGAGATGAAAATAGCTATAGCCAAGGGCTCTATTTATACTACAAAATGCATTAAAAAGGAGTAAATAGGCTGTGCAAACAGCCACCATTAAGAATGGATTAAAGTCTGTGCAAACAGCCACACTTAAGGCCTCAAAGCCGACGAAAACAGCCGAGTAAAGTCCTCTGACGCTAACCCGCACCCGCGGCCAAGGGAGCCGCAGGCGCGGTTTAGGCAAAAACGTTCCATCTTCTTCTTGGCCGCAGGGGCGGCTCGTCGCACCCGCGGGGACGGGTTCTTCAATGCTCTTTGAAACGTCTGACTCTTTAACTTCGGGCATTTCTGGTGAAGATCCGCAGGCGCGGCCCAGAGTCATCGCGGGGGCGGTGACACTGGATTCTTCGTCAAGCGCCGTCTTCGCTTCTTCAGGATGGGTCACAGCAGGGGCGGCCAAAGGCGGCCGCGGGGGCGGTGACAGGCTCTTCTTGGCCGCGGGCGAAGGTGCTGGCCGCGGCGCTTGTCGTGGGTCTTCAGGGTTGTCACCGCAGGGGCGGCCAGAGGCGGCCGCGGGGGCGGTGACATTCTTCGTTCGGCGCAGGTGATGCCGCTGGCTGCGGCGCTCGGAAAGGGTGTCACCGCAGGCGCGGTGACACTTCTCCGCCTTTAACCTTGTTAAAATGCACCCATCTCCTCCTCGATTCGCATCTTTAGTTGTCCACGCGTCTTCTCGAAGAACTTAAATTTTTTATCTCCATTGTTCTCGTCGTACGTAGTCCTCAAACACGGTAGCTCCAATGGACGCTCCCTTGGTCCTGGCAGATGGAGAACTCTGCGCCCGGACCTCCCAACGGTCCTATCCCCAGCCTCGGGAATGATGCTCTCGGCGACGTCCTCTACGGAAACCTCAACTGCTGGTGGATCCCCAAGTGGCGGGTCCGCAATGGGGATACATCCCCGGCCTCTCGCGCCTGGAGGTCTTCATACTCGTCCCTGTCTCGGGACGGTAGGAGAAAGAGGGGGTCTACCCCTGGCGGGTCCTACGTAAGCGGTAGCTCTTGTACGTGTTATCTAATAGCGTATGGCGTTTACTTATGTATAAATACATAGATAATACTTACGATCTCGGTATGATTAAACTTCTAAAAGCATAAAGGTAAACATGATCACAATACACATCCAAGGCATACAAGCCCAAAACATCCTAAGGTCGCATACATAGCTAGGTACATACAATATCCACAAACATCCTAAGGTCATACATATATATATAACTATGTAATAATATAAGTACATACTTCTAATCCAGAGATCTATGTCGCCGAGGTTTGCGGAAGGAGTGGTGGTCTCGTAAATTCTAACCCAAACCCGACTCATGCACATGATTTTGAAAACGAAAAGTCAGAACCCGTGTGGGTTCTGTTTACCCCTCATTCGGCCTTTAAAAAGATTGTGAGTGCCATTGTTGTCAACTTAGGGCTCTGATACCACTTTTATAACACCCCAAATCCGCGGGACTCGGGATGCTACGGGCGAGACCTCACAATGGGTCCCGACCCTTAGCTTGACAACTATTTCACCGGACCTTTCCAACAAGGCACAAATAAAGGCAAAACTCAAAACATTTTTAATGCATGCGAAACCGAAATGTAACGAATACAAAGTGGAAACTCAGTCGAGTCCTCAAAACACATAACTCCAAGAAGAAACCCAACCATACAACATAAACCTACAACGAAACACAACCCAAAAACGTCCCCGTCTATAATGTACGGAGACCCCGACTGTCCACTCCTCCACCTCACTCGGTGGCATCCCTAACCTGCAAGGCATCTACAACCACGGTTTAAAAGCGTTAGCTCATATTCGAAGCATTAGAAAAGAGGCGAAGGCACAAACACATACATATCACATAACATAAAGCACACAAGTCCGGTTTATTATCTTTTTATGATTACGTCATATCCCGTTCTAATTCAACTTCGGTTTGTGACACGAGACCACCGTGGTCTCGCCTCGGTCCCTACTTACCGGCAAAGAATGGTACGGATGCACCTGACCATCTCACCCGCCGGGCTAGTCGCCGAGAACCTCCTAGACTTCACGCAGAGCTAGGCAGATGATGTCACCGCCCGTTATCATACACTTTGGCCAAAATATATAAGGTCGGTGGTCCTAATTACCGGTTTAGTTGTTATAACAAGAACATAAACACACACCACCAAACACACATCAATGCTAATACGTAAAATACGAGCTAAGTAAGTCCGGCGACTTACCTCGTCACCAAACCCAAGTCACCACACTCTTGCTTCCTTAAGGAGGAAGGCCACATTCTGCTCACAAGAGATACGCATATCAATACATGCTCACGCTCAAGAAGTCTTAGACTTCACTCTAGTGATCTATGCAAGATCACATAACCCTCAAGCTAGGAATGCATCCAAGGTCCCAAGTACTCATCACACTCTTCACACATGAAAGTAACACCCAACAGTTTATAACCTCAAAGATCTTAATCCTTAACCAAGGAGGAACAATCTAGCCTAGAAGGTCCAACATGCTCACATGCTCATATCCATCAATTACATCGAGCCTTAGGGGCTCCTAGGTTCACAACCACTAAGTGTCATTTCACACTACTCTAGGCCATCCTAAGCATGCTACTAACATGATACAACTACAAAGATAAGGAAGGAACAAAGAGGAAGGGAGGAGAGGAACCTACTGTCGAAGAATCGCAGCCGCGGAGTCAAGCTGGCGCCCCGGCGGAGCAGACGCCGCCACTGCAGAAGGCTGGCACCGCCCCTGCGGCCTTCTGGCGGAGCAGGAGCCGCCCCTGCGGCTGTGGTCAGCCGCACCTGCGGCGTTCTGAATCCCGGAGCCGCCCCTGCGGCGTGCCGAGCCGCCCTTGCGGCGTGCCGAGCCGCCCCTGCGGCGTGCCGAGCCGCCCCTGCGGCGTGCCGGGCCGCACCTGCGGCGGGCTTCTCCCGCGGTCGTGATGATCTGCCCCCGCGGTTACGCTGCAGAAGCTCGTCTTCTTCGTCTCGATCGTGGATCCTTGGCTCTAATGTCCTCCTTTCCTTGCTGGGTCTTCTCCAAATGCCAAACCAAATCTGGAACCTCTCCACTACAGTCCACAGTCCAAGCTTCAATCAAAATGGAAGAAGAGAAGAGAAGAGAAGAGGAGAGAAGAGAAGTGAGGAAAAGTGAATGACGTGAAAGAGGGAGAGGAGAGAGAGGGAGGGGACACAAGGCTGAAAAGGGGTGTGGGGATCATCAGCTGACCTCTTGTCCCTCCCCACGGACCGAGGGGTCGGAAATGACCCCTTGTTATTTTAACCCGGAACGAAGGATCGGAACGCGGAAAAAAGGGAAAAACGACGAGTCGGCTCGGGATTTTCTTAGGAATAAATCCTGGCACTCGGCATCTCGGGCCTACGGGAAGATCTACAAGGCGCTCTAAGTCCGGAATAGAATTCCGGGCGTTACATGGATTATATTTTTTATTATAGTTTATATTTTTTTCAAAATACTTCACTTATTAATATATATATATATATATATATATATATATATATATATATATATATATATGTGTGTGTGTGTGTGTGTGTGTGTGTGTGTGTGTGTGATATTTCATGAGACAATCAAGATAAACAAAATCCGTACACTAAATAATTTAATATAATGTTTTTAACAAAATTGTTGGACTCATTTAAATGTTTGATACGTCGACTTAGGGTAGACATTTTTTTTTGATAAATAAACCATCCTCAAACACTAACGTCATCGGCTTCGATAAGTCTACAGAGTTCTAACGGAAAATTAACCCAAAATCAAAAAAATAACATGAATAGGTAAAAGCGTTGTTCATCACCTACAATTATAACTATCACATAAATAGCATGAATATGTATGTACCTATGTACGTACGTATGTACGTACGTATGTACGTACGTATGTATGTACGTATTTATGTATGTATGTACGTATTTATGTACGTATTTATGTATGTATGTAAGTACGTATGTACGTATGTATGTACGTATGTATGTTCGTATTTATGTACGTATTTTATGTACGTAATTATGTACGTACGTACGTATGTATGTATGTACGTATGTACGTTTGTATGTTCGTATGTACGTACGTATGTATGTTTGTATGTATGTATGTATGTATGTACGTATATATGTATGTATGTACGTATGTATGTATTTATGTACGTATGTATTTATGTATGTACGTATGTATGTACGTATGTATGTATGTATGTATGTATGTATGTATGTATACATACGTACATACATACATATGTATGTATGTATGTATGTATGTATGTATGTATGTATGTATGTATGTATGTATGTATGTATGTACGTACGTACAAATGTACGTATGTACGTATGTATAAGAACATACCACCAGCCAGTCTTTTTCTGTCCATTCCAGCAAGTGAATCTCATGGTACGTATCTGCAGGGAACTATCAAACACCATCACCTAAAGCTTGTTCATCACCTTGGTTTTCTCTACTTCTCTACTCTCTCCGATCAATGTCTCCTTTTCTTCAGTCAAGAAGTTGTCATTCACCTTCTTACACTGCATCGAAAGCCGATTTTGGTTGGGGTTCATATCAGTCGTAGTCAGTTTCCTCTCCATTACCAATTTCACATCAGTTGCTCCCGTGGCTATCATAAAGTCCTTGTACATCGGTGGAAGATCATCGGGATGTTGGAGAATCTCCGGCAGCCTCGGTCCCTTGATCTTGATACATCGTTTTTTCAATGGTGGTTCCTCGTCAAATTTGATCACTACTCCGAAGAGCCCCAAGCTCTTCTGTGTACATGGCACTACATGTATATGTTGTTTTTCTGGTTGGGGACGTTGGTGAATATCCGGCAGCCTCGGTCCCTTGATCTTGAGGCATCGCTTTTTCAATGGCGGTTTCTGGAGTACGTGTACATGTTGTTTGGTGATGAAATCACCTCCAGGGTTAACATCGATGAATTCAATCGCTCTCAACTCCATTATCCTGTTCTGTTTATATGGAATTACAATGACATCCCCAGCCTTAACCTCAATCGATTCGATCGATCTCAACTTCATTATCGCGGATCAAAATTTGAAAAGAATAAGGAATACAAACGCAAAGAGAAACAAGAGAAACAAAGTTACAGACTTGACTTGATAAATATAACCGCCGCTTACCTTCTTTTTTGTTTCCTGTTCAATTATATTTATAGTTAATTATCTTGTTTGAATATCACAAAGATAATTTCTATGACCGCCGCTTACCTTCCATTTTGTTTCAAAAAAAAAAATTGCTAACAGATAAAATTTATAGTTAAGGACTCCATTATCTTGTTTCGCTTCATGAACTCCATTATCTTGTTTGGTTACTTGCTTGCTAATATTTTATCAAATTTCCTTAACTACTCGTACCTATCAAACTTTCTATTTTAGTTCTTTTATTTGTCCAGCAGATAATTATTTATTAAATATAAACCAATTTAACACATTAGTTATTATTAAAATTATAGTTATTAACTAATTCAACAAATAAACTATTACTCTATCTAATATTTACCGATTGTTAAAGTTGTCCAGATTTCAATACTTGCTTTTCAAGTACACATACAAATTATCGTGGATCCATAATAGAATTTAATAGTATCTAGTGTAATATCCGCACAAATTTTAATAAATTTATACAATTATAAATTAATATAAGTATTTGGAAGATAAGGGATTGAGAATTGGATTATGTACAAAAAGTCTTAGTTGCGTGTATTCCATATCAACTCATTGGGTAATAATTCTCCACTCCACAGTTCTCTCTTTAGTTTAGTTTCGGAGTCGAGTCTCCTTAGTGTAGAGTCCGAGTTAGTCAGAGTTCTATCCGAGTTGTAAGAGTTTGTGCCGAGTTGGAGTTGAGTTGAGTCGTGTACAAGATGGATTCATTGCTACTTTCCATATTTTTTTTGGTAAGATCAATTTCTCTTAGTTCTTTGATAATCACCTCTCCCTCTTTTGATTATATGGGTTCATTGATGGCATGTTCGATTGTGTTGATTGCATCCTCACTCGACTTGAGTGAGTAGTCATATACTAGGGATTGGGGTGAAAATCTCAATCCAAAGCTATGTAATGTTTATATCGTTATAATGCTAAGAATTTATGTGAGTATCGAAGCATGATAGTGAGCATATAGGAGGTTAAAAACCGATTAGAACAATATGATTCATGTTTAAGCTGATATGAAAGTCGGATGCTAAGCCTAGCTTAGATTGTTCCTTTATGCACATTGTTTAATTCTTAAGCATGATCTTATGTGTTGATAATTGGCCGGCTAGTATGACTGAGACTCAATTGTAACGTCCGGAATTTTATTAATTTTATTCCGGACTTAGATCACTTTGTAGTTTTCCGTAATCCCGAGATGCCGAGAGCCGGGATTTATTCCTAAGAAAAATCCCGAGCCGACTCGTCGTTTTTCCTCTTTTTCCGCGTTCCGACCCTTCGTTCCGGGTTAAAAATGCCAAGGGGTCATTTCCGACCCCTCGGTCCGGGTGAGGGACAAGAGGTCAGTTGACCCCTTGATCCCCACACCCACTTTTCAGACTTTGTTTCCCTCTCTCTTCCTTGTCTCCTCTTTTCTCACGTTAGATCCCATTCCACTCTTCCTCACTCAATTCTTTTCCTCTCTTTGCTCTCTTTTCTTCTCCCTTGGTGCTGAGGATCTGTGGTGGACTGCAGAAGGTGTTCTCAGCTGTTGGTAAGCTATCCCTCTTCCTTCCCTCTCTTCCTTGTTGCTCTTTCCTTTCTTCTCCATTCCTCCTTCATCCATGGTCATGGATGAAGCATGGAGAGGTTTTTGCTCAACCCTTGTGCATGTCTAGGTTCTTAGCTCGTTTAGGTCAAGGAGAGGTGCCTAAGACCCATGGAGAGTGTTTGGAGAAGATCCAGCAAGAGAAGAAGGAATTTGGAGCCAAGGATCCAAAGTCGAAGACGAAGAAGACGACGTTTTGCGCAGAACCCGCGGGGCGGCTCAACAGAACCGCAGGGGCGGACCAGTAGGCCGCGGGTGCTGCTCAGCACGCCGCGGGCGCGGCTCGGCACGTCCGCAGGGGCGGCGGCAGACACTTGGCTCGGGCGGTAGCGGACGGCCGCGGGTACGGCGTGACTCGGGTGCGGGGGCGGCAGCAGACGGCCGCGGGTGCGGTGTGACTCGGGCACGGGTGCGGCTCCTGGCAGGCGACGCAGTCCTCCGCGGGTGCGGCTCCTTGTTCCGCGGGGGCGGCTTTTGTGTCCGCAGGGGGCGCCAGCTTGACTCCGCGGCTGCGGTTTCGGCAACAGTAGGTTCCTCATCTCCTTTCCTCTTTGTTCCTTCCTTAGTATTGATGTTGGATCATGTTAGTAGCATGCCTAGGATGGATCTAGAGTAGCTTGGAATGCCACTTAGTGGTTGTGAACCTAGGAGCCCTTAAGGCTCGATGTAAGTGATGGATATGAGCATGTGAGCATGATGGATCTTCTAGGCTAGCTTGTGCCTCTTTGGTTGAGGATTTATATCTTGTGGATTTATGAGTTGTTGTGGGATGTTTCATGTGTGGAGAGTGTGTGGTGAGTACTTGGGACCTAGGATGCATTCCTAGTTTGAGGGTTAGGTGATCTTGCATAGATCACTAAGAGTGAAGTCTAAGACTTCTTGAGAGTGAGTATGTATTGATATGCATATCTCTTGTGAGCAGGTTGTGGGCTTCCTCCTTAAGGGAAGCAAGAGTGTGGTGACTTGGGTTTGGTGACGAGGTAAGTCTCCGGACTTACTTAGCTCGTATTTTACGTATTAGCATTGATGTGTGTTTGGTGGTGCGTGTTTATGTTTTGTTATAACTATTAAAACAGTAATTAGGACCACCGACATTAGATATATATTTTGGCCCAAGTGTATGATAACGGACGGTGACAATACTGCCTAGCCCATAGTGAGGTCTAGGGCATTCTCGGCGACTAGCCCGGCGGGTTAGATGGGAGGATGCATCCGTACCATTCTTTGCCGGTAAGTAGGGACCGAGGCGAGACCACTGGGGTCTCGTGTCACAACCGAAGTTGAATTAGAACGGGATATGACTAAGTAATAAAAAGATAATAAACGGGACTTGCGTGTTTTATGTTATGTGTTATGTATGTGTTTGTGCCTTCACCGCTTTTCTAATGCTTAGAATATGAGCTAACGGTTTTAAACCGTTTGTGTAGATGACTTGCAGGTTAGGGATGCCGCTGAGTGAGGTGGAGGAGTGGACAGCCGGGGTCTCCGTACATTATAGGACGGGGACATTTTTGGGTTATGTTTTATATCGTTTGTTTGGGGATGTTGTTATACGTTTTAGACTTTCGGGTCGGGGTTGTGTTGTTCTGAGGACTCGGCTGAGTTTCCACTTTGTATTTGTTACATTTCGTGTCTCGCATACATTATAAACGTTTTTGAGTTTTGCCTTTATTTGTACCTTGTTGGAAGGTCCGGTGAAATTGTTGTCAGGCTAAGGGTCGGGACTCATTTTGAGGTCTCGCCCGTAGCATCCCGAGTCCCGCGGATTTGGGGTGTTACATCAATAGTAATTTGATATTCTAGTGATGCATTTGTAGACGCCTATGATGCTAGGATTAGTACTTTAATTATTCCAATAGCAAACATCATGTGAGGAATAATTGATTGCTAATTTGTGAAGTGTAAATTCACTATAGATCCTTATTATTTATGAAAGCCAATAGAAAACCTTGGGACTGATAGGAAGCATGCTTAATGATTGGTAAAAAGGAGAAATACCATTTGAATGAAGCATTTTATAAGCTACATGGCTTCCCTGATTGGTACAAAGGATCGCGAAACCTTGGGACTGATAGGCATCCTCATGCCCCTTCAAGTCGTAATCCTTCTCAGTCTTTTGTTGATGCTATCTCTGATAGTCTAGTGGGCAATACACCACTCGATGATTCTTCTCCTCGGGGAATGGATTATAATACAATATCTGACATGCTTCAAGAAATGCTCAAACTAATGAATAACAGATCTAGCAATGATGTTGCAACTAGTTCTGTGAACTTTGCAGGTACCATACACTCTCTAGTTGTCTAGCTTCATACATTCTCCCATACACCATGATATAACGGCTTGTAATTAATAATGCTGCTAAACCTTCATTGTTTGTTTTACATGCTCGGTTAGGTAACTCTTCCCTAACCAAACTCAAACATATTGATGTATGTCCTCTTACCTCTACATCTACTATAGATTGTGACACATGTATAATCTCTAAGCAACATAAACAACCTTTTCCACGTGGCTCTTCTTATGCACCTCATGCATTTGCCTTCATACTCGATCCATTTGTGATGCAAGATATTTCCTTACCATCGTTGATAATTTCACTCGATGTACATGGACTTTCTGGATGGGAGATAAGCTTCAGGTGTATCAAATTTAGTCTGATTTTCTTGCCCATTTGAAAACACAATTCAATGGAATGTTAAGTGTATAAGGTCTAACAACGGAGCTGAGTTTCTCCAATATTCCTTGCAAGATCTTCTACGTTCTATGGGCATCCTACACCACAAACTATACCATATTCACCTCAACAGAATGCATGTGTTGAAAGGAAGCATCGGCATCTATTGGACACTACTCGTGCAATTCGTTTGCATGGTCTCTTGCCTCTTAAATTCTGGGGTGATTGTTTATTATTTGCTACCTACTTAATCAATGTAATGCCTTCGAGTGTTCTTGATTGGAAGATTCCCTGCGAAGTTCTTCATCAGAAGAAGGTGTCCTATGACCATCTTTGAATACTTGGATGTCTTTGCTACTCCTTGCTTCCCTTCAAGGATAAATTCGAAGTTGTTTCTCAACCTTGTGTCTTTATTGGCTACCCATCAGGCCAAAAAGGATACAAAGTTTATGACATGCAAACTCACAAAACATTTATTACCCACCATGTCACATTTAGAGAAGATGTGTTTCCCTTCCACTTACCAACCTCCTCTATTTTGCCTACCTCGGTCTCTTTACCCTTGGTATCTCCTTCTAATGATCCTACTTTCTTTTCTTTCATACTTACTTCTTCTAGTCCACCCACTATTCTTATATCTACCTCCATCTTGAGCAACACGCCGCCTACTCTACCTATTCATCATCCTATTGTTTCATCTTTTGATCCATCCTTTCATATAACTTTACCTAACCCTATTGTTTCTCATGACAATACAAACCTTCCTACTCGACCACAAAGGCTTATAACTCGACCTACCAAATTTAGAGACTATGTTTGTTCAACTATTTCTTCCTCTCATAATATCTTTTTCTCCCAATTACAAGTATATATTATTGATCCTGACTATGCACATTCTTTATGTAATGTGATTTTCACATTTGAGCCAACTCATTATGATCAAGCCAAGACCATGCCTCCTTGGATTGATGATATGAACAAGGAGCTCCTAGCCCTTGAAAACAATCACACTTGGGAGCTAACTCCTTTACCTCCAAGCCACAAGACAATTGGCTCCAAGTGGGTTTACAAGGTCAAGTACAATCAGGATGGGTCGGTTGAAAGATACAAAGCAAGGTTAGTGGCTAAAGGTTATAATCAAATCAAGGATAAGGACTATAAACTCACGCTTTCCTTGTTCGTGCCTTGCTAGCAATGGTTGTAGCTAAGTCTTAACCATTACATCAATTAGATATAAATAATGCCTTTCTTTACGGTTTTTTTTATGAAGAAGTGTACATGTCTCCTCCACAAGGCTACACTCGAGCACTTCCTAATCAAGTTTGACATTTGAAACGCTCTCTCTATGGCCTTAAACAGGCAAGTAGGCAATGGAATGTCGAGCTTACAAAGTTGTTATTACATTTGGGTTTTAAACAATCCAAGCAAGATTATTCTCTTTTTGTCAAAAAGGAGTCTATTGGTATTACAGAAGCCCTGGTATATGTAGATAATTTACTTCTTATTGGTGATCTTCCATCTCAAATCAATGCAACAAAAGCTTCCCTTGATAAGGCCTTCACGGTCAAGGATCATGACAATGCTCGTTTTTTCTTTGGGATGGAAATCTCTCGCTTATCAGTTGGTATACTTCTCAATCAACGAAAGTACATTGTTGATATTCTTACCTCTTCCAATTGATTGCAAACTCAGTCCTTTCCCAATGCAATGAAACCTTAAACTCACTCCTGGTGATGACGACTTATTTGATAATCTTGAGTCTTATCGTCATCTTATTGACAGACTTTTGTATCTTACATTAACACATCTTGATATTGCCTTTTCTGTATAGCAACTCATTCAATTTCTTACTTAACATCATGTGCCTCATTAGCATGCTACCACTTATCTCATTCGATATCCTAAGGGGACTTTACATCTTGCATTATCGTATCCATCTTCCTACTCTCTCTCTCTCCCTGAGTGCTTACAGTGATGCTGATTAGGGCTCCTGTGCATTCTCTTGCAAGTCCATAACTGGATATTGCATTTTTCTTGGTTCTGCTCTTGTTTCATGGAAAAGCAAGAAGCAAAAAACAGACTCTAAATCCTCGGCTGAAAGTGAGTACATGGTCATGTCTACAACAGCCTCTTAAATTGTATGGCTTGAAGGATTGCTTACCAACCTGCATCTCAAATTTCCTTTGCCAATTCCTATATATTGTGACAATAAAGCCGTCCAACACGTACTTAGCAGTTAATCCTGTATTTGTTCATCTTTGTAGTTGGCATATATTTTTACCAAAACATTAGGGGAACAACATCACAATTTTTTTAGCTTGCAAGTTTGAAGTCGTTTTCGCAAATCCAGTTTGAGGGGTATATGGATACAATGTGTATATGCTTAGAATAACAGGACTATGTATGTAAATAAATAAGTCCAAGGAAGAGAAGTTTGTTACGCGGTTGTAAGGGTACATAAAACCCTCTTATAACAGACTCAATATTGATAAAGTAATACACATTTAGGGCCCGTTTGGTTTTTAACTCCAGAAACGGAATGAAAACGAATCTATCCATACGTATACCCTTGTTCATGAAGTTTTTGGAAATTATTCATTATGGTTTGAAGTATTCGCAGTAGGATTTGATTAGTTTTGATACCCTACAGGGTAACAAAATGGAGAAGGCAAGTGCATTTTGCAAGAAATTCATGGGATGATTCTATGAACTAAGGTACAAATATAATTAGATTTATTTTCAATCCGTTTGCGTTTTCGGAGTTACGACCAAACGGGGATAAATTCTTAGTTTATCTTCATAGTAATCGATTTGAGATCAATTAGTTATGGGATTACCGGTTACGATATTATCAAGAATCATGGATGAAGACAATCTTATTGTTATCGGACCGGTAACAAACAAAAAAATAAAAAAATCAAAACAAAAAAGAGAGCGGTGAACACCTAGTTGTAGGTTGAACCCAAGGTGGAGAGCGGAGAATATGTACACCGAGTCCAACCCAAAACAAAGGGGAGCCCATTGTGGGACCAACTCTTCTTATATATACTCATTTCTCCTTCTTCTATCATTTCCATCTCTCTTCCCCTCCTTCAGACGAAATTTTACAGTCAGCCATGCCGTACGATCAGTTCAAAGGCCAATCACGTCTCCCTAGTTTCGCCGCTCCCAAGAGCTACGACATCAATCTCAAGCCGGATCTCGTCGCCTGTAAGTTCACAGGAGATGTTTCCATCAACGTTGACATCGTTTCTCCTACCAAGTTCCTCGTCCTCAACGCCGCTGACCTTCATGTTGATTCCAGTTCCGTCTCCTTCTTGCCGCACTCCGCTTCTCAGGTTGATGGAAGAAGTTCCTATAACGATTCAGATTTCCGTTTTTTATATCATCAGTTGGCTGATTTATGTTTGTTTTTAGGAATTGCGTGCTGTGGGAACTGGATTCGTAGAAGAGGATGAGATTTTGGTGTTGGAATTCGCAGGCGAGCTGCCTAAGGGAGTTGGAGTTTTGAAGATCAAGTTTGAAGGAATCCTTAATGACAAAATGAAAGGCTTCTACAGAAGGTTGGTTTCATTTTTTTTGGTCTCTGATGTAGTTAGATTTCTATTAGTTTAACCTAAATATGCAGAATTTTGCATTTGATCTTCATGATTAATCATCCAAGTGCAATTTGATATGCTGGAGAGAATAGAGTTTGATCTTTATAAAAATGTTGTTCAGTGTGTATGAGATTAACGGAGAAAAGAGGAACATGGCAGTGACACAATTTGAAGCAACTGATGCTCGCCGATGTTTCCCATGCTGGGATGAACCTGCTGCTAAGGTAACCTTTCCTTTTTTCAGTTTCGTGTATTTATGAGTGGAGATATTGTTGAGTGGTTATCAAATGCAGATGAAAATGTTTGACTGATTACGAGATGCGAATGTCAGAAGTTGATATGAAATTGAATTTGACTGGATAAAGAAGGACAAAGATAATAAAGAGAATGTTAGGAGTTGGTAACGGAATTGAATTTTCTCTGATCAATGTCGGAAATATATTATCACAATCTATTGGTTTGCAATAAAGGATAAAGTCACGGGCTATGTACAACATATAGTTCCTTAGGAGGAACAAATTAGACTTCGAACGGATTGATGATAGTAGAAGTTTTAATCTGAATATTATTAATTAATAAACGGTAACGTTTTAAAACTCTGAAGAACACTTACAAAAAGGGGGAAAAAAAACTTTTGTGAAGGTTATCTAATTAAATTCTTGATTTATGGTTTTTGGATACACCTTGTTTGAGCCATTAAATCAGTCTCTTATTCCTGATATTTCAACATACCATTATTGTCTTCGTTATTTGCGTAAAGAGATGCATCATGCATATTACCAAAATCTACATTCCTTAAATTGAACCCCGTAGTAACCTCCGTATTGTGGATAATGTGAATGAGGAAAATCGTTTCAGCACTATATGCTTGTTTATATGTTGCATTTTTTCCCACAATGAAAGTAGGAGTTGATTCACTACGTATTCTCTAATTTTCTAGGCTACCTTCAAGCTGACACTGGTTGTGCCTATTGAAGTAACAGCCCTTTCCAACATGCCAGTAGTCGAAGAAAAACAAGACGGACATTGTAAAACAGTTCACTTTGAGGAGTCACCAATTATGTCTACATACTTGGTGGCAGTTGTAATTGGCTTGTTTGATTATGTGGAAGATCGTACCGATGATGGTACCCATAGCTAGCCTATTTGTCTAGTTTAGTAATCAAGTATGAACATTATGAAGGGCTTTGGTTTTCACAATAGTTTTGAATTCAATACAGGTGTCAAAGTTCGGGTTTATTGTCAGATTGGCAAGTCAAGCCAAGGGAAGTTTGCACTGGATGTTGCTGTCAAGACGCTCGAGCTCTACAAAAAGTACTTCCATTTTTTCTTTTTAAATGTCAATGGTGAATGATATTTGAAGAGGCATATGGAAATTATAAAATTTCAGCCCTAAAGCTATACTTAGGGGGAAAATGATAATAAATGATTTGCCCTATCCAATTGTATATTTTTATGTTGCTCAAAGAAGAGTTTGACAGCCTTTTAGCATCGCTGTGACATTTTCATAAAACTTCTTACAGGTACTTTGATGTACCATATCCACTTCCCAAATTGGATATGGTTGCGATTCCTGACTTTGCTGCTGGTGCAATGGAGAACTATGGTTTGGTCACATATCGTGAAACTGCTTTGCTATATGATGAGAAGCATTCTGCAGCTGCTAACAAGCAGAGGGTGACTCCTTCTGTCCTTCTCTACAGCTTAAATATGAATTCTATAGCTTTGTCATCAGAAATATCTGGCATTAATATTCTATAATTAAATAACTTTTGCAAGGTTGCAATTGTGGTTGCTCATGAACTGGCTCATCAATGGTTTGGTAACCTCGTCACTATGGAATGGTGGACGCACTTATGGTTGAACGAGGGTTTTGCTACATGGGTATTTTCCCTTACGCCCATTTTGCATAGATGTGGCAAATTCTCTTTAAATTTATATGCAGCTGATGGGTGATGATGCACTCTAGGTGTCATACTTGGCAATTGATGGCTTGTTTCCTGAATGGAAGATCTGGACTCAGTTTGTTGACCAGACAACTCAGGGTCTTAGATTGGATGGACTTGCAGAGTCACATCCCATTGAGGTATAAAGTTAGGATTTGAGAATCTTACACAAAGTTATTGATTACACAAATATATTTGCAAATACATGTATTTAGTTCATCGATTCTTTGTCATGCAGGTGGAGATAAATCATGCTTCTGAGGTTGATGAAATATTTGATGCCATTAGTTACATGAAAGGAGCATCTGTCATCAGGATGTTGCAAAGCTATATCGGCGCAGAGCGATTTCAGGTTGAATTTTCTATTTCTTAAGTTATGCCTAAGAATATGCAAACCCTAAGCTCCTAATATAGGTATTTTTGTTTCAAAGAAAAAGTTTGTGGAGCTGGTAGTTCTTCACTATTCTGTTTGAGGTGTTGTTTTTATTTTATATTGTCCAGTCATGCCATTCATTTGGTGCTTAATTGTCATATCTTCAAATCCAGCAGTCTTTAACTCTCTAAAAGTCAGTTTCCCTTGATATTATCATTATAGACCAATTTTTTACAATGCATTTCTTTGTATCACTGTTTTTTGGTAATGACGCGATTTTTGGTCCCTTTTGATTTTACCTGTTAGTGGATCTTGGGTTTTAGGCTTAAGCGTGAAATGTAGGTTTTGGGCATCAAGCTTCGACTTGATATCTAGATAGTATGAATTATAACTGATTCTTGTTTGCTTTCTTCCTAGGAAGTCATTTTTTGTTTAAACTTTAAGTCTCAAGCATGATCAAAGATGTAATTTGAGTCTGGCTTTGTGTAGAGCAAAGTTTTTAACTCTTTGGTGAAATGAGGTGCTAGTTTCATGGTATGCAGACTTGTGGTAATACTACTGGACCTTGATATTAAAGTTGGTGATGAATTTGATGAGGGCCTTTGCCTAAGGATCGGGTTTTAAATTTGACCTTGGGAATGGGAGATAGCATTAGATCTTTTGGGTGACATTTGGAAATGGGCCATGGCTTGGGTTATTTGTTTTAGTCTTTTGGCACATGTATAGGCAAGGTTGGGAAGTAATTGATGTGTTCTGTTTCTGATATGGTTAGACTCTAGTACATTCAACGTGCCCTAGCACCCAAATTATTGATATTGTATAAAATGGAAATCTGCTTATGTTTAATTTCATCTTTAGTTTCAGTTATGTTCTATTATGACCTTTTACTTGAATAGTTGAATGGTTGTTGGTTTAATATAAGTTGACATACTCTTTGTTTGCTTTCATCACACTTGAAATATCTCATGAGTATATTTCTTTTCACATATTGATTTACTTATGAAACCAGAGGGCACTTGCTTCATACATTAAAAGACATACCTACTCGAATGCGAAGACAGAACACTTGTGGGCTGCTATCGAGGAGGAGTCTGGGGAACCTGTAACACAATTGATGACTTCATGGACAAAGCAGCAAGGATATCCCGTTGTTTCTGTGAAAATTAAGGATCAAAAGCTTGAATTTGAGCAGGTCCCTTTTTATATATCATATTTCCCGTTCTATCCTTTTCTACCTGTGGTTTTGTTCAGTTGAATCGTTCCAGAGGATTAACTATATTTTTTAATGGGTTGCAGTCACAATTTCTATTAAGTGGTTCAGCTGGGGATGGCCAATGGATTGTCCCCATCACATTATGTTGCAGTTCTTATGATTCGCGTCAGAACTTTCTTCTGAAATCAAAGTCTGAAAGTATTGATATTGGGGAGAGTGTCTGGATTAAAGTTAATGTGGACCAAACAGGTTTCTACAGAGTGAAATATGACGAGAAACTTGCAGCAAAGCTCCGACCTGCAATAGAGAACAAACAGTTAACACCAACAGATAGTTTTGGTACATTATATAACTTGCAAGTTGCAACTGATTACGTATGTGATTTTGTCTTTCAAGACAGTAGCTAATAATCTTCTGGTAACAGGCGTTCTGGATGACACATTTGCTTTGTGCACAGCTGGCCAGTTACCATTGAGTTCCTTGTTGACCTTGATGCATTCATATGCAAGGGAACTCGATTACACAGTTCTATCTAATCTCATTGATGTAATATTATCCTCCATGAACTTGCTTATTTTACCTTAAATTATGTTTTAAAGTTAATCTTAGCTTTCTTCTGTCTGCAGGTAACCTACAAAGTATCCAGAATAGTAGCTGATGCTGCTCCCCAAATAGTTGATGATGTGAAGAAGTTTTTTACCATCCTTTTCCAATATCCTGCAGCGTGAGTATCATTTGATGGTCAACTGAATTTGACTTCAATTATACGATGTATGATCCAAATATGAGTTTTGACTGAACTGAAAATTGGAAATTTGAATCTTAACATAAAAGTTGGAAATTTGAATTGTTAACATGCAAGCTTGTTGCTGCAGACTGCAGAGGAGTTAGAAGGTGCAATTGCATTTATTTTGAATGTTTTTTAAGCTTCATTGGTCAATC
The DNA here is from genome assembly GCA_002319775.1 of Fagopyrum tataricum. Classification (NCBI taxonomy): domain Eukaryota; kingdom Viridiplantae; phylum Streptophyta; class Magnoliopsida; order Caryophyllales; family Polygonaceae; genus Fagopyrum; species Fagopyrum tataricum. Next base: position 40,277,663 of record CM008280.1, on the reverse strand, counting down.
CATAAGATCCTGATGCTTGATGATAGAATTCTGCAGATTGAAAACACTTAAAGTACAATCTTCAACCAAGTAATTTAACTCCAGATAAAGCAACATCGAAAGTCTGTTACTAACTCTATCTGCAGTAGAATGAATATCTTTGTTTCAGCGTTCAGATTTAAAAAAACTAGATTAATGATTGTGTGTTGGATAGTTAAGATATTAAATAAGTATATAACATAAGTCAGATGGCACTATGTATGTTGTTTTGTTTGGTGCTTTTAGTAATTCTATCTCTTTGATCCCCACAGAAAATTAGGTTGGGAGCCTAAGCAGGGCGAGAGCCACTTGGATGCTATGTTGAGAGGCGAGCTGTTGACTACACTTGCTGACCTTGGAGATGAGAGTACCATAGATGAAGCCATCAAGCGTTTTAACGCATTCTTAGAAGACAGAAACTCACCACTTCTCCCACCTGATGTCAGAAAGGTGAGTTTTGAGGTTTGACAGGAAACCAGTATTATTCTGTAGCCACATGCTTATTTTTAACTATTTTGTTTCACAGGCATCATATGTTGCTGTAATGCGGAAAGTCACCAAATCAAACAGATCAGGTTACAAAGCTCTATTAAGGATATACAGAGAGACTGAACTTAGCCAGGAAAAGGGCCGTATTCTAGGTGAACAAAATATCAATTGTTGTTTATATGAAAAATGGAGCGGTCAATATTCTGACAACGATTATTATCTCAGGCTCATTAGCATCCTGTCCAGACCCAGATATTGTCTTTGAAGTTCTGAACTTCTTGTTATCTTCCGAGGTAACTTTAAGTCTTGTTACTTTTGTACGAAATAAATTTAACCCAAGTTCAAATTACTGAATTTTATCCATTTTTAAGGTACGTACCCAAGATGCTGTATTTGGATTAGCAGTATGTAAGGAGGGACGTGAAACAGCATGGAACTGGCTGATTGTAAGTCTTCTTTGTCGAGTGCAGATACAATCAGGCTTGTTTAGATGCAGAACACATGTTCTGTATTCGAAGTTATATACTCCATCCGTTCACAAATAATTTTCAGTTTAGCTCTACTTTTTTGTTAAAGAATAATTGTCACCCTTCTAATCATTAGTATTTGGTTAGTTGTAATTTTCAATAAAATTATTTGTGAATGGAGGAGTACTTTCTTATTAGCAATAGACTCATAATGCATGACATCCAAATGAAAAGGCTGTAAATTGTAAAAGCCGACTCTACGATCTAATTGCAATTATGTTCCTATGTGTTGAGCAGGCTAACTGGGATCATATCACAAAAACCTGGGGCTCTGGTTATCTCTTGCATCGCTTCGTCAGTGCAATAGTCTCACCGGTTTGTTCCTTTACTTTTGCAATGTGATTATTTCCCTCAACTTTGAGTTGGACTCGGTTAATGATTCAAATTTGCGTATGAAACTCTTGCAGTTTTCGTCTCTCGAGAAGGCCAAGGAAATCGAGGCCTACTTTGCAAGTCGGTCACTGCCGGCAATCACAAGGACGCTGAAGCAGAGCCTTGAAAGGGTTCAGATCAATGCGAGATGGGTTGAATCTATCAAGAAAGACGATCATCTCGGAAAGCTTGTGAAGGAGCTTGCAGGTGGAAAGTGAATAGTACAATGAAGTTTTTTTCAATAGCTTCTCATGTTTAAGTTAAGCTTTTAATTTATGGACATTTGCTTATGAGTTGAATCTTTTGCATACGAGACTTGAGTGTCACTAAATTGATTTCTCTTTGGGTTTAAATCCTCGGGTTTTCTCTGTAGTTTCGACAGTCATGGTCTGGTGACAAAGTTATAGTCGAGAAGCACTGACAACCTGCTTTTCTAGTGACATTATGTTCTCTTTATTTATTTATTTTCTTTTCATTTGTGCAGCTTTTTTTTACTTGTAGAATTTAATTTCAAGTTAGACCAAAACAACCTTGAGTATTTGGGGTTTAATAGCTCTTGGACGAGTATAACTCCCATTAAGATAAAGAGAAGATTGGTTTTCCCTTTAGAAGTTTGTTAGTGTGATTCTTTTTGGTTGGTTGTTACCTGTTAGGAATAGTATGATCTTAGCATTACATGAGACATATTTCATAAACATACTGCGGTAAAATTGACATTGAATAATAACTAAACCGAAACCTAATCCCCTTACTAAAATCGTGTAGATAATATACAAAAGCACATTGCGTCCTTCAAAATACATGACCAAGTCCGTTAAAGAAGCGAATACTTGATATAAGGAAGGCAATTCATAATAGAAAACAAAGTTGTAAGAATTTAAGTTCAACTTTGATACGGTTCCACCACTCCTAACTTATTCTAGGAAGAAGAAGCCTGCTATTTCAACGCAGTTAGGAGGTTATCTTTAGTTCTTATTTAGTAGTTTTTTTTCATATCTTTCTGTTTTTGTGTGCCTGAATTATCTCAGGGAGTTGTTAACTGTATCCTATTTTCTTGTGGTTTATTTTCTTTAGCTGTTCACAACTTCAGTTGTAGGTATCTTTTTCATCAATTATACTCCAACCAATACTGTCTACGAGATACTTGTATTCAGTTCTAACTCTGAGGTCCTATCAATTTGGTATCAGAGCCGTTTCGATCCGAAATGGTAATGGGTACCCGGTCCAACCCAAATCTGTCACCACCAAACTTACTGCTTTAAAAAGATACCTACAACTTCAGTTGTAGGTATCTTTTTAAAGCAGTAAGTTTGGCTTTGGAATTTGAAGCTAAAGTGGGTCCACCTAAAAATCCAAACTCTTCTACTTCTTTTGCTAGATCAAATACGACCCAATCACAAAAGTCTAGATACAACCCCTTTTCTACGTTTAATCCCCGTCCAAGCACAGCCTCAAACGTTGTTACCCACACTTCCGCTTACCCTAGTCGCCACCAAGGGGGTACACACCCAACTCCAGCCTCATGGGAAGGCGACCGCCAACGATGAGAGAAGGGTCTATGTTTCCGTTGTGGTGATAAATTTGTACCAGGTCATCGATGCAAGGCATCAACATTTGCTCACATGACCTGTTCAGAGGTACCTAACGACCCCTCGGGTGAAGTGGGGGTAGAAGAGAGTTCTGTTGTAGAGGTCAAATAAGACAGAGAGGAAATCGTGGAGATTTCATTCCATGCCATTTCCGATAGAGCAACAGGGACTACCATGAAACTGAAGGGTACTCTCCTGAACCGAGCGGTGCTGATCTTGGTGGATAGTGGATCCACCCACAACT